>JANAVB010002072.1:0-12500 GCA_029216955.1 Iris pallida | reverse complement strand
AGTTCAAGACGGCATCTAGTGACTCGTAATGGAAAAATATGCCGTCTTGAACTTCATAAAGAAAAACAAGATTACTACATAGGAGAAAAGGGTTGGGAGGATTATCTCAAAGCACACGGCTTAGAAAATTATGACATGTTAGTCTTCCGACAGCGCGGTAACATGGTTGTCACATTAAGGGTCTTTGACAAGGTGACATGTTGTAAAAGATATATCCTTATAGTTCTCCTACGGATGTTGAAGAAAATATCATCTTTCTAGACAATGACGATGATGGAACATCTAGTAAGTCCATCGAATCACTCTGTGTCAAAAACTTTTCTTCTTCTTCAGAACTTTTTTCTCCTTTCTTTTCTTTGTTAGAGTGATGGCTCCCAAGACTCCCCGAGGCGGTGCTACTAGCCGAGGCAAGGAACCCTTGGAGGTCGACACGGAGGATGTCCCCATCGTTAGGGCGACCCACGCCGACGTTTGCCCAGAAGTGCTCGGTGGGTATTCTCTTGCCTTGGTCTTTGTTATAGAGATGTTGGGGTGACCCAACTGTAGATGAGCCGCCTCATGTAGATGTGCTTAGGCTAACGCGCATGGGTTTCATCCCAGTTGATGCGCCAAAGATTCTGATGCGGCTCAGATGCTCATGGTCGGCTTCTATGTCCTTTTTGCTAACTTTTCTTTGACTTTGTTGCAGTACCCATGCCGAAGGCGGAGGCTCTCGTGAAGGAAAAGATACTGTCTCCGTTCGTCAAACAAGAGCCGGTGACTGTTAAAGAGGAGGAGTTACCAAAGGTCGAGGTCAAGGAAGAACCGATGACCATCAGGAAAGAGATTGCTCCCAAGGTTGAAGTTAAGGAGGAGCCACCGTCAGAGAGTAGTAGCATCGGGACTGACCCTCCTGTCCTTACAGAAGACCTCAACCAGATTGAGCCTTTGTTTGCAAAGTGGCTGAAAGAATGGTACATGCCTCAACACAACTATGATCCCTGGCTGTGAGGATTCATCGTCTGACTTGCGGTCTTTGCTGAGGCCGAAGTCGATTTTGCTTTTTATTGAATATTAAATATTTGTGTTAAAATATTGAATATTTGTGTGTTTTGTGTGAACAATTTGAATGTTTGGGATTATTTGTGTGTTTTGTGTGTTTATTTGTGTGTTGGAATTGTTTGTGTTGTATATTCGAATTGCTTGGGATTATTTGTGTGTTTTGTATATTGAAATTGTGTATATTGGGAAAGCCCAGTTTTATGCTGTTTTTTTTAAAAATTCCCAGTAGCCGACGAACTGGCGACCAATTACCAACGGATTATCCATCGCTAACTGGGGAATTCCTAGCTAGTGACGGATGAGCGACTAAAAGCCGACGGGTTATCCGTCGCTAAGGTTCTGAAATTATGAAAGATTTACACGATAGGGTCGACGGGTTTTACGTCGGTACGCCGTTGCTAGTAGTCGGTAAAACACACAATATTTCGGCAGATATTGGCGATGGATAATCCGTCGCTATAAGACCGACCAATTGGCGACGGTCTAACGATGACTCACGACAGAATAACGATGGATTATCCGTCGCCAATGTTCTGGAAATATGAATAATTCACAGAACCGGGTCAATGGATATGCCGTCGGGATTCCATCGCGGCTCCGTCAAAACTTAGCGACCATTCGCGACTGATTGGTGACAAATTTTGCGTATCGGAAACCCTCTGATACGCATTTACCGACCAAGTTGCGACGGATATGTCCATCGGTAAGTGATACGTTATTACTTCTTCCGATACGTGATTTGACGGTCATCATCGATGAGTCGTCGCAAACTGCACGAGTATGGTTGACGGCAGTCCGTCGCAAATTCGTCGCTGGTCGACTACTTGCCGACAGATTGTAGTTAGCGACGAGGCTTTTCCCGACGACCTTTTTTTAACCAATATCCGTCGACCATCCGTCGGTAATTACATTTATCGACGGATTTTTGATGGATATAGTCGTCGCTAAATCGATGAATTTTTGTAGTGAATAGAGTTCTTCGAAGAAGAACCCTGGGCTTAACGCCTAGGTGCGCAATGGAAATCTCGCTTTGAACTACGAAAACCCCCTGCTGAAGACGAAGTCGAGCAAATCGACCTCGGGGATGGATCTTCCTCCAAACCTATCTTCATCAGCAAGAGCTTGGCTGGGTAGGACCGAGAATCCTTGGTCCAGCTGGTCAAAGAATACATCGACATCTTTGTCTAGAGCTACGAAGACATGCCAGGACTCGATCCATAAGTCACGATGCACAGGCTTAATGTCTTACATGACGCTAAGCCTATTAAGCAGCAACAACGACGTTTTCGTCCTAACATCATGGACGTTATCGATAAAGAAGTGGATAAACTCCTGGACAGCGGATTTATTCACGAAGAACAACACCCGGACTGGGTAGCCAACGTTGTTCCCATCACCAAAAAGAACAGAAAGATCCAGGTCTGTATCGACTTCCGGGACCTCAACTCAGCTTGCCCGAAGGACGAGGTTCTTCTCCCGATCACTAACCTAATAATCGACAACACATGTGGTTTCGAGCACATATCTTTCATGGACGACTACTCGGGCTACAACCAGATCAAGACATTCCCAGACGACGAAAGACACACATCGTTCAGGACTCCGAAGTGGGTTTAATGCTACACATTAATGTCCTTTAGCTTGAAGAATGCAGGTGCCACATACCAACGAGCAATGAGCACCATCTTCGGTCAGTATCTCCGCAAAACATTCGAGTGCTACGTTGACGATATCGCCATCAAAAGCCGTCTTCGGGGTGATTACCTACAAGACCTGAAGACAGTCTTCGATCTCATGCGGGCGCATCAGCTTAAGATGAACCCTACTAAATCCTTCCTTGGGGTTTCTAGTAGAAAATTATTGGGCTTCATTATCACTGCAAAGGGTATTCACGTCGATCCTGAAAAGACCAAATCCATCATTGACATGGATCCTCTGAATAACCTTAGAGAACTTCGAGGCCGACAAGGACGTCTTGCATACATCCAAAGGTTTATTGCAAACCTTTCCGAGAAATGCCAACCCTTCATCAAGCTCATGAAGAAGGGAGTCTCCTATGTCTGGACGGAAGAATGCCAGAAAGCTTTCGACGACATCAAAGCTTATCTTATGAGTCTCCCAGTTCTGGTGGCACCCGTCGTAGGCAAACCATTCATGTTCTACATCCGTGCAATGGACCATTCCCTTGGTGCTTTGTTGGCCCAGAACAACGAAGCGGTCCATGAGCAGGCTATCTACTACCTAAGCAGGACAATGGTCGGGGCCAAACACGGTTCAACCCCGTCGAAAAAGAATATCTAGCTCTAGTGTTTGCCATCCAGAAGACTCACCATTATGTCTCGGGATAGATAATTCATGTCATCTCCTGAGTCAATCTACTCAGAGTCCTCATGACAAAGCCGGGGGCACTAAACTCCCGATTGGCTACTTGGGCGATACTATTGACCCCATATAACATGGTATTCGTCCTACAAAAAGTAGACAAAGGCCAGACTCTGGCTGATTTCCTAGCAGTGCACCCAATTTCGGAATCGTCCAGACTCTATGAAGACATTTTCAATGAAGTGAAAGAATCGAACATCACTGAAAGGAACCCCGTTTGGCAGATGTTTTTCGAGGGTGCCTCTAAAACTGGCTCCAAAGGCCAGATCATTACAGGAGTGGGGGTGGTCCTGATCTCCCCCGATAAGCTTGTCATCCAACGCGTCTACTCTCTTTCAGAGCCGTGTTCTAACAATGTTGCGGGCCCTCATCATTGCACTCCAGTTGGCAAAGCAGCTAGGGTTAGGTTACCACGAATCTTACGGCGACTCAAAATTCATCATCAATCAAGTCCGAGGGCAATACAAGGTTCACAATGAAGAACTCGTCGCCTATCACAAAGTAGTATTGGACATTATCTCAACCTTCGCTGAGTTCTTCATAGAACACGTGCCTCGGCTGCAAAACTTAGAAGCTGACCCTCTGGCTGGCCTCGCAGCCTCATTGGCTGCACCAGTCGGGACTCAACACTTCATTACAATGGTGGGTCAGGATTTGGCTTGTCCCAGAAACAATCATTGCATGCCGACAACTCATGCCATGGCTATAGATACCAGCATTAACGTCAGAGACTGGAGATTCTCGTTCATCGACTTTACCGTCTACGGAATCCACCCAGAAGACCAGAAGGAGGCAGTCTCAGTCAGAAGGCATTTTTTCGATTTTATTACGATACGGCCACTAAAATACTGTACCGATGATCCTACGATCGACTTCTCCTACGATGTCTATCAAACGAAGAAGCTGCTGAATCCCTTCGAGAAGCTCATGACGGAACATGCGGAGCTCATCAACCAGGTCCTAAGCTACAAGACTGACTCCGACGTATGGGCTATTACTGGCCTACCATGATGGTTGATACTGTTGAGTATGCAAAGAAATGTCGTGCTTGCCAACTACACACCGACTTCATTCAGAGACCGTTAGAGCCTCTACATTCAATGTTCGCCTCCTGGCCATTCGAAGCCTGGGGCATGGATATAGACGGACCTATCACTCCTCCCTCATCCAGGGGACACCGCTTTATCCTAGCGATCACCGACTACTTCTCTAAGTGGGCAGAAGCAGTACCACTGACAGAAGTAAAAGTTCAAAGGTGATCAGCTTCATCAAGAATCACGTAATTTACCATTTCGGGTTGCCCTGGAGGATTATCCATAACAACGGACCACAATTCATCAGCCATGCATTCAGTAGATTTTGTGACAAAAATTATATTCAGAATGTGGCATCAACTGCCTACAATCCGACAGCAAATGGATTGGCGAAAGCTTTTAATAAAACCATCGTCAAGCTACTCAAAAAAGTCATGTCATCCAACAAACGTGACTGGGATGAGAAGCTCGGTGAATGCCTTTGGGCCTATCACACAATAGTACGGACCCCGACAGGCAACACATCGTTCTCCTTGGTCTATGGGAGCGAAGCAGTATTGTCGCTGGAAATCCAGATACCCTCACTCCGAGTGGCAATCACGAATCAGCTGATGGAAGAAGACAATCAATGTCGTCGTCTGCAAGAGTTGGAAGCGTTGGACGAAAAATACCTTTTGGCTCAATAGCGCATCGAACTTTACCAAGCCCACATCTCACAGGCTTTCAATAATAGGATCAAACAGAGGACTTCCCAAGTAGGTGACTTGGTTCTCGCAGTCAGAAGACCGATGGTAATGACACACAAGACACTGGAAAAGTTTGAACCCAAGTAGGAATGACCCTTCTTCATAGAGATGGTATACTCAAACGGGGCTTATAGTATCGCTCAACCTAATGGAAACTTGTTCATGATGCCCATCAATGACATGTTCCTAAAGAAGTACTACTCCTGACATCCTTCAGAATGTACTACCCTCTCCCCGAAAGAGAGAACTTTGTGAACTTGACAAAACTTGGTTCACACCCCTTTCTTTAACAATCATGTGCTTCTGGAACCCAGCTGTTCCGTTGTATTCCCAGTAGAAGAACAACCATGTCCATATTACCTCTGAGTTGCTTCTATACACCCTATTAAGTAGGATTTTATACTACGTAAGATCATCCTCGTTACTATGTTTACCATGTCCATACTACCTCTGAGTAAACATCCCGTACAACAATCCTCGAGTTGTTGCACATCAACTATAGAACATCTACATCCATTTCACCTCTGAGTTGTTCTATAAATCCCCACAGAGTTTACTTCTACCACGTCCATATCACCTCTGAGTAGGAAAACTCTACCATTTAGCCCTATGTTTACCATGCCCACTTTACCTCTGAGTAAATATGTCGGTCCTCTCTCTCAACTTATTATCCGTACTTAATACCAAGGTACGCCAAGGATAATAAGTCTACATAAAATCCCTAGTGGAATTACCCCATATTCACCACGTCCATATTACCTCTGAGTGAATGTGTCGGTGTCCTCCATGAGTAACTTATCTGTACCTAGAAACCAAGGTGCGCAAAAGATAATAGGTCACCAAAAAAATCAAAAAATTCATCACAAGAATGAATAAAGCAAAAGGTTCTTCATTTTTTCATTTAAGCAGGAAGTAGAGGATTACATCGACATCAGAAAGAAGCAAAAACTATATCTACAGATCTCAAAGAAAAGCTAAAGACAGGCAGAAACAATAAGACAAAATATGGACATTGACTTTGTTCATATTTCCGGAAATGACGATTGCAAGGCAACCTACGAATCCTCACAACCAGGGATCATAGTTACGTTGAGGCATGTACCACTACCTCAGCTACTTTGCATATGACGGCTCAATCTGGTTGAGGTCTTCTGTAGGGACAGGAGGGTCAGTCCCGATGCTACTCTTTGACAGTGGCTCCTCCTTAAATTTAACCTTAGGAGCAATCTCTTCCCTGATGGTCATCGGTTCTTCCTTGACCTTAACCTTTGGTAACCTCCTCCTTAATGGTCACCGGCTCTAGTTTGATGAGAGGAGACAGTATCTTTTCCTTCACGAGAGCTTCAGCCTTCGGCATGGATACTGCAATAGAGTCAAAAAAAAGTTAGCAAAAAGACTTAGAAGCTTAAAACTAGCATCTGAGGCGCATCAACAAATCTAGCACATCAACTGGGTCAAAACCATGCGCACAGATGGTGCCTTATCAAAAACACAAAGGATCAATATCCAGGAGCACTGAAGAGAAGCTTCGGCGCATCATAAGGACCTAAGTCCATGCGCATCTACAGAAGAAGCTTCGGCGCATCATCAGGACCTAAGTCCATGCGCGTTAGCAGAAGCTTCGGCGCATTATCAGGACCTAAGTCCATGCGCGTCAGGAGAAGCTTCGGCGTATCATCAGGACCTAAGTCCATGCGCATTAACAGAAGGAGCCTCAGCGCATCATTAGGACAAAGTCCATGCACATCAGCCAAGGCGTGCCATCGGGATGGG
Source organism: Iris pallida (assembly GCA_029216955.1). Lineage (NCBI taxonomy): Eukaryota > Viridiplantae > Streptophyta > Magnoliopsida > Asparagales > Iridaceae > Iris > Iris pallida. The sequence goes on along the minus strand of JANAVB010002072.1, from coordinate 5,524 downwards.
ACTCGTTTACAGTCACATCCACGCACCCCTGACAGTAGTACAATGGAGCGAAGACACCAAGGCAGGAGAGTACCCATCGATCAATTTTGACCATACATCGGTGTGCATCGCCATAACGACGGGGGTGTCCTCTGTGTCGACCTCCACTGGTTCCTTGCCCTTGCCCTTGCCTCGGCCGACACCGCCTCGGGGAGTCTTCGGAGCCATCTCTCTAACGAAGAAGAAGGAGGAAAATCTTTGAAAAAAAAGACAAAAGCTGTTTAAAGAAGATCTTATGTAGACTTGGGAGCCATCTCTCTTGGGAGCCAGCACCGCCCCGGTCACGCACATAAACCGATGAGGCGTGACGTCAGCAAACGCTTCGGGTCTCAAAACTGACGGCTGCAAATCTTCTAAAAAAGATTTTAGTAATCTTTCCAAAGTTTGAGTCATTATCTCTTTTCGAGAATAGCATGCGCCCCCACAGCATGCGTCCTCGCAGTTATGTATGAAAAAGGGCATGCGTTCAGGGGTCATGCTCCCAGAGGAAGATATGCGCCTAAGATAGCTACTCATGCTTCTTGTTCAAAGTATTCCAAAAACTTGGCAAAAAGATTTTGGAAACTTTGAAGGGGGCCTTATAGAAGCATGAAATTTCAGGCCATACTTCCCATGCACCATAAATTCTCATGCGCCCCATACTGATATGTGCCAGAACAGACAAGAGTACTCTGCATAGCAGAACACAAACAAAGAGTGTAAGACATCAAGAAACTAGGCTTTTATTTCATATAAAAGTCTATTACATATCTAAAACTCTTTACAAAGGAGAACTCTTTTACAAAAGAGACAGAAAATCCTAAAAGCTACCGCCAAGCACATCACTTGTCAAGCGTATCAACAAGTGCTACAGCCAGGCGCATCATTCCAGCATCTCAGCGTAGGAGCATCCCCGTGCATAGTTAGAGTGAATCACTTCCTCGTCAGCATGCGGGCACTCTACCAGGAGGAGTGGCTCGACCAGCCTAACAAAATTGGGGTACGATAGTCCTGACTTGTGGCTCTTCCAGCATAACAAAAATCGGGGCATGACCGCCCCGACCTTTGGATGCAACAGGCACCTTCAGCCTGTGTCGGGACACGACAATCCCGATATTTGGATGCAACAGGCACTTTCACAGGCCTGTACGAAAATAGGGCAGATGGTGAAAGAACTAACTCGGCGCATCTTCACCTTCGGAAGGAGCTCGTCGTCAAAGCTCTTCGAATAAGGAGTTCGACGGTTCGCCAATCCAGGGGGCCAGCCGAGTTCATCTCCATTTTAGAAAAGATAAGTGAAAAATGGAAATAAGCTTCCCTTCATGCGGATATTTATAGACCCGGGCAGCCGATAACCGTGCGCTAAGTGGAAGGCTCTCCGACTTCTGTGCAATAAATTTGCATTTATAGCAATGAACCTGTCTCTTCGTATTCTGCTAAAACTCAAGGCAGCCATTAACGCCAAGAAGAACTCAACAGATTGGCTAAAGAGGATGCAACACATGGCAGATGCGCCAACGACATTATATGCCCCTACTGATGCGCCCAGTGGGACATAGACCTATGCACCTAGTGAGGCAAAACTGATGCGCCCACTTCAACTTGTCATCATCAAGCATTTAATGCTGAGCGATAAAGGCGGTAACATATCTTCCAAAGAGCCGTCCAATCAGTCGCCCTTTGAAGAAAACAAAAAGCCGCTGACATCAGCAACATTATTACACTTTGGTCGGCTACAGTTGTCCTTGCCACGTGGCCGATCGTTCATTCGCATGCGCCTCACAGCCATGCGCCCAGAAGACTGCATGTGCCTCAAAAGCCATGCGCCCCCAAGACTTACTCCTGATCTCAAGTAACAGAAGCTGAGTCTCTGTATGTGCCTCAAAAGCCATGCGCCTGGACTTGCCTATGACTCCTCGAAGTCATAGATCAAGTCACCCCATGCGCCTGATCCTAGACGTATCCTGATGTGAAGTCCTGTATGCACCTCAAAAGCCATGCGTCCAGACTCGCTCATGATCCCTAAAGACAGCAGCTCAGTCCTCTTCATGCGCCTGATCCTAGGCGCATCAAGACAGATCACTCTCCCCAAAATCTGAGATCTTTGACGCCACAGACATGTGCTATGTGTCTTTTGACTCAGTTCTGCTCAAGAATGGGTGCTAACCACCCAAGTTCTCAGCAACAACCGAATCCTCGCAACTGTCACATATCAGCTCCACCGCAGCCCAACGCAGTATTTCAAACAGATTCTGGGTGCATCATCCATGTGCCTCCGCCAGCATCAGCCACGTGGCATTCCTACATCCAGGTGCATTCTATATATACGTACAGAGGTAGCTCAGCCTATTGCCTATAAATAGAAGGACCATTCCTTCAAGGATATACACGGAAATATATCCACAGATTATATCCAGAGATCATGAGAGACAATTCACGTCTTCTTCCCCTAAAAATGCTCCGACATCCAGAGCAACCCAGACCTTCAGAGAATTCAAGATCGTCGTCAGATCGTCAACGGAGACAACGCATTACCACTCGCTCCACCGATACAGTTTCCAAATAAAAACAAAAGTGTACTCAAAGGACTACATCTAAGTCCTATATTGTATATTATTCTGTTTGTAATCGAAATACAAAAGTTTCAATCAAAAACCTTGCCCTCCTTTTTCAATGGCGAACACCTACAAATGTCGCCCTTTGTACTTTGAGTTGACAGTTGTGTCAGTGAAGTTAATGGCTATCACTCTATAAGAACCGAAGAGATACGGCCTACCGAAGTGGTACTGCCTACGATATATGACAGCCCCCAAAGAGTATTGACCAAAACCGTATCGGAGAATGAAAAGTTGCTTTCTTAGCGAAGAAGGACTTCCACTAATCATTTACCAAAAAGAGATTGTACTATTATGTCCATCATAACTTGTTGTACTCTTTAGTGAAGGTCGTTTTTACATAAAAAAAACCTCTAGTCTGTTGACAATGTGGGGGACGTGTATAGTCGTCAAGCCCTATTTTTCGTATGATGTCCCTAATCTGTTGACGACACAAAGAAGACGTGTATAGTCTAGCCCCCATTTTCCATATAATGGCCCTAATTTGCTGTCAATGTAGGAAAAAGTATGCAATTGTCAAACCCATGGTTCCTCCATAATCGTTGGGTCATGCAGATGCAACCGCCCCATCTACGTATCATATCCACATTGCTTTTGAGAGAATGTGCCTCACTTCGTGCAAAAAAGTAGGCCACATTCACAGTCAGTTGCTAATGGACATATGATGTATCTCCTACTCCGAGATTATTTCTTCTAGGCAGTAACCCTAGTCTTACTCTTCTTTCTGCGTTGGACAGTGTATGTGTAGTGTTATGCTCTGCGCAGTTTTATATGATGAATAAATAGACGCAGCAATATTCGAACTCAGCTATGCAGTGACTTGCTCGGAAGCTCGCTCGGTCAAGACAAGCCCTCATTCAGCTAGATGGCTTTAATGAACTTGTCTCTGCCTTACCTTTGCACTTGATAAATTTCATGTCGTATTTGTTCTAAGTCAATAGGCTTGATGCATGCTAATAAAAATATGAACTTTCAATGCTAAAGAAATGATAACATAATATCAGATTTCTGTAGAACATGAAAGTGTTAAACTTGCTGCCTAGATAGTGATTCACATTGCGTTTTTAAATTGACACTTGTCCAATCGATTTTACGGCTGGCCTAAAGTAGAGTTTTCTTATGTTGTCCCACAAACTATCGACTTGATGTTATAGTGTACATGTTCCCACGGTCCCAATGCTGGTCATAACATACACGTTCCTATGGTTGCATAGCTTATCATATAGAGTAGGACACAGTTTGGAGTACTTTATAGAACACGGTTTGTTCAAGTTAAGTAGGAGAGCTATCAAATAGTCATTACTGAGTCAAAGATCAAAAGTATAAAAACATAAAAGGTTTTTGAGATTGTAGGTCGCCAAGGCAGTACCTGGTATGGGAGCTGCTTAGTGATGAAAAACTTAATAGGAACAAATGTTTGAGTCATTTGGTTAGTTAGGCAGGCAACATTGCATGGTCATGGACAACTTGTGCACAAAGGCGGGTTTTCTCGAATGGTGTCATAGGGCCACGTGTAAACCCCTAGTTTTTTAATAAATTATTAATGTTTATTTGTATTAAATAATGATTTTTGGATTTTATATATTTAAAAACAATATTTATTACTTTTATATATAACCTTGGTCATGGTTAAATTTTATTATGCATGTTGACTAGAAAATATGGCATGACTAGTGTAGTCGTGTACCATGACTAGCATATTGGCCATGGTAGGGATGACATATCCATATCTATGTTCCATATATGGAAAAAAAAGTCAAGTTATGGTTTAAAACATATAATGGCTTAAATAAATTTTATATATTTTTGGCATTCTATGAAATTTGGTTGTACCGAATTTATCCAAACTTCACCCAAATTAAACCCAATCCCAAATAGCATTTATTGCATCTAAGATACACCCATGTATGTGTATAATATATATAAAATATTATATATTATATATAATAAATTATATATATATAAAATATATATATATAAAATATATTTGTTTTTCTGTGTGTTGTGTGTGTGTCTATATATATATATATTTTTTTTTTTTTTTCTATATATATATATATATATATAATATATATATATATATATATATATATATATATATATATATATATATAAATATATTTCAAAAACTACGTTTTATTGACTAAAATAAGAGGAGTATAAGAAAGCTCAAAACACGACCACCCCTAGTGAGAACACTTAATACTAGCTTTACAAATTTGCCTCCGAATCTCCTGATCACCATTTCAGTTGAGTAGGTATAGCCTTCATAGCGCCACTTGTTCTATTTTCCATAGCACCCAGATAGTAGCCCCGACTGCGATTTGCTTTTGGTGAAGTTTCTTTCCCCGCCACCACCTGTTCAATCTCAGCTGTAGCGAAGACGCACCCCTAATTTGAACCCTGTACTCCTTCTGTAGCACTAGCCATGCTCCCGAAGCCATCTCACCCGCATAAAGATGTCAAGAGTTTCTACTGAGCTCTGCATAGCAATGACATTTAGAGGCCATACTAAACCCAGCTTTACTATGTTGCCATCTGTTGGCACCTTGTTGTGAAGGACACGCCATAACAAAACCGACCATTGTATGGAAGGCACTTCCCCCATATATGAACAAACTGAGATAAAATAGGCCAATGCTGTCGAGACAAATCCTAAGCTGAAGCCACTGTAAAACTTCCTAAGGATCTGCGCCACCCCCAACCTGCACCGTCCACCACTATATGGTGATTGGCCAAATGTCGACCATCAATAAGACGCTTCCAAACATGAGTAGCATTAGATGTTAATGCAACTTCACTCGCAGAGCTATGAGAACAGTATTTATCTTTGAAAAACTTGATCCACAGGCTGTCCTAGTAGTAAACTTCCACATAGCTTAATTGTAAAG
>JANAVB010002071.1:0-100325 GCA_029216955.1 Iris pallida | reverse complement strand
GGGAGAAGACCCGAATATGGTGACCTTGTTTCTCGCTACGCACACGAAGGGGGAGCAGTTCGTAGACGACAAGGCCCGGGACACCTACGTAAGTTTTACTTAATGCTAGTTCATTAATATTAATTTTTAGTTACGTAGAAAATTTATATAGATGTTATTTCTAGGCCGAGTTTTAGAAGTTTTACTTAGTGCTAGTGCATTAGTATTAATTTTCAGCGACCACGTGAGTCATATAGATGTTATTTCTAGGCCGAGTTTTTGAGGCTTAGGGAGGCCGGGCTGACACGGTCAGAGGGAGCTGGTGCTATCACTTTCCAGCAGCCCCGGCCGTAGCTCAGTCAGATGATGAGCTGTGGATGAGGGCCGTTGGTGGCATGCATAGGGGTACGTACTATGGTACGGGCTCCTATGGTGCCTTCATTGCGTCACAGTCCTCTACGACTGCCACTAGTGTGCCCGGCCCCGTACAGACTAAGGAGTCGATCCGCCAGCAGGAGGTAACGTCCTTGTACAGATCGCAGCTCTGCGTGACGATGCTGTAGAGGATGGGGGCACCGCATAAAGATGATTCTGTGCTCATCTCACACTTTGAGAGGCTGGAGGAGACTACGGAGGCGCTGTAACAGATGACCCGTGCTACGCAGGAGGCTACGCAGCGGTTGACCGAGCAGATACAGCATTTCCAAGAGATGGCAGCAGAATAACCGTCTGCTGGTACACCGGGAGCATCGTCTACATCCGGCGGTGCACGAGAGGACATGCTCGTCAACCTGTTGTCACCGGAGGAGTATCAGACGATCCTGACGTTGCGACGACAGTCATCTGGTGGCGCTCCTTCTCCAGCATCGGGTCCAGCTCCAGGCGATCAGTAGTTGAGGATATTGAGTCTGTTCTGTACTATATTTTTCACTTTGTACGTATTTGGGGATATTCAGCTTTTTCGTTAAGGATATTGAGTTTGTACGTATTTACGGATATTGATTGGTTTGTTCAGGATATTATATATTGACAGTATGTTGCGAATAGTATTTTTTTCTTTATATTTTTGTATATTCTGGAATGTATTGTGCGTGCCGGTGTTGAGTGTTCCACCGAGAGGGTCGGCGAACCCAGGGATTGGATTCTGTATCTTGTGTTTTGTATTCTGTATTTTGGCTCAGGCTCCACCTCCATTTGCATTCTGGAACCTATTTTTTTATTTTTTAAGTTAGCGACGTTTTTAGCGACGTTAATATCGTCGCTACATTTTAGCGACGAAAATAAATGTCGCTAAAAGCTGACGTGGCAACACGTGGCACCAAATCTGATGTCAGCTCGTCGTCGCCAAAACGTCGCAAACCTGTCGCTAAACGGCGACCAAATCCTAACGTCGCCTTATACGTCGCTAATTAGCGTCAACTAAGAAACATCGCAAGTAACGTCGCTAATTAGCAACGTTATTGACGTCGCTAAATAACGTCGCCCTAGCGACGTTTTGCGACGTTTTCTCGTTTAGCGACACGTTTTTTCCGTCGTTCACGCAACGTCGCCATAAACGTCGCTAAATTCTCTTAGCGACATTTTCGTCGAGTATAGCGACGTTTTGTAACGTCGCTAATCTGACAAATTTTTGTAGTGATGGGACGTTCAAAAATCAAGCAAAGTACACAAAGGATCTATTAAAAAAGTTCGACATGGAAGCAGCAAAACCACTTAGCACTCCAATGGCGACTTCAACCAAGCTTGATATTGATGAACAAGGCAAATCCGTCGACATACATAAGTATCGAAGTATAATCGGTAGCTTACTAATTTAACTCCTAGTCGACCAGACATTATGTTTAGTATTTGCTTATGTGCACGTTTTCAAGCTAATCCTAAGAAATCACATTTATAAGCAGTTAAACGTATCTTCCGATACCTTAAAGGCACTTCTTCTGTCGACTAATAGTATCCCAAAACTATGTCGTTTGACCTAACCGGTTATTCTGATGCTGATTTTGTCGGATGCAAAGTAGATAGAAAAAGCACTAGCGGTACATGTCATTTCCTAGGAAAAGCTCTAGTCTCTTGGTTTAGTAAAAGCAAAATTCTGTTGCATTATCAACAACCGAGGCTGAGTATATAACCGCAGGACGTTGTTGTGCACAAATTTTGTAGATGAAACAAACTTTAAAAGACTATGGATTGTATTTTATACACATATCCATTTTCTGTGACAACACTAGCTCTATTAATTTGACTAAGAATCCAGTATGTCACTCCCGTACTAAACATATCGAGATTCGACATCACTTTCTTAGAGATCATCAACAAAATGGAGATATAGACATTGTATACATAGACACTCAGAATCAATTAGCTGACATACTCACAAAACCTCTAGCAGAAGATCGTTTCAATTATTTACGTCGAGAATTAGGCATTTTAGATGTCAATAATATTAATTAATTTTGTTTTATTAATTAATTTATTCGATACTCAAAAATTGTTTTCGAGACAAGCCTAAAAAGAGTCTGTCTGTCATCACGACTACGGTCGAAGCGAAGAGGTACTTAAGAGTTCTCCGGTGAACCTCCGTTAGTTGGAACAGTACTCCTACAGCTAATCTGAGACAGATGCTGAGTAAAGAATATTAATTTGTAAAATAATATTAATTATATTATTTTGAGATCTAAAATTACTAAACTTTGAATTAAATATTTAAAATGAATTAATGAAAAAGATATAGCCCCATTTCTATTATTTTTGATATATATATATAGCCAGGCAACCCTTGGCGAATTCGGCCCGAGTTCGGTCCGAATTCGGCCAGGTTCGGCTGGGTATATATATGTACCAGCCAGAACCCGAGGCCCCCATCTTCTTCATTCTTCCAAACATCCTCCAACAGCAGCAGCCGTGCCTCCAAACCCTAGCTCTTCTCCACCCTTGTTCTTCCAATCCGTGTGAAGATTTTCGTCGAAACTTTGGATTCGTGCGGAGAACTTTGTCGTCTACAATATATCCAATTCTTGGAAGGTATAATTCCTTTTCTCCTCCACTTTCAAATTATTAGGGTTTCTAGAATTTTTGGGAAAGAATGCCTAAGTTCAATCCCTTCAAGAGAAAGAAGACCAATGCCAGTGAAGAGGCATCGTCTTCGAATCCGCATACGGATTGTCTCTTTTCTCCGGTCCAATTGGACGATGGTGCATCGGATGAGTTTTACTTTAAAACTTCCGATCAAGCTTTATTGTGGTATGCCAATTTCATTATGCGTACTATTTGCATCGGTTCACCGATTAAATGGACTGTTTTTCTCGATCACCGCCCTTACTTTGAGGCATTAGGGTTACAACACTTTGCTACCTTATAATTCCCCATTGCTAGTAATGCCATTAGATTATTCTATTGTAATTTCGTGTTAGACACTTTCACCGCGAGAACACGTGTCGGAGGGATCGATATCGAATTTACTGAAGAAATATTAGCAGAAATCCTTGGTATTCCAAACGAAGGTGCCCCGCTCAATAACATCACTGATTTTGATTTCCTCGATGGTACGACTCTCGTTAGTTTCAAGAATGAGCTTTGTGCGCCCGCACGTGCTCGTCCTGGAAAGTTCAAGGCTAATAACTTGAACTTGTTTAACTATGAATTACATCGCAACATCTATTCCACTTTACTTCCAAAATCCACTTCCAAAGATGATGTCACTGTACCTGAGCTCTCTGTTCTTTATCACATTCTTAAGGGGATTCTTTTTTCTGCCCCTAAGACTATCATTCAAATGATAGGAAAATGTCGCAAAAGAGACCGCAACCTACCTTATGCGATGATCATCCATCGCATCTTTCAGAGATTTGACATTGACCTATCTACTTGTGCTGTTGACCCTGAACCCAAGTTCCTCAAACTCTCTCGTCGCAGTATTGCCACTGTTCCTCCACCTACTGCACCTGCTCCTCCTGTACCTACTCCCACAGCACCTGGACCTCCTCATTCCTACCCTATGACATTTGAAGGTATTTATCAGCACCTTTCAGATCTGTAGTCATTCTATGTTGACACTTCCAGGGAACGTGAGTTCCATGACGTGACTCGGTTCCAGGCTATTGCCAACTCCTTCGCCGATCTGAGATTTATGTAGACGGGTCACTCTGCTAGCTCTACCTCGCGACCCTTCTGTTTCTGGATACTGCGTTGATGATGAGACGATCCACTCTTTGTTCCAGCCAGGGAACGCCTACGATTGGTATCGTACTACTGGTGCCACTCGTCATACTTCTGGAGCTGGTACTTCTGGACATGCTGGTGCTGCAGCAGCTGACGATGATGATGAGGATGATGACTTTTGAGTTGTTATGACCTTTTTGAGACTGATACTTTTGTCTTATGTTTACTTGGAAATGCTTCGACATTCCAAGATTTTATCAGTACTCTTATTTTAGTTATTATCAGCACTCTTTTAGTTATTATGTGACTTCTCATAGACATGTTTTTATTATGCCTCAGTTTGGCATTTTAGTTTATCATTCAGCACTTTATTTGTTTCAGTTTTATTCTAGCATTATCTTTTTGCTTGCCTGTGACAAATAACATGCCTGTGTTATACAATATTTTTAACTTTTTCTACCATGCCTGCAATGAATGTTTTATATATTTTTTTGTGTTTCTTCACTGTATGTTACTTATGCATTTATTGCGGGGGAGCTTTCTCTTTTACAATTATTTTGCTAAGTGACAACAGGGATCTTCATGAATACAAGTTATGAACAATTTTTTGATACATTTTTGAATTGATCCAAACTTAGATTTTATATCGGCAAGGTTTGTCAATTATCAAAATGGAGGAGATTGTTGGCCCATTGGTCATGGTCAAACCTGATTTTAATAATTGATCAAACTCTGTCTCGATATAAATGTAAGTCAATTCAGATGTTTATCTACGATGTTTTGGACACTGCTCAACAATGGATCTCTACGATGTTCAAGACTGAAGCCGTTTGCCATTCCAAATGTATTTCTGTCAAAGCAATATAATTTTTATTTTATTGAGTCTAGGAATACATTGTACACCAAGTCGTACTGGCAAATAGGCTGTCCGTAATCGTTTTTCAAAACTGACCTATCTCTTTAAAAATGACCTATGTTTTTGAAAAACATCATTTTTCCAAAAATCTTCTGAAGGACTTTTCAAAAAGCCAAAATTGATTTTTCTCAAAAATAAACTGGCAGAACCCTAGCAGAACTCGGCCAGAGTTCGGCCAAGTGGAACGTTAGTGAACGTTTGATTTTGAACATAGTCATCCTTCAGTTGTGGTTTGTTACAAAGAGTTCTGTCCGAATTCTGTCCAAATTCTGTCAGAGTTCTATCTTTGGAAAAACTATAAATAGAGAAGCATTTCGATCATTTCAAATCACCAATTCACTTTCAATCTCTTCTCTTCTTAAGCTTACATTCTTCCAAAGAGTTTAAAAAGCTTTTATTTTTAAATCTCAAGCCAGTTACAATCCTCTAGTCGATTTGCCAGTGCGGTGCGGTCTAGAAGTTTCAAGAGCAATTGTAATCAGAGGCTTGATAGAAAATACAACTCTTCACAATTGAAGGTGGTCGAGTTCTTCGTATCAAAGCTCGCGTCTGTAGAAGTTGCAAGGACTTCGTATGAAAACTTGCGAGATTTTTCAATAGTGGATTCAACTGGAAGCTAGAGTTCTTCCGACTGGACTAGTCCTCATAAGAGGGAAACCAGTATAATTCTCGGTGTTTGCGTTTGCCTTCTGATCACTTTTTATTTCTGTCATTTACTTTGTGATTATTTTTATATCTGTGATCTAACTGCTAACAAGATTTTTAATTAGCAATATTCCGCTGCCTACTCTATTCACCCCCCTCTAGAGTATTCTGCTTTACGATTTTGTTCCTATAACTCATGCTAAGAGCAAGTAGATCCTTGACAGTGGTTGCTCCCGGCACATGACCGATGATGCTTCTCTATTCGCAACACTGTCGAAGAAGAAATAAGGATACATCTCCTTCGGTAACAACTTAAAAGGGTATATAGTAGTATCGGCCACATTACTAAGGCTTACTACCCTGTGATTAAAGATGTCTATCTAGTAACTGAGTTAAAGTATAACCTACTCAGCATAAGCCATTTAGCTACGGTTAGTATTAACATTGTCAAAGACAAATGTACTATAGTTGATAGCTCAACAGGTGGTACTATCTTTGAAGGTATTAGGAAAGACAACATATATGTTTTCTATTTGTTGGAAGATGCTAACAATGCAGGTAGATGCTTACTCGCCAAGAACGGTGAGAGTCAACTATGGCATATGAGACTCGGACATGCAAACATGAACACAATTTTAAGATTATCTACGAAGAAATTGGTACGAGGCTTACCGGACATCGTCTTCAAGAAGGATACGGTATATAGAGAATGTGAAAAGAAAAAAACTACCTGATCCATATTTATGTCTAAAAACGCTGTAAGTACCACTAAACCTTTACAATTACTGCATATGGATTTATTTGGGCCTAGTAGAATTGCTAGCCTAGATGGTAAGTTATATGCTTTTGTAATAGTAGATAATTTCTCTCGATATACGTGGGTATATTTTTTCGTACGCAAGAATGATGCATTATTTGAATTTGTCATATTTATAAGAAAGTTCAAATTGAGAAAGGATTCATGATTACTCGTATTCAAAGTGATCATGGCAGCGAATTCGAGAATGCAGAGTTTAAGCAATTCTGTGACTCACAAGGATACTTGTATGAGTTCTCCTGCCCTAGGACTCCATAACAAACGGAGTTATGGAACGTAAGAAAAGAACTCTATCTGAAATGGCTAGAGTAATGTTGAATCATAGTCTACCCAAATATTTTTGCGTAGAAGTTGTCAATATAGCCTCCTACGTTCTCAATAGGGTTCTAATTCGACCGAAATCGAATAATACTCCTTATGAGTTATGGTTTGATAGAATAGCCAAAGTTTCTTATTTCAAAATCTTTGGTGGTAAATGTTTTATTCTTAACACTAAAGATAATTTGGATAAATTTGACGAAAAGGACGATGAGGGTATCTTTTTAGGTTATACGGCAAAAGCAAAGGGTATCGAGTCTTCAATAAGAAGTCAATGATCATCGAAGAATCAATGAACGTCATCTTCGACGAATTAAACCAATAGACAATTAACGACAATGATGATGAAGACATCATACACTAAGTAAGGCGTCTACAGAACTTGAGGCCAAAACCAACTACCTTAAAAGTTTGCAAAAAAGATTAAAATTCATGGCTGACCACCCCAAGGACCTAGTAATATGTGAGATCACCCAGGGCGTAAGTACTCGTTCCTCTACCGGAGATATAGCTTCTGGTGTTGTATTTATTTCACAGCTAGAACCTAAAACTATTGAAGGCATGCAGTGATAACTATTGGTTAGATGCTATGCAAGAGGATAAAAACCAATATAAATGGAATCAAGTTTGGGAACTTGTTCCCAAGCCTAGTGATCATCGTTCATTGACACCCGTTGGGTATTCTGAAATAAATTAAATGAGAATGATTTAGTCACTCGTAACAAGGCTCGACTCGCATGTTATGTACATTTGCATATTTTCATAACTTTAAACTTTTTCAAATAGATGTAAAGAGTGCTTTTCTTAATGGTTTCAAAAAGAAGAAGTTTATGTAGCTCAACCTCCAGGTATCATAGGTTTCAAATGTCACACCCCAGTTTCGTAGAATTGATAGTTATCCCCCAGGCGTGATGTCGTGCGAACCTAAGTTGTGATCGCACAAGGCATAGTCATAAGATTATCCGAAACACAACAACAAGAGAGTGCGCAGAGTAAATTGAACACATTATATACAAGAAACTTGAGCTTTATTGATAATGAACATCATATTACAGACTCGATACAAGGTGTCGCACGGGCTACAAACAGACTCCATTACAAAATAAACGTCGATGAGATAGCCGTTCCATACATCGCACCCCTATATACAACCAAAGTATGCAGGCACCTAGTATAGAAGAGAGTCGAGACATCTCATCTTGGACAGTTTCGTAGTCTTCAAAAGAGATTGAGTTAAGGCTTCGCACGCACAGACGAAGCTTCAAAACACACGAGTGCTGTCTTTAGTCACACGGCATACTCCTCCTGATTTATAGCACCTGTGGAGAGCAAGGATCAGTACAACCAACATGTACCGGCGAGTGGCTAATTATTTTCCATGCTCTTATTTGGTTCAAGAATTTAGATAAAACATGTAACTTATTTTAGTGAACTTTTTAGCCATCCTAGGCAGTTTCATGCAAGCAGATTGATGAAACATAAATAAGGAGAATTTACGCTAGAACTTACCCATGGCAGAGCGTACCGTGCAACATAAAGCTTACCATGTTCTTCCCAGTCATATTATATGACATAAGTTTAACTAGTGCATATTTGCGGAGGTCATTGGCATGAAAACCATTCTGGACATAGCTTGGTTTAGACGGTGCACGTTCAACGCGTGTAGCGAGCCCCGTTGAAGGAGCACCGAATACCCGCGGTACAATCCATCATAGCTATCGTGTTTCTTTCTAGGCCGGATCGGTCCCGTAGCCCCAGAATACCGTCCAAAGAAATAATTGCCCTTGTATACAAGTTGTCCATGACTGTGCTACGTTAACAAGTGATTTAAGGCACATTTTATGGTATCGTTGTGACAACCTTATAATCGATTCATTTCTTGGTTTGTAGATCATAAAATAATGATATCTCTTCTAGAACCTTATCTTTTTCACTTTTTGAGTGTAAAACTTGTATTTTTTTTAGTAAATCATTCTAATCTGATACAGTTATCCCAAGTTCTTATTTTTGAGATAGAGGGTCGAGGTGAAGGAGGTCAGCCACTCACCTTGATTTTTGTTCGAGGCAAGAGACTTGTTGGTCGTGCTAGACGTCGCCTACGCGATTACCTAAAATCGCACAAGCAACTTATTAGAACACTGTATTATTCAAGGAGACCGATATGTAAATGCGAGTTCGAAATGTAAGCCATGAAAACATTCACGAAAACGTATTCAGAAAACCAAAGCCAAAACCAACGCAAGTACGACGTAAAAAATAGAGCAACATGAGGTCTCTTCCGACTCAGCCATAGAGTCTATCCTCGAGGCGCAACCCATTGAATATGGGACTTGATTCCGAAGAAGCCTTTCCATAACGAGAAAAGGATCTTAATTCAATCATTTCCGTTCGACCAATTCGATCGATCCCGACCTATCGGTCCCGACCGAATCGATAGCGACATTGTTCCTTTCTGGCGCACCCCATGGATGGAATGGGGCATGATGTAGGGACGGGGCACTACACCATAACCAACTAAGAAAAAGCTTCGTCCTCGAAACTTAAAAAAAGAACCTATCGCTAGGAAAAATAGAGAAGGGAACTTTTTCCTCATCTCCGACTCCAGTTCCCAGGTCTACTCTTCGACCGCATGGTTCTTTCAGAGCACGCAAACGAAAGGGATGGCTCGGTTTTGAAGCAGTTTATCCTTGCGCTCCAAGATTTGCATAGGCTCTTCAACATACGATAACTCTGCCTGCAGGTTTAGCTGACCAAAGTCTACCACATGGCTCGGATCAAGCACGTACTTCTGCAACTGGAAGACGTGGAAGACATTGTGCTCATCTGACAATGTTGGCGGTAATGCAATCTGGTAAGCTACTAGGGTGACTCGCTTCAATATCTCGAAAGGACCGACAAATCTTGGACTCAACTTTCCTTTAGCTCCAAATCTTGTGACTCCACGCATAGGCGTGACTTTCAGAAACACGTGATCGCCCTCCAAAAATTTAAGGGGTCATCAGTGAGTGTCGGTATAGCTCTTCTGCCAACTTTGTGCCATCTTTAATCTCTCCCGTATCAACTTAACATTTTGTACAGTCTGCTCCACCAGCTCCGGGCCGAGTATCTGCTGTTCCCCGACTTCATCCCAGCAAATAGGCGATCTACACTTCCGGCCGTACAAAGCTTCATACTGCACCATTTGGATGCTGGACTGATATCTATTGTTATATGCAAATTTGGCCAACGGTAGATGAACGTTCCAGCTTGACTTCAAGTCGATTGTACAGAGGCGTAACATGTCTTCGAGAATCTGATTCACCCGCTATGTTTGTCCATCGGTCTGAGGATGATATGCTAAGCTAAACTTCAACTTGGTCCCCATTGTTGACTGAAGACTGCACCAGAAGCATGACATGAATCGTCCATCCCGATCTGAGACAATTGATACTAGAATCCCATCCAGCCGAACTATTTCATCAAGATAGATCTGAACAAGGCGATCGACGCTCCATGTGACTTTAATGGCAATGAAGTGTGCTGACTTGGTTAATCGATCGACAATGCCCCAGATGGCATCGATTCCTGCGGCATCTTCGGCAGGCCAACAATAAAGTACATAGTGATGTGATCCCATTTCTATTCTAGAATGGTAAGGTTCTGTATCTTCCCGCCCGGTCGTTGGTGCTCAGCTTTTACCTGCTGACAAGCCACACATTGTGACACAAAAAGTGCAACATCTCACTTCATGTCGTGCTACCAGAAGATAATGCGGGGGTCCTTATACATCTTGGTGCTGCCAGGATGCAAGGAATATTTTGCATAATGCGCTTCCGACATTATCTTCTTTCTGAGTTCTGGGTTATCCGGTAGACATAGCCTGCCCTTCACTCGCAATGTTCCCGATTTGTCCTCTACAAAGTCAGATACATTTCCTGTTGATATCAATTTTCGCATCTTCTTCATATATGGATCATCCTTCTGAGCAGACATGATCTATTCTAATAGGCTTGGTTCTAGCCGCAGTTATGCCAGCTGCGTGCCCATAAATCGAACTCGGAGTTCTATGCTCATTCCTTCCAAGTCGTGCAGCAGTCGACTGTTGATGGATAGTGAAGCTATATACTTTTGACTCAGTGCATCTGCCACAACATTCCCCTTGCCCAGCGTATAGTCGATCGACAAGTCGTAGTCTTTAATCAGTTCCAGCCATCGCCTCTATCGCAAATTCAGTTCTTTCTGGGTGAAGAAATACTTGAGGCTCTTGCGGTCCGTATAAATCCTGCATGCCATGCCATAAAGATAGTGGCGTCATAGCTTCAACACAAACACAATTGGTGCTAATTCTAAGTCATGAGTGGGATAGTTCTTCTCATGCAGCTTGAGCTATCTGGAAGCAAAAGATATCACCTTGTCCTGCTACAAGAGCACACACCCCAAACCCTGGCCAGAAGTATCGCTGAAGATTTAAAATCCCTCGAGTGTCGGGGCCAAAACGAGCCGCTGTTTTAGCTTCTGGAATGAAGCTTCACAGTCGTCTAACCACACGAACGCGACTCCCTTTTGGGTAAAGCGAGTCAAGGGCGATGCGATCTTCATAAAATCCTTCATGAAGCATCTATAGTATCGTGTCAAACCGAGGAAGTTTCAAATTTCACTGATAGACGCGGACCGTTTCCAATCAACAACTGCCTCAACTTTCTTCGGATCAACTGAAATGCCTTCAGCAGAAATGATGTGCCAAGAAAAGATACGTTGTTCTGCCAGAACTCACATTTGCTCCATTTCTCAAACAACTGATTATCTTGGAGGGTATGGAGTACGGTCTGCAGATGTTCTACATATTGCGCTCGATCCTTCGAGTAGACAAGGATATCGTCTATGAAGACTACTACGAATTTATCGAAGAACAGACGAAACACTCGATTCATTAGATCTATGAAGGCAGCAGGAGCATTTGTTAGGCCGAATGGTATCACCAAGAACTCGTAGTGGCCGTAACGAGTGCGAAAGGCAGAATTTGGCACGTCCTCTGGCTTGACCTTGAGCTGGTGATAACCCGATCGAAGTTCAATCTTCGAAAACACTGTGGCACCTTGGAACTGATCAAACAAATCGTCCATGCGGGGCAGGGGATATTTGTTCCGGACGGTGGCTTTATTCAATTCCCGGTAGTCGATGTAGAGCCGCATCGACCTATCTTTTTTTGACAAATAGCACAGGTGCACCCCATGGCGAGATGCTAGGACGAATGAACCCTTTGTCGAACAATTCCTGTAGTTGTACTTTAAGTTATTTTAATTCTATAGGGGCCATTTTGTATGGGGCCTTGGATATCGGTCGAGTGTTGGGGAAGGTGTCAATAGGGAACTAGATTTTTCGATCGAGTGGCATGCCGGGTAGCTCGTCCGGGAACATGTCTGGAAATTCTGCCACAACATCGGTTTGATCTACGTTTGCACCATCCTGTCGCGTGTCTCGAACGAACGTCAAGTAGCCTTCGCACCGAAATACAGCATCCGTCGAGCAGAGATTGCCAAGATCACCATGCAAGTTATCGACGCTTCACCACACGAATAGCAAAATTTAGGCTCCCCGGTAGGCGAAAGGTGACCTTCTTTCCTGAAAAGTCAATAGTGGCCAAGCAAGCGCCAAGCCAATCCATCCCCAGAATGATGTCGTAGTCCTTAAGGTCCAGAACTATCGCATCTAGAGTCAATTTTCTTCCACCTATACATACACAGCCGTCTCTACAGATAGTGTTTACAGGGATTTGTGTGCCCGACGGGGTGCTAACGCTAAGGTTAAGGCCTAACGGTGCCATAAGGAATTTGTGTTTATCAATAAAATCTGTCGCTATAAAACTATGGATAGCACCCAAATCGAACAGTACCCGAGCAGGTTTATTATTGAAGAATAGTGTACCTGTTACGACTGTATCAGAGGCAAACACCTCATCTAGAATCATGGCATAGACGTGACCCAGGGAATTGGGGCGACGATCCTGAACATTTTGCGGCGCGGGTTGTTGGGCTCGAGGCGCTGGTCCCTGGTTCCTTGGACGATGTTGCTGCTGTTGAGGCACCATTGGGTTCGGTCTCTTGGCCGGGCAATTTGAACTGAAGTGTCCCATTTTACCACAGTTCGAGCATCATCCTTCAAGAACTTCGCAATCGACGGCTAGGTGTCCGAATCGACGACATCTGTTACAGCGTGGTCCCGTGTTCCGTCCTTGGTATCCGCCTTGGTGCCCATGGTTCGGATGCTTGGTCACATTGTTTCCACCTGCATGGCTAGGGCACATATGATTGTATGTATGTATAGTGTCGGCAGCAGCTGGGGGATATTGGCGCTCAAGGCGGAGAGCGTGATTCAGGGACTCGCCCATTGTCTTGTATTCCGGAACTGACACATGAGCAGAGATAGAGGGCCGCAGACCCACTTCAAACCGTCGAGCGCGACTCTCCATTGTAGGCAAGAATGATCCAATAAATTTGGCTAGTTTATTGAACTGCTGCTGCATACTATCGCACCGTTATATTTCCTTGCTTCCACTGCATAAATTTATTCTTTTTCTTGTCGAACGGCTATAGGGAGGTACTCGATTTCGAACGTTTGTCGAAAAGTGGCCCAAGAAATTACCGCTGTCTTATCGTCATGTCGGATCGCTCGCTTTTACACAGCCCACCAGTCATGCACGTTCAATCGGAGTAGAAGCTGAGCACACGAAACTTTCTTGGACTAATCAACGCCTAGAAGCTTGAACCGGTCTTCCAACTCCTCCAACCAATCGATCGCTAAAGAAGGGTCTTCAGTATCGCAGAAGGACGTGCGACAATTTTTTGTGAATTTTGACACCTCAAAGTTGGAACTCCTTGGTATTCCAGGTAGTCGCTCGGGTACCTCAGGCTCGATATCGATCGTTCGGACCGCAGGCTCGGTTACGGCATGAGTCGTTATAGAGTTATCGTTGGCCATAATTGTTTGGACGATTTGCTGAAGAGTATCAAGCTGCTTCTGTTGCAACTTGAATTGCACATCGAATCGGGCTTCAAATTGAGTCTGTCGTGCCTCAACTTGTCTTCTGGTCTTCAACGTGTTGTCGATGTTGTTCGTTCAGGCGTTGATTGGCCTCGGCCTGACATTGTTGCGCTTCCAGCATGCGTATCATCCGTTCCATGGGTTCCATAGGGGCGTTTGAGGGTCCCTCTCCCGAGCTGCTCGAGCCACTCGAAGCACTTACTTTATTCCCGCCCACAGCTTTTCGGACTTCTGGGATAGGAGGTAACTCATATTAGTCTCAAGAAATATTACAGACTCATTATATGGAATAACTCATCTCATCGACATGAGATCAAAGGTTCGAGACTCAAACAGAAGGCCAAAGGATGTAAAGCCATGCTCTGATACCATTGTGTCATGCCCCGATTCCGTAGAATCGATAGTCGTCCGCCGAACGTGATGTCGTGCGAACCTCAGTTGCGATCACACAAGGCATAATCATAAGGTTATCCGAAACAACAATAAGAGATTGCACAGAGTAAATTGAACACATTATATAGAAGAAACTTGAGCTTTGTTGATAATGACATCATATTATAGACTCGATATAAGGTGCCGCACGGGCTACAAACTGACTCTATTACAAAATAAACATCGGTGAGAGAGTCGTTCCATACATCGTACCCCTTTATACAACCAAAGTATGCAGACACCTAGGATAGGGGAGAGTCGAGACATCTCAGCTTGGAGAGGTTCGTAGTCTTCAAAAAAGATTGATCAAGGCTACGCACGCACGGACGAAGCTTCAAAACACACGAGCGCTGCCTTCAGTCACGCGGCACGTCCTCCTGATTTATAGCATCTGTGGAAAGCAAGGATCAGAACAATCAATGTGTACTGAAGAGTGGCTAATTATTTTCCATGCTCTCATTTGGTTTAAGAATTTAGATAAAACATGCAACCTTTTAGTGATCTTTCTAGCCATACTAGTCAGTTTCCAGTTTGATGAAACATAAATAAGGAGAATTTATGCTAGAACTTACCCACGACAGAGCGTGTCGTGCAACATAAAACTTACCATGTTCTTCCCTGTCATATTGCATGACATAAGTTTAACTAGTACATATTTGCGAAGGTTATTGGCATAAAAACCATTCTGGACATAGCTTGGTTTAGACGGTGCACGTTTAACGCAGGTAGTAAGCCCCGTTGAAGGAGCACTGAATACCCGCGGTACAATCCAGTATAGCTATCGTGTTTCTTCCTAGGTCGGATCGGTCCCGTGGCCCCGGAATACCATCCGAAGAAACAATCGCCCTTGTATACATGTTGTCCATGACTGTGCTACGTTAACAAGTGATTTAAGGCCCATTTTATGGTATCATTGTGACAACTTTATAATCGATTCATTTCTTGGTTTTGCATATCATGAAATATTGCTCTCTCTTTTCTAGAACCTTATCTTTTCTCTTTTTGAGCGTAAAACTTGCATTTTTCTAGTAAATCGTTCTAATTTGATACAGTTATCCTGAGTTCTTGTTTTTGAGATAGAGGGTCGAGGTGAAGGAGGTCAGCCACTCACCTAGATTTCTGTTCGAGGTGAGAGACTTGTTGGTCGCTCTAGATGTCACCTACGTGATTACCTGAAATTGCATAAGCAACTGATTATAACACTGTATTATTCAAGGAGTTCGATATATAAATGCGAGTTCGAAATGCAAGACATGAAAATATTCATGAAAACACATACAGAAAACTAAAGCTAAAACCTACGCAAGTGCGGCATAAAAAATAGAGCAACGGAAGGTCTCTCCCGACTCAGCCGCAGAGTCTATCCTCGAGGCGCAACCCGTTGAATATGGGACTTAATTCCGAAGTAGCCTTTCCATAACGAGAAAATGATCTTAATTCATTCTCGTTTGACCGATTTGATTGATCCCGACCGAATCGATAGCGACAGTGTTCCTTTCTCGCGCACCCTTGGACGGAAAACGGGGCACGATGTAGGGACAGGGCACTACATCAAACATCCTGATTATGTATTCAAGTTGAAGAAAGTCTTATACGGTTTAAAACAAGCCCCTCATGCTTGGTACGACCGTCTAAGATCTTTTCTACTTGATAATGGTTTTTCAAAAGGCAAGGTTGACACTATACTGTTATATAGTCTTTAAATGGAAATCTTCTTTTAATTCAAATTTATGTTGATAATATTATCTTTGGATCTACTGATGAATCTCTTTGTAAAGAATTCTCTAAGTGTATACAGAATAATTTTGAGATGAGCATGATAGAAGAACTCTAATTCTTCCTTGGACTGCAAATCAACAATGGAACTCTCATCAACCAAGCCAATTACACAAAAGATTTGCTAAAGAAGTTCGGTCTGGAATCTGTTAAACCAATTGGCCCTCCAATGTCAACTTCAACCAAGCTTGATGTAGATGAACAAAGCAAACATATCGACATACGGTATCGAGGTATGATTGGTAGTCTATTATTTAACTGCTAGTCGCCCTGATATAATACTTAGTGTTTGCTTGTGTGCAAGATCTTAAACTAATCCTAAGGAATCACATATGTGCGCAATTAAATGTATCTTTCGATACCTTAAGAGCACTTCTTCTGTCGACTTATGGTATCCCAAAATCAAATCCTTTGACCAAACCGGTTATTCGAATGTTGATTTTGCTGGATGCAAAATGGATAGAAAAAGTACTAGCGGCATGTGTCATCTTCTAGGTAAGGCTCTGAAGTATGTGTAGACAACTCTAGAGGGGGGTGAATAGAGTACTTGACAATAATGATCAATTAAAAAATCAACTCTATTCAATCCCAACTAGCAGATAAATAATCAGAGTATAATTGCAGAAATTAAAAATAGATCAGAAAGCATACGCAGATACAACAATTTTTAACCTGGTTTCCCTCGTGGAGGACTAGTCCAGGCCTGAGAACTCTAGCTCAGGATTGAAATCCACTATTGTGTAATAGCTATACAACCACGTGCCTTTACACAGAAGAGCACGCCAACTCCGTGAAAAGATCGCTGAGGCGAAACTTGGAATTATTCAAGTGACTTCTTCACGACTCTTACACAAAACTTCTAATTGACTCGCACCGAGCACCTTGTAGGCTTTGAAAGTTTTGTGGCTAGTAGATGAGAAGAGTATGGCTCTTTGGGATGTATTGGCTATAAGAGAGAAGAGATGAGAAGATTGGATGGTTTGAAATGGGAGAAAAGGGTGCCTATATACTAGTCCTGGGAGGCAGAGTTCGGCCAGAACTCTGTCCAAAATTCAAAATTATGGCAGTTGGACAACCTGTAATAAGCAATCCCTAAAAATTAGGTCCTAGAAATTAGGAGACAGAGTTCGGCCCGAACTCTTTGTGGGGGCAGAGTTCGGCCCGAACTCTGCCTCCTTGTAGACAAAATGCTCATAGGGCTAAATGGGCTTTGGCAGTTTGGCTTTTTGTTTATGGGCTTTTTGGTTATCTAGTCTATGGTTGAGGTACTCAGTTTGACTCAACATACAATAGCCTAGACTCAAATAAAATTGTAAAAATACAGACTTCCGATGACAAGTTCTAGCAGTATTCGTCGATAATGATTGTCCGACTTGATGTGTATAAGTCGTCTGTTTTGTAGCTTTGATGACAATGTATGTGTCGAGTTGGATCATGTCAAATATTAATTTGTTAATTATCAAGATTAGGTTGACTGCGATCCAGTTTGGGTCAACAATCTCTCCCATTTTGATAATTGACATAATTACGATATTTAAGTGTCGCAACATTCATACTTGGACACATATATAGCTCCCCCGTAGATGGACAATTCGGCTCCCCCGTAAATAGAGAAGTCCTGATACAAGTACTAGTCCAAACATATAGCACAAGTGTAGCACAATATAGCACAAGTATTTATCGAAAAATGGTTTAAGAAAATATCATATTTCTTCTCCTTTGACATTTAGCAAAATGAAATAGAAGCTCCCCCATAAGAACATAACTATGGTAAAAATATGCAAGTACACAACCAAGCTCAAGTCCAACGTAAGAGACAGCTAGTAAATAATCCAAATAGAAGCCATAAAATCATAAAGTAGTATAAAGCAAAGAGTTTTCAACTACATAACCACTGAATGAAAATGACAAAGTGCATAAATAAAAGAAATCCTAAGCATCAGCAGCATCAAAGAAATGGACCACGGCCGTTATGGAGCAAGGGAATGTCCAGCAGAGTCGGATGGGTCGCTGACAGAGCGACGAGGAACAACAAACGCCACATCTGGATCTAAATACCTCCTGACCCAGGCGTCATCGATAAGATAACCTTCGCGAGAAGGGTCTCGTACCATGGGAGAAGACACCGTAGGATGAGAGGCCAAGGAGTACTGGATGTCATACAGAGTGTTACTGATGGTCGACATCTGTAAGGTGGTACGATAGTCCATCTGAGTCCAGCGATCATCCTCCAAGCGGAAATGATCACGCAGCATAGTCTGAATAGACTCAAGAGTAGCAGGTGGCTCGGGCGCAGGTTACCCAAGAGTAGGAGGATCAACCAGAGCATCAGACTTGGAATGCTCTAACTCAGTAGGAGACTCAACAGCTGCTAGAAGCCGCCGTGCCTTAGACAGATAGACAGAGGCAGGAAGGAACTGTCACTCATCAAGAGGAACATGGAACGCACGAAAAATCATCGATAAATAGAGGGCATAGACCAAAGATCGAGGACTCTTCCATGCATTAATCATCCAGTCCATCATAGTGTGCGGAAAGTTCAAAGGGACATGGAAGTGGGGATGATAAAGTACCGAGAACTCAAAATAAGATACTTCATCGGTCGATCCCATTTTGGACAAGATCGTAGAGAAAATGATACGATGAAGTTCATAGAAATAAGGGTTAAGATATTTAGCCTGTAGCTTGCGTAGATGAGTGTTGGGAGTACACAAATCATCTTTGAAACTTTCAAGGGATGATCCATCAGGAAATTGAAACTTGCGGGCATCAACAAGTTTCTTCCAAGAATTGGGTTCCGGGATCTCGAGATATTCCGCAAGCTAAAAATTATCAAAAGTAATATCGATATCGGCGACACGAGAATAGATTCGTGTATCGTCAAAGGTTAGATTACAAAAAACATTTGGATAGCATTCAAATAGATAATAGATGATGTAGAAACTAACTCATCTAAACAAAAATCATGGAACAATAAATTATAACCCAAAAATATAGTAAAATTGATCGGATGACCCGCATACACACTGCGTGAACAAAAATCGGCAAACCATTCATTGGAAGCCTCCAATGACACAAAAATTTGTTTATTGAATGGGTTGGGGTCATGAGGTTGTGGTGGATTAAAAAGTGGATGGATTGGATGAGCAAGAGGAGGAGGAGGATTAGAAGATGATGCACCTTCACTCCTCTTGCCTCTTCCAAAGAGTCTTGGTGCCATGGAGAATTTGAAATAATTGAAAAAGAAATAGAGAGAAAAATGAAATTATACCTCACAAAGATGAGAAAAGATGGAAGAGATCCTCCCAAAAGCTTGAGATCTTGAGTTTGGGAAGAGAAAGAGCCCTAAAAGTGGAGTTTCTAGGGTTATGGTTTGAAAATTTTGAGTTTGGAGAAAGGTGAAAGAGGAACACAATGAAAAGAGAGGGTGGATTCTCGGGTTTAAGGAGTTTAGGAGCAGCCAAACGGGTTAAATCTGGACCGTCGGATCAAATCAATGAGTGGCTGAGAAGCAATAAAGGTTCTGTGACCAGGGACACAGACTTCGGCCCCGAACTCTGTGTGGGACAGAGTTCGGCCCGAACTCTGCCTCCATGGGCACAGAACACAAAAAGTTTGAAAGATGGCAAATTTTTGATGAAAAATAATAGAATTTCGAAAGTTTGAATGAACTTAGTCATAAATGAAATTAAACCATATAATAAATAAGGATTTATGACAACGATCACTACGATGAAACTGCCATGGGGTAGCTGTAGGGCCGGATCCCAGCTAGCGGTAGTCCGAAGACTACTGCACCGTGTCGCTTAGGCTTTTACGTTGTTGTCAGAAGGACCCTTTCGGCTTGTACCCATAGCAAAGTTACCATAAAGATATATGTCATAATCGTTACTTACGCAAGCTAATTTATTTAATGACCGTTTTATCCAAAATTTCTAATTTATGACAAAGAAAGTTGAAGCGCTCATTGGCTAGTGGTTTGGTAAAGAAGTCTGCTAGCTGATGTTCAGTGTCTATGAATTATAAATTACTCGTGCCTTCTTGTTGATGATCACGCAAAAAGTGATATCTAATCTCTATGTGTTTAGTGCGTGAGTGACAAACAGGGTTCTTGGTCAGATTAATGGCACTAGTGTTATCGCAGAAAATAGGTATGTGCTTGAAACATAAGTTGTAGTCTTCAAGGGTTTGCTGCATCCACAGAATCTGTGCACAACAACGACCAGCTGCGATGTATTCAGCTTATGTTGTGGATAGTGTGATAGAGTTCTGCTTCTTGCTAAACCATGAGACCAACGCATTTTCTAGCAAATGACACGTGCCGCTGGTACTCTTACGGTCGACTTTACATCCCGCAAAATCAGCATCGGAATATCTGATTAAGTCAAAGGAAGTGGTTTTGGAATACCACAATAGTTCCTTTAAGGTATCTAAAGATACGCTTAACTGCGGTCATGTGTGATTCCTTAGGATTGGCTTGGTATCTAGCACATAAGCAAACACTAAACATAATGTCGGGGCGACTAGCAGTCAAATACAATAAACTATTAATCATACATCGATACGTTGATCGACCGGTTTGCCGCTTTCATCAGGTTCCAACTTTCTGGTAGTAGCCATAGGGGTGCTGATTGGTTTGATGCTGTCAAGCTCAAACTTCTTCAGCATATCCTTTATATATTTGATTGACTGATGAAGACACCTTGCGAGAGTTGTTTGATTTCCAATCTAAGGAAGTAGTTGAGCTCCCCCATCATGCTCATCTCGAACTCATTCTGTATACACTTGGCAAATTCCTTGCATAGACCCTCATTAGTAGATCCAAAAAAATATCATCAACATATATTTGCACTAAGAGAATTGTGTCATCAAGAGATTTTATAAACAGTGTAGTGTCGACTTTCCCTTTTGAAAAACCTTTATCTAGTAAGAAAGTACTCAGACGATCATACCAAGATCGAGGAGCTTGTTTGAGGCCATAGAGAGCTTTTCTAAGTTAAAAAACATGGTTGGGAAATTTATGATTTTCGAAACCAGGTGGTTGTTTAACAAAACCTCTTCTTTGATAAAATCGTTTATAAAAGCACTTTTCACATACATTTGGAAAAAGTTTAAAGTTTTGAAAATTTGTAAATTCGCAAAGCATCTGAATGGATTCTAGTCGTGCAACAGGAGCATACGTCTCATCATAGTCAATGCCCTCCTCTTGATTGTATCTTTGGGCTACGAGAGGAGCTTTGTTGCGAGTGACTGAACCGTCCTCGTTTACTTTGTTACGAAAAACCCATTTAGTGCCAATTATTGAGTGGCCAGTAGGTTTAGGAACAAGTTCCCAAACTTGGCTTCTCTCAAATTTGTTGAGTTCTTCTTGCATCGCAAAAATCCAAAATTTATCATTAAAAGCTTCTAAAACATTTTTCGGTTCTATTTGAGAAATGAATGCAGTGCTAGCTATAGAGTCTCTTACAGAGGATCGAGTAGTTACCCCTTTTGATATTTTACCTATTACCAAGTCCTTTGGATGAGAGGGAGTGAATTGGAACTTCTTTGGTAATTCCTTCGGAGAGTTGGTTTCAGATGTTGCATTTATAGATGTCGAAGTAGATGGTTCATCATCGTCGTCAGGAATAACAGCTGTACTATTTTTTTTATCAAAAGTTACATTAGTAGACTCTTCAACAATCATGGAGCGCTTGTTGAACACTCTATATCCCTTACTATTGGCTGCATAGCCAAGAAGAATACCTTCGTCAGCTTTGGCATTAAATTTGCCTAAGTTGTCTTTTGTATTCAGGATAAAGCAGCGACAATCGAACACTCTAAAATAAAAAACATTAGGAGTCCTACCAAACCAAAGCTCATAGGGTGTCTTCTTCGAGATAGGTCGAATCAACACCCTATTGAAAATATGGCACTCTGTGCTGACAGCTTCTGCCCAAAAGTATTTCGGAAGAGAGAATTAATTTAGCATAACTCTAGCCATATCGCCAAGAGTTCTATTCTTCCTCTCCACAACACCATTTTGTTGAGGAGTTCTTAGACACGAAAATCCATGACTAAAACCATTTGAATCACAAAAATTTTCAAAATCAGAATTTTCGAATTCGCCACCATGATCACTTCGGATACGAGTAATCATGTAGCCTTTTTCGGTTTAGACCTTTTTAGCAAATACCTTGAAAACAGAATTTGTATCACTTTTGTTTGTAAGAAAGAAAACTCGTGTAAATCTTGAAAAATCATCTACAATAACAAAAGCGTAGAGTTTTTCGCCAAGACTGGCTACTCTACTAGGACCAAATAAGTCCATATTAAGTAATTACAAAGGTCGGGTAGTGCTTATAGTGTTTATGGATTTAAAGAAATATTTAGTAGCCTTATTCTTTTCACATTCGGCACATATCATGTCTTTCTTGAATGTGATATCCGGCAGTCCTCTGACTAGCTTCTTGGTGATAATCTGGATATAGTATCTATGTTGTCATGACCAAGACGCTGATGTCATAGGAGCTTTTCGTCTTTGTGAGGGTAAAGGCATCTTCCTGCACTGTTAGTATCACTAGATAGATAGAAAATATAAATGTTATCTTCCCTTATCCCTTCAAAAACGATGTCTCCAGTTGATCGATCATAGATAAAGCATTTAGTTTTCCCGAAGTTAATATTATAACCGTGATCAGCAAGATAACTAATGATAAGCTAGTTATGCTTTAACTCGGTCACTGAACAGACATCGTTAATGAAAGGAGAGGGAGGATAACCAATCGTACCGTTACCTATGATGTAGCCTTTAAGGTTATTACCGAAGGAAACGTATCCTTCCTTTTTCATCGATAGTGTTGCGAATAGTTTTGCATTTCTAGTCATATGTCGCGAGCACCACTATCGAGAATACACTTGCTTCTAGTTGAGAAGGGAAGGTCCACCTACCACGAGTAGATGTGACCTTTGGTACCCATATTCTTTTGGGTCCTGAGAGGTTAGACTTTGGTACCCATGCATATATATTTCTATCAACTAATCTCCTAATCCTACATTGTGGAGAAATATATCCATGTAGGTTACAATAAGTACATCTAGCATGCATGTTTATACTAGGAGCATGTTGATAGTGATGTCTATAAATAGGGTGATGATAGCTATGTGCAGTAGTAGAGTGAGTATGATGATTGTGTGTAGCAGGGTAACTATAATCATTATAGTGACTGTGTACAGCAGGAGGGTAATTATAATGATTAAAGTGACTGTGTGCAGCAGCATGATGATGATAATGATTACGTGTATGTGTCTTACGTGCTGCATGTGAATAGGTGTACATGAAAGCATGATTTTGTGTTACATGTGGACGAGTGTTCTTGTGGTGACGTACCTTTTTGTGTTGAGTAGGCACGTGTTTGTATGTGTTGTGATTATGAGACTGAACTTGTGGTTGAATAACCCGCTTGCCCAGTTTAATCTCTAATTTCTTAGAGATAGCATTCAACTCATCACATTTAGCAGTAAGACCGTATATTCTACCTGTAGCAATTTTGAACTTTTTTTTTCTTCAGCAAGTTCTTCGTTAAAGCCGTGATTTCAAGTATTTGTTTTTCAATGAATTATTCCTCATTGTGTAAGCTTAATTTAAGCTTGGATACCTTTTCAGTGTTTCCCGTGGGTGTAGTATTTCTAACATCTTCTAGTAAACATGAAAGTCTATGGATCTCGATTTCGTAGTCCATGATCTTATCCTTTGCATGTTTATATTTATTGATTACTTTTTTGTGATCATCAAGTAAATCACCAAAGGCATCACCAAGTTCATCAAATGAGAAATCATCATAAGAATCTTTTACCTTTTTTGAAGTCGCCATTAGACAAACGTTAGCCGTATTTTGTGGAGAGTCTTCTTCCTCGTCTGAATCACTAGCCTCGCTTTCATGCTAGATGCTAGTGTTGGCATATTTCTTTGTAGTAGGATTCTTGTACGGCTTCTCATATTTGCTTCCCTTCTTTGCTAAGGGACAATCTTTCTTTACATGTCCTGTTTTTTTGCATCCGAAGCAGTTGGGTTCTTCTTTATCGTCTTTTTGTTCTCTCTTCTTTTTGTTTAAGCGTAGAAACTTTTTGATTTGAACTAGGAGAGCTTGATCGTCACCTTCGGAGTCGTCGTCATCAGTGTCTTCTGGGCTGGTTCTTCGGCGATGAGCTCTCAATGCAATCTCCTTCTCTTTTGGAGCTATTTCTTCGAAGTCTTTTAGATCGAGCTTATACGTCATCAACTTGCCCATCAATGTTTCTAGAGACATTGTCGTGAGATCATTGCCTTCGATGATCGCCGTAACTTTGGGGTTCCAAACCTTCGGCAATCCTCGTAGCACTTTGCATATCTTTTCATGGTTGGAATATTCTTTTCCAAGAGAGGATATGGGTTGACGACGTCTAGGAATCTGGTGAACATTTGAGTGATCGTCTCATTAGGCTTCATCTTGAAAGCCTTGTATTCCTGTGTCAGACGGCTGACTTTCGATTCTTTGACTTGCGTGGTCCCTTCATGAGTCAGCTCCAAAAGCTTTCATACTTCATGCGAGGTGGTGCATGTGGAAACCCTGTTGAATTCAGTCCTGTCTATGGCACAAAAAAGAGCATTAATAGCCCTAGCATCTAGACTTGCCTGTTTCTTCTCCTGATCAGTATATTTATCGTGGGTTTTCTCAACGAGACTTCCCTCGACAGTTATTCTGGGAGGTTTCTTGTAGCCATCAGTGACTACAGTCCACAGATCAAAGTCTAGAGACTTAAGATAAAAACTCATTCTAGTCTTCCAATAAGTGCAGTTGGTCCCATCAAAGAGGGGTGGCCTATTTGTGGATTGACCCTCACCATAGTTGGTAGAGATGGGTTGTGTGGTTGCCACGGATCAACTTTAGGATGTAAGTCTTGTATCAAGAGAACATAGCTCTGATACCAATTGAAATACGTGTAGGCAACTATAGAGGGGGGTGAATAGAGTACTTGACAATAATGATCAATTAAAAAATCAACTCTATTCAATCCTAACTAGCAGATAAATAATCAGAGTATAATTGTAGAAATTAAATAGAGATCAGAAAGCATACGCAGACACAGCAATTTTTAACCTGGTTTCCCTCGTGGAGGACTAGTCCAGGCCTGAGAACTTTAGCTCAGGATTGAAATACACTATTTATGAAATAGCTTTACAACCACGTGCCTTTACACAGAAGAGCATGCCAACTTCTTGAAAAGATTGCTGAGGCAAAACTTGGAATTATCCAAGTGACTTCTTCAAGACTCTTGTACAAAACTTCTAATTAACTCACACTGAGCACCTTGTAGGCTTGGAAAGTTTTATGGCTAGTAGGTGAGAAGAGTATGGCTCTTTGGGATGTATAGGCTATAAGAGAGAAGAGATGAGAAGATAGGATGGTTTGAAATGGAAGAAAAGGGTGCCAATATATACTAGTCCCGGGAGGCAGAGTTCGGCCAGAACTCTGTCCAAAATTCAAAAATTATGGCCGTTGGACAACTCGCAATGATCAATCCCTAAAAATTAGGTCCTGAAAATTAGGAGACAGAGTTCAGCCCGAACTCTGTGTATGGGCACAGTTGGCCCGAACTCTGCCTCCTTGGAGACAGAATGCTCATAGGGCTAAATGGGCTTTGGCAGTTTGACTTTTTGTTTGTGGGGCTTTTTAGTTATCTAGTCTGGTTGAGGTACTCAGTGCGACTCAAACTACAATAGCCTAGTCTCAAATAAAATTGTAAAAATACAGACTTCCGATGACAAGTTCCAGCAGTATTCGTCGAGCAGTCGTCGATGATAATTGTCCGACTTGATGTGTGTAAGTCATTTGTTTTGTAGCTTTGATGACAATGTATGTGCCGAGTTGGATCATGTCAAATATCGATTTATTAATTATCAATATTAGGTTGACTACGATCCAGTTTGGGTCAATAGGCTCTAGTCTCTTGGTTTAGCAAAATGTAAAATTCGGCTGCATTATCGACTACTGCGGCCGAGTATATCGCCGTAGGACGTTGTTGTGCACAAATTTTATGGATGAAGCAAACCCTAGAAGAATTTGATTTACACTACACACATACCCATTTTCTGTGACAATACTAGCACTATAAATTTGACTAAGAATCATGTATGTTACTCTCGCACTAAGAACATTGAGATTCGACATCACTTTCTTAGAGATCACAAGCAAATGGAGATATCAATTTAGAATATGTAGACACAGAAACAATTGGCTGATATCTTTAGAAAACCCTTAGCGGAAGATAGATTCAATTATTTACGTCGAGAATTAGGAATTTTAGATGTCAATAATATTAATTAATTTTATCTTATTAATTATTTTTATTATGTAAAAACTATTTTTGAGACAAGCCGATAAAGGGTATGTTTGTCACCATGGCTACGACTAAAGCGAAACGGTACTTAAGTGTCCCCCGGTAGACCTCCGTTAACTGGAACAGTACCCCTACAGCTAATCTGAGACAGTCGCTGCATAACAAAATTTAATTTATAAAATAATTTTAATTATATTAATTAAAATTTAAAATTACTAATTTTGGAATTAAATAATTAAAATGGAATGATAAATTTAAAGTGATATTTTGGATTTTGTATAAAATGGCCTTAGTTCATGGCGAACTCTGTCCGAATTCGGTCCGAGTTCGGCCCGAACTCGGTTGGCGTCGGGTTTATACAAAATTCGAATGGCCTAATTTCTATTTCTTCTTCCTCCTCCTCAAACAACCATATAGATGCCAAAAATCGAGAAAACCTACCAGATCCTAGTTTTTCAAACTTTGATTCTCTCTACTCCTTTGGAATTTTGTATTGAAATTTTAGAATCGGGCTTGGAATCGCATCCTCGTCCACATACTCAAATCTGAGAACGTATAGTTTCCTCTTTCTCTCCATCTCTTAATTTTTTTTGAAATTCATAAAACTTTCTATTTTATTGAAAGTCATGCCTAGAGTTAGCAATCCTTTGAAGAGAAAGAAGACGGCTAGTGATACGACCTCATCTTCTGATCCTACCTTCGGATCTCTCTTTTCGCCCATCCAAACGGACAATGGGGCTTTCAATGAATTTTTCTTTAAAACTATAGAACATTCTTTACTATGGTATGTAGATTTTTCTATTCGCAACATTTGTTCCGACGCACCGATAAAATGGACGATCTTTCTGTCACATAAACCATATTTTGAAGCTTTGAGATTACATATTCTTGTCACACATTCGTTTCTATTGCCACCAATACAATTAGGTTATTTTACTAGAATTTTACTCTTGATGACGATGACTATCTTGTGAAAAGTCGTGTCGTGGTATTGATATTCAATTCATTGATAAAGATCTAGTGACGATCCTACAAATTTTAAATGTAGGTGAGACGCTTATCGATATCACTAATTTTGAATTTTCCAACGACATGACTTTGACCAATTTTAAGAATCAAATCTGTGCTCCTGATCCCTTCCGTCATGGCAAGTTTAGAGCCATGAAGCTGAGTTTGTTCTTCTATGAGTTACATCGCATCATCTTTTCCACCATACTACCCAAGTCCACCACAAAAGACGACGTAACCAGTCTTGAATTGTCTGCTATCTACCATATTCGTTATGGGATTTCCTTTTTTGTCCCTAAGACTATTATCCGGATATTGGCTAGGTGTCGTGAGATGAATAGGAATCTTCTCTATGCGATGATCCTACCTATCATCTTTCAGCATTTTGAGATTTATTTGTCTTGTTGTGCTCATGACTCTAAGCCCAAACATCTGTAGCTTTTACGTCGTAGTGCCTCTGTCCCTCATGCTCCTCCTACTTCTATCTTCTCCACCTCAAACCTATCATATGTCCTTTGAGGGCATCCATCAGCATTTGGATGAGTTGCGGCGTGCTCAACTGGATGAGCATAATACTTTACGAGCGTATGTGACCAAGACATTGAAGGAACTAAAGTTCTGAGATGCCAGTCGGTTTCAGGCCCTTGCAAACTCTTTTACGGATCTGCATTTCGTTCATACTGGTCAGCATGCCAGTTTCTTCCACGAGATCCTACTGTTTATGGTTACCGCTATTAGGATGAGACGGTTCATCATTTTTCCAACCCCGATAACGCCTATGATTGGTACCGTGGTCCTGGGTACTCCACATCCGTCTCATAGAGCTGGTACTTCTGGTATTGGACCTTTCGTACATGGTGATACTGCTACAGCCGGTGATGATGATGATTCTGCCTAGATAAGGAGTTGATCTAGACGCTACAATTTTTGTCAAGATGGTATCTTATTAGACTCTGCTTATGTCTATATTTTCTTGGAAATGTTCCTATATTTCAAGATAGTACTTTTACTTTATGCACTTTTTGTATGAATTCTGAGATGCTGAGTTTGTTGTTCCAAACTCTTTTGATTTTATGCATTTTTATTTCAACATTGATTGTCCATTTTGGTATGCACTTATGCTTTGCATTATATTTCATATTATCTCTGCTACTGCTTCACATTATAAACTGTATATGATATTTATGTTATTTTTTTTATATTATCTCTGTATTGTTTTTACTGTTTATTTCTTAAAGCATAAATTATAGGGGAGCTTATCTCTTTGCAATTATTTTGCTAAGTGACAACGGAAGAGAAAAGGACCTAACATCTTTTTCAGGATAATATCTGCCAAGAGGAGACGGTACCAAACACATATGTTTTGAGATTTTTAAATCAAGACCAAGATATTATACGGAGAAGGTTTGTCAATTATAAAAATGGGAAAGATTGTTAGCCCATTGGTCATGGTCGAACCAAATTTTAATAATTGATCTAACCATGTCTCGATATAAGGGCTACTTGAACGAACTACGATAGCCTGTGCCTACTACAACTCAAGACTTGGAGCTGTGTTTATCGTCGCATTTGTATTTCAATTCTTAATGTACTTTTGTATTTTATTGAATCTAAGAATACAATGTAAACCACGTCGTACTGGAAAATAGACTATCCAAGAAACGTTTTCAAAATATCCTTTCATTTTGAAAACAAGCCCACTCACAAAAGTCCCAAAAATCAACCCATTTTGAACTAGTAGAATTCTGACAAATTCGCCCCGAATTTGGCCCGAGTTCGGCTACCATGAACGTTGGATTTTAAACTCAGTCTTTCCACAGTTACGGATGCAACGACTATATGTCGAGATTCTCTCATAGAATTATGTCCGAATTCTTCCTTAGGAATCCTATAAATAGAGAAAAAATTCTACCATTTCAACACACTCATTCACTTTCATATCTCTTCTCACTAAGTTTACTATGATCTTCCAAAGCCCCCACTAAGCTTTAATTTTAAATCCTGAGCCAGTTACAATCAACTAGCCGACTTGCCAGTGTGGTGTGGTCTAGAAGTTCAGAGTGATTGTAATCAAGAGGCTTGACAGAAGTGAGATACTTCACAATTGAAATCGATAGAGCACTTCGAATTAAAGCTTGCGTTTGTAGAAGTTGACAAGGACTTCGGATGAAAACTTGTGATTTTTTCATAGTAGATTTCAACTGGGAGCTAGAGTTCTTCCGACTGGATTAGTCCTCACAAAAGGGGTACCAGTAAACATTATCGTCTTTGAGTTTGCTCTTTGCACTTTACTTTTACTTACTCATAACTGTATATATTTCTGTGATCTTGCTGCTAACATTTTTTAATAGCCAATATTCCGCTGCCAACTTTATTCACCCCCTTTCTCCCCCTTAGAGTATATCGCTTTACATTTCGTTCCTACAGGTACTAATTTTGAAAGCACTATTTATGTAAATAATTTGTACTATTCGTGTTCGATGTACACGCAAATAATTCACGTATATTTGTAAAATTTTGATTTTGAAAAAAGTTATTTGGAACTATTTTAAAATAATTTAAATTAATTGGAATTATTTTTAATTTATAAAAACGTATTTTAAATTATTTGCAGGATTATATATTTAGGGTGATTTAGATTGAGATTAGATTTTATTGTATTTGATTAAAATATATTTAATTTAAATGTGAGATTTATCAAGTGGGATTTAAATCGTTCTTAATCCTTATCTAATTAAGATCCATCCACCTATTGTAGGAAAGGCTTTCCATTTTTTCTCCACAAAGTTTTCTACCATCGTTATGTGTGCACTGTATCGGTGTCCAATATCTCTGTGTCATCCATGACGGCCTCGGGTCCGACCCTGGACGTCTTTCCACTACATGGTATTTCTACATGTATAAATATTTCTTTTCTGTGCCCGACATACCCGAATACTTCCACAAATTTCCTGTATCCAAGTCACGCAGGACAGGCCGACACGACTCGCCCGACACAACACAAAATACAGAAACCCTAACCCTAAAAAATTTCTCCGTCAATCTTGGCACAGCCTGCCGTGCCGCAGCCGCCACCTCGACTCACCGGTCCATACCACCTTAGCCACCGTCACAGCAACCTCGGCCACCCTCCGATCACCCAACACCCTATGTCCCCACACCAGAACCCCATCGCCACCATCTCCTCCCACAGCCGTCGGCAAGACACCGCTTCCACAACTGCCACCACTGATTCCCTAGCCCGACCGTCCTCATGTCATGCCACCATTCTCGTGAGAACCGCACACACCTTCTTCTCCACCATCGTGATGCACCACCGCGTCATCCAGGGTAGCAAGCGTCACTGCTAGTTCACCGCAGCTCGAGGTCTGGACCCGCAGATTTGGCCTAAGACACCGCCGTGTTCTCCGGCTGCTCCACCTTCCCTCCGCCAGATCTGAACCCGGCCTTTCTGCAGACCCGTTCCACCCATCTACGCTGGCATCAACGTGCATCGCCACGAGCACCACCTCGAGTCAACTGGCCACCGCATGGCTGCACCGCGTTCTCTAGTGCTGGAACCCTCCTTCGCTTGCCGAAAAATTGAGCCCCTCCGCGAGTCTTCACGTCCGGGATTGCCTCATGCCACAACCTTCCGGCCCAACGAACTTTCCTCGAAGGTGACCCTTCCTCCTCTCTCACTCCTCTATTTCCCCCCTTCTTTTTCCTTTTTTTATTCTTTGAATCTCTCTCTCTCCACTAAGAGAGAACAATGACAGATTTATTAGTCTTTATTATTATTATTATTATTATATATATATTATTATTTATTATTATTATTATTATTATTACTAATACTTATATAATGTAATATTATTAATTATTTGGTAGTACTATTAATATCATTAATATTAGTATTAGTATTAGTATTAGTATTGTTGTTATAGTTGTTGGCCCATATAGCCATGGTCAAACCGATTTCAATAATTGACTTAAAACTTCGACTTTGATATGAAATAAAGAAGATCACAGCATCGTATTTCGTCAAAGCAGTTTTACTTTATCTGTATTTTTTTATTGAGTCTAGAAAATTGTGAGTTGGATCACTGGTTACTTGGAAGACTTTCCTCACAAATGCTTTTTCCTGACCCAAAACAAAACCTAATCCTTTGATTATCCGAAAAATCCAAAATAATTTTTTTAAAAATGACATAGAAATCACCTAACCGAACTCGGGCCAAGTTCTGCCCGAACTCGGACCGAACTCGGTCTGCTCAAACTGCTCCTGGTCAGCAGCAAATACCTATTCTTGTGGATCTACGACATTCAAAATTATGAACGTTAACCCTACTGAGTTCTGCCCGAACTATGCCTCAAAAATTCCTATAAAAAGAGAAGAATTTGTCATTTCTAATCACTCATTCATTATTCATCTTCTTTATCTATTCTAAAGCCTTCATATCTATAAAAAGTTTTAAACTTCCTATTTTAAGACAAGTCACGTTCTTCTAAGCGCCGGTGGTTTTCGATTAGGAGTATTTGAGTTGTACAAGCTTGGAGTATAAAAGATTTCTTCAAAAGGTGTTGAAGTTTGATCGTGGGCTTCGGATAAAAATATGATGGTGTTGAAGTTGGTGTGTTCTTCTGAGTAAAGCACGCAGTGTAACCTTTATTTCAAATAGTGGATTAATAGCGAGAAAGAGTTCTCGCGACTAGATTAGTCCTCTCAGAGGGAAACTAGTATAAACCTTGGTGTCTGCGTATTGCTTTCTTGCCTCCATTTACTTATTGCTTTACTTTATTGCATTTAAGTTTCATTATATATATTTGCCTTTACCTGCTTAGTTTTTAATTGGAAATATTTTCTGTTGCACTCTATTCACCCCCCTCTAGAGGTGCCATCGATCCTACAATTGGTATCAGAGCACGGTTTCTCTCTAGTTGGATTTAATCTCCTTGAGATATGTCATCATTATACACAAGCAATGGTAAAGGCCAATCAACAAATAGGCTACCCCTATTTGATGGCACAAATTACACGTATTGGAAGACATGCATGAGCTTTTACCTCAAGTCTCTTGATTTCTATTTATGGTCGATTGTTAAAAATGGTTACAAGAAACCACTACCTATTGTGGTAGACGGTGAATTGGTCGAAAAACCACATGACAAATATACCGACAATAAAAAGAAACAAGCAAGTCTTGAGGTAAAAGCTATCAATGCTTTATTCTGTGCAGTAGATAGAACTGAGTTTAACAGAGCATCAACATGTGTCATGTCTCACGAGGTTTGGAAACTTCTTGAGGTAACTCATGAAGGAACTTCACAAGTAAAGGAGTCCAAAATCTCACGACTAACACAGGAGTATGAGGGTTTCAAAATAAAGCCTAATAAGACTATTACAAATATGTTTACTCGGTTTCTAGATATTGTTTACCTTTATCTTCCCTTGAAAAAGAATATAGTAATCATAAAAAGATTAGAAAGGTACTTCGTGGGCTGACAAAGAACTGGAATCCCAAAGCGACGGCCTTTATTTGATGGAAATGATCTCACTACGATGACTCTTGAAACTCTCATGGGAAAGCTTATGACACTGAGCTAGACCTTAAGAATTTTGAAGAGCCAGCACCAAAAGAGAAGGCAATAGCATTCAAAGCACACCATAAGACAGCCTATGATGACGAGGGTGAATCTGATAGCCCAGACAATAAAAAATGGCCCTAATAATAAGGAACTTTAGAAGATTCCAAAAGTACAAGAAGACTAACAAAAAGAAGAAAGATTCTAGAGACGACGAAGAACCAATCTGCTATAGCTATAAGAAGACATGTCACATCAAGAAAGATTGTCATGTTCTAAGAAAGGGAAGTAGGCATGAATAGTCAAACAAGAGAAGGACTTCGACAAGGAATTACGAAAATACTAGGTGTGAAAACGAGGCTAGTGACTCTGAATAAATAATAATTAAAAATAAGTATTTGTGTACTATAAGTTTTACTTATAAAAACTTCTAATATATTAAAAATATAGATACGAAATATTTATTTTAATTTTAGAAACAATTTTAGTATTGTTTGGTATTTATTTTATTTTATGAGATATGTTATATAATATTTATTTATAAAGAAGGAAAAAATTTAAATAAAAATAATATGTGGTTGGTTTTATATAATAAATATAATATGTATAAGT
Organism: Iris pallida; assembly: GCA_029216955.1. NCBI lineage: Eukaryota > Viridiplantae > Streptophyta > Magnoliopsida > Asparagales > Iridaceae > Iris > Iris pallida. The sequence goes on along the minus strand of JANAVB010002071.1, from coordinate 66,720 downwards.
ATGTAAGTATATGTATGTATGTATTATATATATATATATATATTATATATTATATATATATATATATATATATTATATATAAAGAGTAATAAGAAAGAAAGAAAGGAATAAAGAACACACAAAAGAAAACAAAAAGCAAACTAACACCAGCTCACACACAGCACACATTAAAACCGACCAAATCCCGACCCATCTTTCCAGTCCAAACCCGCGCGCGCGACGAGCCCCCTTTTATTTCGATTTTTGAGAGAGAAAGAGAGAGAGTTTTTATCAAAACCCTAACCCAAACCCTAGCTGCACACCCCGATATCGTCGTCGACCACCTAAGCGACCACCACGACCGCCGGCCACCGCGTCGGTGGCCGGCCGGAACCGTGCGCCCACGGTGTGTGACAACAGCAGCGAGCACCGTGGAGCCGACTTCGGAGCGACGTTTCGTCGCGCACGCTTGATCGATTTTTGATCCGTTTCTTCCGGTAATCCTAACCTATACACCTTTAATCTCCTTCAAATAGTTCATGCTGATTCGCATCATGTGTGATGAAAAATGAGTCCAAAATCGAAAAAAATTTGATTTATTGGATGTTAGAAACAGTCCCGAAACTCCAACTTTGTGGCCGATTTGCGACCACCGTGTTGCTAGTTTTCAAAATTGGTCTGAAGAGACTTGTAGACAACATATAGGAGATCAAACCCTTCTTGTAGATTTAATTTTTATTCATTATACAGGAAGTTATTGGTTTGTGAAGATTGAGAAAAACTGTTTTCAAAAACTAAAATTTTAGGAAAATTGTCCCGATACGCCGTCCGTCCCGTCAATTCGGGCGACGTGGTCGCGAACCGAAAGATCAAAAGGTGCATATTGACTTCGTGGACGTGTGGGCTTTAATGGAATTCTAATTGGTCGCATGTGCGCGACGAATTTGATGTGTACCCGTCAAAATTCAACCTATCGGCCTTTTGCAAATTTGTTAATTACTTTGTGAACGCTCGTCATATCGAGACGAAACTTGAGCCAACAGGACTGTATCATTTTTCTGGTCATGTATGCCATGTTTGGTCCAAATCTGAGAAGGTCGACCGGAACGCTATTTTGACGGGCCCACAACCTGATCCAACGAGCGAATTTGTGTACGGCCTACCGAAATCTAACTTTGGACATACGATTGGGTTCGTCTCGTCAAATCGGACCTATAGACATGTAGTTTGATGACATTAGAGACCGTAGATTCTGGTACGCTTTTCGGTGCAAAGCAGGTCCAACGAGGGACACCATTTTGACCTAAAATTACCATTTGCCACTGTGTCCAGAATTGGACATATGGGTAGGCATTTCTAGCTAATTGACCATTCTGAAAACGTTGGTAATATCTGTTTCAGCATTAGGAGACAGTTGTGCGAGTCGACCGTTCGTGGCTCATTGAGTGGGTTGTAGTTTCGATTTCCTCAGCTCGGGACCTCAGGCAAGTACATTCTCTGATGGTTTTTATTGTTTTGATATCTACTATATCCGATTCAGTTGTAGTGTTATACTTGATTCTCGACAGGATACATGGACTAGTATACGTGAATCTCGTCATGAGATGTTATTCCTGGTTTACCTAGTATATGAGTACATTGTTCGATATTGTTTCCTGTACTTGTATAGACACCGATTTGGGAGTAGGCTGGCCCCCTGCTCTTCGAATCCCATGTCATGACCTGTCATGTCTGGAATCATTATACTACTTGGAGATGGGGAGTTATTAGAGGCTATGTGATCATTACCCCTACTTGTTTATGAGTTGTGCATAGCTCCACCCTCACCACACGTAGGGGTAGCCTGACCTTATACTACTTGTGCATAGCTTTCTATTTTGGTCGGGCCCCCTACACTATTATACTACCTGTGCATAGCCGGTCAAATGGAACAGCCGGATCTTGACCCAAGTCGATCACATAATGCTAATATCTCATGGCACTTACTTTATAGGTTTACATCGTACATCAGATTACATTTACTGCTTATTCCAGCTTTACCTTATATCTCACCCATGATATGCTATTCAGTTCTTTTTTACAGTTTACTTCCAGTTTTGGCATTCATTATTTATTTCATTATTATTGTCTTTTATAGTATTTATCAATTCACATGGAACTGCTGTTGGTGTTTGTACTTGCTAAATCCTGACAGGATAACCCCCGTTGTTTTTCAGAGAATTTAGATGCAGATCGCCCGACCTACTACGGGTTTGGCAAAGATGGAGCCTACGACCAGGACCAGCCTGTGACCGGTGCTCATAGAGGACGCACAGCCTGTAGTGACTTAGTCCAGCTAGATTTTGTCTGGATTATATTCCAGCTTGATACTTTGAGACTTGTAGTATTTATTTGGGATCTTGTGATGTCTTTAAATTCTGAACTTGTGATTATGGCTCGGCACTATTTCAGACTATTTACTTCATCCTTATCCTTATTTATCATCGTGCTTATATTCCTTATATTACGTGATTGAGTGGTGAATATATATTCCTCCGTGCGAAGATGACAGGTTATTTATTGTGTCTTAGATCTATATATTCTAAATGACCTTTATATCGTTCTACCGCCGATACTGTAGCGTAGGCTGGTCGTACCCACATGCTCGTGCCCCTAAACAGGGTGTGGGTTGTGACAATACAGCAAATCTCTACTTTATGGCTACAGATGCTAAGGTAATATCGAATCCTCTCTATGTGTAACGCTCCAGTCCCAAAATACGTAGGACTAGGAACGTAGACATGCCAGCCGTATAATAAATATATGTAAGCTGTAAATGCAGTAAAACCACAGCTACTAATCTCATCCACAAAATAAAAGAAATAAAGATATCATATAATAACTATGATTTGTCTTTATACAATATGTTGGGCGGAGACAAATCCACTACCAACTATTTAAAAGAAAAGAAGTACAAGTCATATGAAATGATTTAGCGAAGGTAGCAAGAAAGACCCAAGATACATCATCTTCGAAGGGATGGAGAAGATCACGATCTCGGCTAGAATACCTGCGGAAGGCAAGAACACACACCTGGAGAGGTCACAAGGTCCTCAGGGGGACGTAACAAGATACATAATACCATGCCATATAAACTGAATAAATACTGCTCAATAATAAGTCAATCAGATCATAACATGGTCCAATACTCACCCTTGAACTAGCGTACCATCCCCCAACCAAACAAGGACAGAAGATGGCACACTAACCCACGATGAGTATCTTCCCAAGTCATGAATCCAATATGGCATCCGGACCCAACAAGGTTCAACACCTTCTCATCAAAGTAGTAAGCTACACCTAAACCAAATAAGGACAAAATGTGGCAAACTAGTCCGCGACAAGTTACTGTTCCAAGCCACGGTCAGATACAAGTACCCAAACCAAAGTACTCATATCTAACGGATAAGGTAGCCTAACCGGTCTAAATGTATGCAGTTTTAAGAACATCCTCCAACGCATGGGCCCTGGCTAAAATGGGATCGGCATCGTCCCTCCATGGGGCACCAGAGGTCCAATCAGTAAGAGCATGACATTTCGAAGAACGTCAGTGGCCGTCAAAGGATCATCTCACACAGTATCTCCAACGGAGCTTCCGGATCATAAAAGGTAAAGTGTATAGTAGCCCATACGCTAAGGAATTTTCCTTCCCATCCAATGCCTACTATATCGTATCCACAACATAGAACCTCTATTAACCGCTAAGTCAAACTAATCATGCAAACACTATTAGTGGTTAATCCTATCGCACGGCTTATACGTACTGGTGGCCAGCCAGTCACGTATGTCCAAGTTCTATATGCGACTCTCAACAACGTGGTACAAATATGTCAAGCCTATGAATACAACACACAAAGGGTGGTCCCTTAAATCTAAGTTCAATATGTAAGAAAATAGTATATCAAGAAATAGAACTGAACAGTAAGATTCTATCAAATTATGCCATGTATCACAGTTTATTTTGCAGAAAGTAAATAATAAGTAAATATATGAATATAAGCTATAATAAATAAACAGCAAATGGCAAGGTATCTTACTTGAGGTCCTTGCTGGTGAAACCGATAATTCCGTTGGGTATAGATAGTTACAGGGCTACACAAGAACTCAGACGATGTGATAAACTTCTAAAATAAAAACCAAATATAAAATATTCTATAAAATTTTTGAAAAATATATGATGTGTATTTTTCCGTCAGCATTCTGAAACTTCAAACGGTTCGTGATTCTGATTCCTGGTTCTTCCAGAATTTTGAAAACACTAAAACGTATCAGATTTCGGACAACTGACACTCCACAAATTTTCCAGAAAATTAATTTCTGAACTTATGAAAGTAAAATTTATATTCAGAAAATATACCTCAATACGATTTCAACAAAAAGAACTGGAGGTCAAACGGAGTCCGGAGTTGGGAGTTATGGTCATTTGAAGTTGCTACAACCTTTGAAAATTGAGGCAAAATTTATGACGAATTTTGGGCTTAGTTATTACGAAAAAAAGAGAAAAATTTTGACAAGGATGGTTTAAAAGATAATTTTATTCATAGATTCGATAGATATATAATAGCTAGCAACTAGCTAATTATGATAGAATTAGAATTAAATCAATAAAGATGATTAGGATTACCAACTAATTTGGATAGGAATATGATTGGCTTAAGAAACGATCTAATTAATGCTAGATATGATTCCAATAGGATAAGAATTTCTAATGGATAAATCTTTCTAAAAATTTAAATCAAATAAATTATTAAAAACAAATCAATTTGGTTGCAATCCTTTAATTGATTGCCATAATAATTTTAAGTATTATTCTATATTATCAAATAATTCAAATCATATGAATCCAAATCCAAATCAAACAAATCAATAATAACTTTAAAATAATATTTAATATTTAACAAAATAATTTAAATCATATAAAAGATAAATTTTTAAATCAAATAACATTTCAAATCTAGATTAGACAAATCGTAATGCCACAATTAGTCATCGTAAGCATTTTAAACAATATTTAAATTATCAACATAATTTAAAGTATAGTTTATAACCATCAAGATATAAATTCAAATATAATCAAATAACTGATTATCATATCAAAATAATACTCAATGTCATCAAATATTATAAAACTTACTTTTATAAATCCAAATCTTTATTTAAAAATAAATGGACAAAAATCTTTTATCGCTAATTTTTTTAAACCAATTTTTAGAAGACCGAAATTAATAACAACATATTTTATATTTCAAATAACAAAATTTGAGAACATTTTTTTCTTAGAAACATTATTTCAAGCCATTAATTTAAAACTAATTTTTGATAACAAAAGTAACCACAAAATATCTTTTACAAAATTTTGATAAAAATACTTTTAAACACAATAATTAAAATATATAGAAATAATTTAAAAAAATGGGAAGACGAGTTACAAATCTACCCACCTTAGAAAATTTTTGTTCTCGAAATTTAAGGACTACTAGGATAGACGGACTTAGTTGATCGGTAAAAAGATAGTAAGAATTTGATAAGAGAAAATAGATGGAAGTTAAAAGAGATTTCTTTAATGAGAACATTAATCAATTTGGGTGTAAATAGAAGAAGTGAATGGATATGGCTTGGTGTACACGGACACGATGCACATACACATTTGTAGGTAGAGAAAATTTGGAGAGAAATGTGTGAAGAAAATAATGGCAAGCTAACATATAAATAGGGTAAAAATCTTGGTTAGATAAGGATTATGATTGTTTAAACCCCGCTATATAATTCACAATTAATTTAACCGTTTTTAAAACCAATTCAACCAATCCATAAAAAAATAGATATTCTTTATTATTTTAAACTATATAAATCAAAATTAGAAAAATTAATTTTCCAATTTAAATTATCATGATAATTAAATAATTAAATCTAACAAATTTTCAATTATCTTTTTTTATAAATAGTAAAAATACAATAATAACTAATTTCAAGATTCATGATAATAATACTTAAATAGTTGAAAGATCTCTTTGCAAAAAAAAAATAAATTACAATGTTTTAAAAATCAAAATATATGAATTTAACTTCATATACCTCGGATGTGAATAAAACATATTATTTACAAAATATTATTTTCTAACTTATCATAAATACTTGTATAGTGAGTAAAAATAGTTTTTACGTATAGTAAATAAAATCAAGTTTGTGTGGCATATAAAAACATTTACCTGCTACGATATTGATCCACAATAGTTATTTCCTATAAAATATTTGTAATTAAAACTTTTGTAAAAAGATTCTAAATACTTCGTATATACGGATTCGCTCTAGACGTACGAATACCAACATAAAATAATTATCAAAATAAACTAAAAAAATCATAGTTAATTTTAGGGGGTTTATACTATGAAGAATTTACATTTGATGAACTGTCTGATGCCTTCATTAATCTGCTGGAAGATCAGAAAAAATTGATGGATTTGTACATAAGTGCCAAGAAAGCTAAAATTTGTACAATCTGAGTTTTTTAAGCAATCTCATATGCTAGAAGACATTAGAAACTCTTCTAGTAACACAAATGAGGATACTTCTTTAAAATTGAGTTTACATGACACTCTCGAAAACTTGAGAAAGTTAATCGAAGAAAATATAAAACTCAACGATCTCTTTGAACTAGAGAAAAAGAAGTATAGTATTGTTACTCAAAGGTTAATACACTAATGGCCAAGTACAATGAAGCTTGTGACGTCTCTAAAAAGTTAGAGATTAAACTGGATAAACAGGTTATCAAACCCATAGCTCAAGTGAACATAAGTCACAAGGCTAAACACAAACACAACACGACCAACACTGCTAGATCTGCTAGAAGTCATGCATTTATGTATACTTTTCCACACAAAAAGTCACAAACATCTTCAAAAACACACATACATGATCTTCGAACTCCACCTAGCACTAACACTTCAGCTACATGTCATTATTGTGGTATAAAGGACATGTATCACATCAATGTAAGATTAGCATGTATATGTTTGGGTTCCAAAAGCTAACAAATTAGGACCCTCAAGAAAGTGGGTACCAGATATTACATCTTCAACCTGTGTTGTAGGTGGACCTTCCTCCCCCCTAAAAGCAAATGGATCCTCGATAGTGGTTGCTCCAGGCATATGCAGGTGATAACACATTGTTTGCAACTCTATCAATAAAGAAAGAAGGCTATGTCTCCTTTAGAAATAACTTGAAAGGACGTATAATCGGAATTGGTGACATAGGTACTTCTCCCTTACCCATTATTAAAAATATATGTTTAGTAACCGAATTAAAACATAACCTGCTAAGTATTATTCAATTGACTAATCATGGTTATGGAATTAATTTTGTTAAGAATAAATATTTTGTCTATGATAAAACTTCTGGAATAACTTCTTTTAAGAAAATAAGAAAGGACAATATATATGTATTATATCTTTCAAAAAATACTAATAGTACAGAAAAATGTCTACTTACATCCCAAGACGAAAGCTGGGTATGGCATATACGTCTTGGACATGCAAACATGGACACTATTGCAAGATTGTCCACAAAGAAACTGGTAAGAGGCTTACCTGATATTACTTTCAAGAAAGATATCGTCTGTGCCGAATGGAACAGGACATCTAGATCATATTTCAAATCTATAAACGCTGTAAGTACCTCTAGACCACTGCAATTATTACATATAGTTTTTGTTTGGACCAAGGAGAGTTGCCAGTCTTGGCGGTAAGCTTTATGCTTTCGTAATAGTCGATGACTATTCACGATATACTTGGATTTACTTTCTTGCAAATAAAAGTTAGGCCTTTTTTGAATTTGTATCTTTTTGTAAAAAGGTAGAAAACAAGAAAGGATTCATGATTACTCGCACTCGAAGTGATCATTTAGGAGAATTTGATAACCATAATTTTAAAACTTTCTGTGACTCAAATGGTTATCACATGAATTCTCTTGTCCTAGAATTCCTCAAAAGAACGGCGTTGTGGAGAGAAAGAATAGAACTTTTGGTGATATGGCCAGAGTTATGCTTAACCAGCATAATCTTCCAAGATATTTTTGGGCTGAAGCTGTTTATACAGCATGCCATGTTTTAAAAAGAGTTCTCATTAGGCTAATTTCTAAGAAAACTATGTATGAATTATGATTCAATAGAACTCCTAATATCAGCTATTTTAAGGTATTTGGTTACAAATGTTTTATTTTGAACACTAAAGACACTTGGGAAAATTTGATAAAAACTTGTGAGGGTATACTTTTAAGGTATGCTGCAAAGAGTAAAGGATATAGGATATTCAACAAAAGATCACTCGTTGTTGAAGAGTCGATAAATGTCACGTTCGACGAGCTGAATAGTTAATGCAATAACAATAGTGACAATGAAGAAGAGAAAACTCCCTCAGACAAAACATCTGAAGATACACCATCCTCCTACCTAGAAAGCCTGCCGAAACGATTACGATTTACACCAAATCATCTGGAAGAACTAGTAATAGGTGATGTATCAAGAGGTGTAAGTACTCGCTTAAGCACAAGAGATATAGTTACTAATGTTGCATTTATTTCCAAAATAGAACCTAAGAATATTTTAGAAGCTTTTAATAAATTTTGGATTTCTGCAAAGCAAGAGGAATGAAACCAATTTGAACGGAATCAGGTTTGGAAACTCGTTCCCAGACCTAATGATCATTCGATCATTGGTACCAAATGGGTTTCCCAAAATAATTAGATGAGAATGGTTCAGCCACACGTAACAAAGCACGTCTAGTAGCTCAAGGCTATAATCAAGAAGAGGGCATTGACTAAAATGAGACATATGCTCAGTTGCTAGACTATAATCCATTTGTATGTTTTGCACTTTTGCAAGTTTTTATGGTTTTAAACTTTTTCAAATTGATGTCAAAAGTGTTTTCTAAATGGTTTATGAAAGAAGTTTTTGTAAAACAACCTTCTGGCTTTGAAGATTTCAAAAATCCTGATCACGTATTCAAGCTTCGTAAGGCTCTCTACGGTCTCAACAAGCACCTCGTGCATGGTATGAGCGTCATAGTGCCTTCTTACTTGAACATGACTTTTCAAAAGGGAAGGTTGACTCTAATCTTTTTATAAAATCTTTGGATACGAATATTTTAGTATAAATATAAGTAGATAAATAATCTTCGGATCAACAAATGAGATGCTAGGTAAAAAGTTTGCTAAGTGTATGCAGAGTAAATTTGAAATAAGCATGATGGGAAACTAACATTCTTTATTGGGCTACAAATCAAGCAAAGTATACAAAAGACCTGCTGAAGAAGTTCGACATAGATAACGTTAAACCAATTGGAACTCCTATGGCAACGTCTACAAAGCTTGACATAAATGAAAGTGGTACACCAACAGAAATGTGTAAGTACAGAGGTATGATTAGTAGTTTATTATACTTCATGCTAGTGGACCAGACATTATGTTTTCAGTATGCTTATGTGCTAGATATGAGGCTTGTCCTAAAAGATCACATGTGAGCGCCGTTAAGCGTATTCTCTGATACCTTAAAGGTACTTAGACGACTGGTCTATGGTATCCCAAAACCGATTTGTTTGACCTGATAGGTTACTCGGATGTAAATTTTGCAGGATGCAAGGTCGATCGTAAAAGTACCGGTGGCTCGTCATTTCCTAGAAAAGTCATTAGTCTCATGGTTTTCTAAGAAACAAAATTTTGTTACGTTATCGACAACCGAGGCTGAGTATATAGCCGCAGGACATTGTGCTCAGATATTATGGATGAAGCAAACTTTGGAAGACTATCAGTTATCTTTTAACCACATCCCTATTTACTATGATAACACTAGCTCAATAGTCTCACAAAGAATCATGTATGTCATTCTCGCACTAAACACATAAAGATTAGACATCACTTTCTTAGAGACCATGTATTGCAGGAAGATATTAGTTTAGAATTTGTTGACACTGAGAATCAACTAGCTGACATCTTCACTAAGCCCCTAGCTGAAGATCGTTTTAACTTCATACGAAAAGAATTAGGAATCTTGGATATTAAAGTTTTATAATTAAATATTTTTGATTGAAATTTATAAATTCGTAGAAACTATTTTGCTTATAAGCTGAAAGGGCCCTTTTGACAAAAAAATGTAAAAGTCTAAGCGACGCGGTGCCAAGTGTCTTCGGACTGCTGCTAGTTGGGATACGGCCCCTACAACTAACCAGAAATATTCTATATGATTTGTGTATTTTGGTTAATTAATATAAATTAGTCTTCTTCAATACAAGTATTTATAATTATACTTAGCATTTATGTCAAAACCTATATCAAACTTTTCAATTATGTCCTGACTACCCAGTGATCGAACTCGGACCGAGCTCTGTCCGAACTTGGGCCGAACTCGGTCTGGGGTAATCCGAACAGAAGCTGGATAGTCGGGTTTCCCCCTTTATATACACCATCAACCATCATCTTCCTCATCAACCACAGCCGAAAATACTGAAACCCTAACCCCAGCAACCATCCTTCTTCTTCCTCCAACCTTCTCAAGCCCTAAGGATTTGGATTTGGAGCTCTCTCGAGGTTCTCTTCCACTATTTCACATCAATTTTGGTATATCTCTACTCCTTCTCTACTTTCAATTTCAATGGTGTTTCACTTAACAAAATGCCTAAAATTAGCTTTTGAAAGAAAACGAGAAAAAGTACAAAAGTACAAATAGATTCTGGAAAGTATTGCTATGGAAGTCTGATCTGAGAGCGATCACTTTGTTCCTTGGACCACACGATGATGATGAAGAGAACTACTTGAAGAAGATGAACAATCGGAAGAACTAAGTCACCAGAAAGGTATCGACACAACGGCACTGATGGCACAGTCGAATCTTTCCTGCTTTGCTTCACCCTGTTCTTGAGAAAAAGTTGAAGAAATGCTTCTAGGAATATCACTCTGAAAGTATGAGTTTTCTCAGAATCTCCGCTTCTGTATATCTCTCTTGATATCTTTCTTTTGTTAAAAATAAGTCTATTTATAGACTAGACCCTCTGTGCATAAAAAGCAACAAAATTGGGTCTCTACGCAAGTAACTGCCACCCATCGTTGAAAAATCCTTTACGCGTGATAACACGTGTCCCATGTAGAGTTTTGATCTCTACGCATGGTGACACGTGTCCCACAACTTCAACATATGGGAGAGCACGTACACACGTTCCTCGATAAGTGTGGCATGAAAGCCACGTATGCAGACCACGTTCTCACATAGCCAGAAAAGATTGGGCATAAAAATAACCCAAAACAAACTTCCTACGTAAAGTAGCAGACTGGGCATAAAATAACCCAAAATAGACTTCCTGCGTAAAGTGGCTGAAAAGTAGCCTTGAGCGTATAATTAGCTCAAATAAACTCTACGCACACAAAAGCCTTGAGCGTAAAAGCTCGAATAGCTTTCATGCGTAAAAGAAGCAGTCTCTTGAGCATAAAGTAGCCCATCTGCATGCTAAACGACAAGTGTTGGATTTGGTGTAAAAATTCTTCTCGGCTTCTGTGCAATTTGCTGTCAGAAAATTATTCTGTCAGAATAGTATCACGCACATTAAATGCGATGTGGACAGCCTGTCTCCCACGTAAAGGTTTGAAGATGGCTCTCGCGTAAAGTAGTTCGCGTAGAGTTTACTCTGTTTGATCTCTGCGTAAAATTTAAATCTAACTCATTTGACTTGCGTAGAGCTCTCAACTTCTTTGACTTGGTCTATGAAATTTATTTATGCTTTTACAAGACTCCTTCAAAGTTTTTAAATTTTTTCTAAGATTTGAAATTTTTTTGAACAGAAGCGTAAAATCCGGGATATCCAACAGTCTGTGTAAAGTTCGGGATGTCTAACAGTCAGCTTAGAAGCGTAATATTCGGGATATCCAACAGTCAGCATAAATTTTAGGAATTTGAACCGATTTCAAAATTCTCTATAAATAGAGTTCAACTGGTAGAGAGAGAACTTTACTCATTCTCGCGATTCTCAATTTTCGAATACTATTTTCTTCTTCGAAATATTTGTTCAAATGGTCCCCACGAGCAAGACCACCGCCGGCGCCAAGGAAAAGAAGCCCGCCGCTGCTTCGTCGAGCAGTGAGCGTACGGATGCCGCCGTCGCATCATCGGAAACAACTCGAAGGACCCACCCCGCTGTGGCTCCGGCCATGATAGGTAGAATTCTACCTAATTTGGCCCTGGGTTCGTCGGAGAAGAAGAAGAATCTGAACCCTAAACTTCGTGCCCACGTTTATACGTGTCACGTAGAATAAAAATCAACAAATACGCCCATGTTTGTACGTGCCAGCGTAAAGAATAGAATACGCCCACGTCTATACGTGTTAGCTTAAAAATCTGAACAACAGAATACGCCCACGTCTATACGTACTAGCATAAAATATAAAATACACTCACGTCTATATGTGCCAGCGTAAAATGTTAACAACAATAAAATACGCTCACGTCAATACGTGCCAGCGTAAAATGTTAATACGTAAATTTCATCTGTGCCAGCGTAAAAGACTATATATTTTTATGCGTATAACTTTTACTCTTTGAACAGAGAAAAATACGCGTAAAACTTTTACGCACAAATCTTCTCTTGCATAAAATAACTCTTGCGTAGAGATGGGCCAATCTTAGGATTTTGCCAATATTTCCTGAAATAAAGAATGAAAAACCTTTACTCACAAATATTTACTTGCGTAAAAGCATTTGCGTATAAAGATTAATTCTGAATTCTATTAACTTGATTTTTGTTTGATCTTTTTTTTAGTGGACTTGCAGATTCATCCTCTATCTGAGATTTTTGGTTCTCCAACTGGCATCTTGGGTTCCAACTACTTGGAGAATCTGTCTCATGTTGAGTTACCATAATCAGACAAACAGTATCCTGAGGAGAGACAACAACTGATAGCTGCTCAGGGAGATAGGATACTGTTGACTTTGATAAATGGAGAGCTGCTAACATCGCTGGATGGCCAACAATTCTTAAAGCCTGCCTTCATATTTGGAGACGCCATCGACTTCAAATCTCAGACAAATCCCAAGAATAAATCCTGGGTATTTAGATTTGGGGAGAGAGCGATGTACCTCCCTTCAATGTCAAAGGATTATCCTCTGTCTTCGTTCGTTCATGCTACCCACACAAGACATATGATCTGGAACCTGACTCCCATCAGTCATGGTAGACCAGGAAGAATCATATTCAAGAGAGATGAGTCCTACCAAATGGGCTATCATACCAGTGCTCCAAGTGGTGGTATTGTCCCTTTCTCCGGTTTACTACCTGGATTTACACCAAACGAAGATTCAGCTATGATCCAACCAGTGCAGATACCGATGTTCATAAACAAGCTTATGAACACCTCAGTACTATATCCTCCGGTTAACCCTAGTCTTCCAGGGTGGATGACCCCACATAATAAGAGTCGGATTCAACTCAGTGCGTGGGTTATGAATCACTTTAAAACAGAGTTGCGAGCTATTGGGCTGTTTGAAGCAGTGGCCTCTACTAGTCAGGGCATACCAATGAACAACAACCTGTTCTTAGATTTGATGGAGTTGTACATCAGTTCAACAGGGACTTTTACAACCCCAATAGGAGAAATGGGTTTTGCACTACATGAGATGCAATTCATCTCTAAGCTGCCACTGGAGGGAGCTCTATATAAAGAATACGTTTCTTCCAACCGGGAACTAGCAGAGATCAGTGAGAAAAATCTTAATCTAGTCAAAGTGTATCAAGAGTTGATGTGACATTATCTGATTTGCACCACTATGTATAAAAGTGGGTCGTATTTGGCATATACCAATAAATAGACAACCTATTTATTCTACCATGAGAATAGGATATCCAAGAACGATAAGGGGAGATTTCAAGATAACGAGGCTCAAACCATCAACCCTTGTTTAATAATTCCTTCAGATTTGATCCATGGTTGATGATCACACATAAGTCTTTGGACCAGTATCTGACCACCAAGACTAGAGACATCCCTGCGGGGACTGAAACTTTGAGCTATCTGAAGCATGGCAGTCGGAAAATCTCAAAGGAAGCCTTACTGGCGGGCTTTTTTTACCTATGGCTGCGAAGATGGGTCGTACCAGGAACTGGTATGCTTGATAGAATTCACCGGAATGTGCTATGGCCAGCAGGACATTTTGTGTTTAAAGACAGACTCAGGCTATTACCAGCGATGGTATGTAGGATAAATGCCGGTCTGCGAACATTTGGTGAGGAGTTAATTAATAATGCTCCTTACCGTAAAGACTTCCCCCAAGTGGAGATGCCCTACCCTATCTAATGGGCGGGTTGATGCATCACAACTGCAGCTTATTGCCACCAGGCCGTGAAGATCAAGTGGAGGTGTTCCTCCAGAAGTTCTATAAAGCCTCGTGGGTTGCAACTTCAGTGACAGATACCCGAGCAGCATTAAACTACTCTCATGGGTGGAACTTCTTCTGCACACGACCGCCAGTTCCAGCTGACTGCTTTGGTGTGCAATTTAAAGATGTAGGTGAAGAGAGGACGGGGCTCCCTGGGCCTGTCTTTAATTGGCTAATATGCATCAGACCATCACATCTGATGTATAGAACTGATGATGACTGTGCCTTCGAACCTTACCTGCCCAGTCGGTTCGCTCGTCAATTCAGGTATGACCAACTTCATGTTGGTAATCCCTCCACCTCCTTCAACCATTATGGAAAGTTAGTTGATGGTGCAAGGGCATGGAGGTATTTCAGCGCTGGATGTACCGGTGCTAAATTCTGTGTGCCAACTGCCACCAGTACCACTGAGCTACGAATGCTGCATTCGTATGCTCGCTTATATGCATCCATCCGTTCCTTCGCAACTGACTACAACATGAAGGGGAGTCTTCGAGGGATCAAGGATGGAAATGTCGAAGAACCAGTCATAGTACCTTCAATACCTGATGATGTTGTTGTTCCAGATGAATATCTGGCAACGATCCCTACGGAAGTTGGAGAGGGACCAGCAGGACCCATCAAGAGAGATGAGTCCTACCAAATGGCATATTCAAGAGAGATGAGTCCTACCAAATGGGCTATCATACCAGTGCTCCAAGTGGTGGTATTGTCCCTTTCACCGGTTTACTACCTGGATTTACACCAAGCGAAGATTCAGCTCTGATCCAACTAGTGCAGATACCGATGTTCATAAACAAGCTTATGAACGCCTCAGTACTATATCCTCCTGTTAACCCTAGGCTTCTAGGGTGGACGACCCTATATAATAAGAACTAGATTCAACTCAGTGCTTGGGTTATGAATCACTTTGAAACAGAGCTGCTAACTATTGGGCTGTTTGAAGCAGTGGCCTCTACCAGTCAGGGCATACCAATGAACAACAACCTGTTCTTAGCTTTGATGGAGTTGTACATCAGCTCAACAGGGACTTTTGGAACCCCAATAGGAGAAATGGGTTTTGCACTACATAAGATACAATTTATCTCTAAGCTGCCACTGGAGGGAGATCCATATGAAGAATACGTTCCTTCCAACCGGGAATTAGCAGAGATCAGTGAGAAAAATCCTGATCTAGTCAAAGTGTATCAAGAGTTGATGTGCCATTATCTAATTTGTACCACTATGTATGAAAGTGGGTCGCATTTGGCATATATCAATAAATACATTCTATTTATTCTACCACGAGAATAGGATATCCAAGAACGACAAGGGGAGATTTCAAGATAACGAGGCTCAAACCATCAACCCTTGTTCAATAATTCTTTCAGATTTGATCCATGGTTGGATGATTACACATAAGTCTTCGAACCAGTATCTGACCACCAAGACTGGAGACATCCCTGCGGGGACTGAAACTTTGAGCTATCTGAAGCATGGCAGTCGAAAAATCTCAAAAGAAGCCTTGATGGCGGGCTTTCTTTCCTTATGGCTGCGAAGATAGGTCGTACCAGGAACTGGCACGCTTGATAGAATTCACCGAAATGTGCTATGGCCAGCAGTACGTTTGGTGTTTAAAGACAGACTCTGTCTATTACCAGCAATGGTATGTAGGATAAATGCCGATTTACGAATATTTGGTGAGGAGTTAATTAATAATGCTCCTTACCGTAAAGACTTCCCCCGGGTGGAGATGTCCTATACCTATCTAATGGGCTGGTTGCTGTATCACAACTGCAGCTTATTGCCACCAGGCCCTGAAGATCAAGCGGAGGTGTTCCTCCAGAAGTTCTATAAAGCCTCGTGGGTTGCAACTTCAGTGACAGATACCCGAGCAGCATTAAACTACTCTCATGGGTGGAACTTCTTCTGCACACGACCGCCAGTTCCAGCTGACTGCTTCAGTTTTCAATTTGAAGATGTAGGTGAAGAGATGACGGGGCTCCATGGGCCTTTTTTAATTGGCTAATATGCATAAGACCATCACATCTGATGTATAGAACTAATGATGATTGTGCCTTCGAACCTTATATGCCCAGTCGGTTCGCTCGTCAATTCGGGTATGACTAACTTCACGTTGGTAATCCCTCCACCTCCTTCAACCATTATGAGAAGTTAGTTGATGGTGCAAGGGCATGGAGGTATTTCAGCGCTGGATGTACCGGTGCTAAATTTCGTGTGCCAACTGCCACCAGTACCACTGAGCTACGAATGCTTCATTCGTATGCTCGCTTCTATGCATCCATCCGTTCCTTCACAACTGACTACAACATGAAGGGGAGTCTTCGAGGGGTCAAGGAAGGAAATGTCGAAGAACCAGTCATGGTACGTTCAGACATACCTGATGATGTTGCTGCTCTAGATGAATATCTGGCAACGATCCCTACGGGAGTTGGAGAGGGACCAGCAGGACCCATCAAAATCTCTACCTCTAAGAAGCGTAAATCTGACACAGCGGTTGCTCCTAAAAAGAAGAAAAAAGGTCACTGTTAAAAGGCCTTCCAGGCAGAGGGCTTCTATTCCGGACAGAAAAATTTAGTTGAGGAGCCTCAGAACATTACATCTTCTTCAGCTCATCCTGGAGAAGGATCTTCAGCATCACAATCTGTAGCAGCAACAGAAATTATGGGGCTTCTATCTCCTGGATGTCTCAGCACCTCTGCACATCTGACTTCTCCACAGTAGGCGCAAGCTATTGTGGACACCGCCACGACTTGTACTAATGATCCGGAGCCCATCCCCTCGGATGAACCGGCTCTTGATTTAGAAGATGATGACTGGGACCAAGATTATGACAAACTCTTGGCACGTCCAGCACCTACTCCAGGTAAATATAAATTACACAAAATTATGTATTATGATTTTATATTTAACTTATTTTGCTTAATTTTTGTAGGGGTTATCATTACAGCAAAGCCTGTGGCTCCTCTTCCTCTTCAAGAAAACATAGAGTCTGAAGAAGAGAGTTCTTCTTCAAAAAAAGATTCTGCTTCTAAAGAAGACTCTCCATCCATGGAGGTACAACAAGAGCCTGAAGTAGAGGCCCAGCAAGAATTACCTTCACTTGCTGAAGATAGAGAAAAGAATTAACTGTAGAAAAGCCAGCTGCAGATGAAGAAATAGTTGCAGAAGAACCAACTGCAACTGAAATCCTTCCAGAACTTGAAGATCCTGCAACCAACGAAGGTGATAAAGATATTGTCAACCCATCAACTGAAGTCGGAGACGTAGTAATAGCATCTTCAGTTATTGCTACTGATCCGGCACAAGTTCTTGAGAAGATAGTATCGGAACCTGAATCAGTTACAACGATCACCATTCCTCCCACAACAATCACCGCCACCGAAACTCAAGTAGTTTCAGCTCCAGAAACGGCTGGAGGAATAATTTATACAAATACTGAAGACATTGTCTCTGGAACTTTTGGGAATCAATTAGGCTTGGTAGCAACGACAACTTTGACTTCATCTCAGCCTGCTACCAAGGCAACAACATCTGCTCCTAGTATTCAGAAGAGGGATTTAGTAGAGCTCGCTGCAACACCAAGCTCTAACGCAAAATGAATCTTTTAGTTGAGATTCATACAGAAGCTTTCTACAAAACCCTGGCGGCTCTGATCAAGATGGTCCTGAAGAAGGGCCTAAATTATGAAAGCTTGAAGGGTGCGATTGCTCCCACTATTGGGAACGTCGCCATATTCAATGATGACGAGAGAGCAGCGACGCTGGAGAAGGTACTAGAGGGACTTGAACAGCCTGTTAAAGAATATCTAAGGCTGTCAAGTGAAATCCTTGAAAGCCTCATCCAAACCGAGTATGATGCTTTATCTACTGAATACATCACTCGGGAGTCTATTTTTAAAGAATCTCTCCAGGAGTACAGCAGCAAAGTCGCCAGAGAAAGAGCTTTTTTGGCTGAAACTAAACCTCAGCTGGAGATTCACAGAGAAGCCTATGAAACTTCAAACATGAGAATTTATCAACAGAATGATAGAATTCATGAAGTTGAGACAGAATTGGCTCGCTTGAAGGTGGAGAGAGCAGACGATCGCAACTTGAGATAAGCATTTGACGCAGAGCTCAATTTTGGAGGAGAAAGTATTTGGTGCTGAAGCTACCATCAAAACCCTTGATGAAGCCAAGGATATGATAGTTACTTTTGCCGAACTCTCTCATCTCTGTACTCCAGAAGCTCGTCGTACCGTAGCTACTGCTACTGTATTGAATTCTCGTGAGAAGCGTCTAGCAGAGTTGCAAAAACTGCTCGAAGATGTATCTGCTCCTTCTTAGGAAATAATAAATTTTGTATTCTTTTTTCGTATCTTCAATAAAGAATTTTGTATTCTTATGTCTTTTCCTTTCTGTAATATTACAAGAAATGAATAAATCATTGTTTTGTGGCTCTATCATTTATTTTGAATTTAAACAATAGGTATAAGATAGAAAAACTTATCAGAGGTAATATGGACATGACAAGTCTTCTAAACTCAATAAATTATATCTATCCAGAGGTAATGTGGACATGATAGATAATGAATCTTGTTTTCTTTTTAGAGTGTACAATACTATCATAGGTAATATGAACGTGACAGATTATAATTACTCAAAGAAAATAGATTAATATCAATTCAGAGGCCATATGGACATGATAGATAAGAAAAGAAGTAAACTTAATATCTATTCAGAGGTCATGAGGACATGATATAATAATAAAAATTCTTTCTAAAATCAGCTGGTAAGACAGAAGATTAAAATTCTCTTTTAGGAGAACAAATAATCAGCTTAACCAAACCTTGGTAGCTGGGGAATAAAGAAGAAATTCAGACATAATATTTTTTAAGAATTTGCCATTAATTGGTATCATGAGCAAATCTCCATTAGGTTTAGACAACCTATAGGCACCATTAGATAATATTGTCTCGACTACATAAGGACCTTCCCATTTTGCATAGAATTTCCCTTTGCTCTTATGAGTCATCACCATCGGTCTCTGGACAGCTAGAACTAGCTCACCGACTTTGAATATCCTCTCTTTAACTTTACGATTGAAAGCTCGAGATATACGGACTTGATATAGCTCAATGTGGTGTTGTGCTTGAAGACGCTTCTCGCCCAATCCTTCAAGTTCTTGGAGCCTCAATCGATTATTATTCTCTGTAGTTAGCTCATTAGCAATGGCTATTCTAAGAGAAGGAATCTGGATTTCCAGTGGAAGAACATCCTCACATCCGTAAACCAGTAAGAATGGTGTAAAACCAGTAGGAGTTCGGACTGTCGTTCGGTAAGCCCATAAACATTCCCCAAGTTTCCCATTCCAATCACGTTTATTAGAAGAGACAAACTTTTTGAGAAGTTTAATAATTATCTTGTTGAAAGCTTCGGCCAAACCATTAGCAGCTGGATTGTAAGCTGTAGAAGCCAGACTTTGGATCTGATTCTTGTCACAAAATCTATAAAATGCCTGACTGGCAAATTGGGGTCCATTATCATGAATTATCCTTCGGGAATCCCAAAATGATAAATGACATGGTGTTTGATGAAGCTAACCACATTAGATGTTTTTACTTCAACAAGGGAAACTACTTTTGCCCATTTAGAGAAATAATCCGTTATGGCCAGGATAGATCGATGTCCTTTAATAGAAGGAGGATTAATCGGACCAATAATATCCATGCCCCAAGCTTCAAAAGGCCAAGAAGCTGTCGTAGGATGTAAGAATTCAGATGGTTGATGAATAAAATCGGCATGAATCTGACATGCTTTACACCGTCTGGCATAATCTACAGCATCTGCTATCATAGAAGGCCAATAATACCCCATTCTTCGAATACGGTCCTGTAATTTCGGACCCGGTTGATGAGCATCGCAAACACCATCATGAGCTTCACGGAGTGTTTGCTTAGCTTCACTCTTAAAGAGACAACGCAGTAAAAGTTCGTCATAAGAACGACGATATAACATATGCAAGAAAGAATCGTAGTAGAATCGAAATGATCGTCTTTTGATTGATGCAGCTTCTTTTGGATCTTCAGGTAAAATCCCATGGACCGTATAATCAATAAATGGACTTCTCCAATCCCTTTGCTGAGAATTTGATTCTGTAGTATAACTTTGTTCGATATGCAAATTATTCTTGACACAGAATAGATCTCTATCCAACAAAGTAATAGTATTTTATCTTCTGATTGGAACAGCTAAGTCTGCAGCTAAACTAGCAAGAGCATCAGCTTCCAAATTTTGAGAACGTGGTACTAATTCAATTTTCAATGAATAATCCTTTGAATGAAAGGGCCAATTCGATTACCAATTGATGATAGGGAATGAGGTCAGGATTTCTGACTTCATATGTCCCTCTGACCTGATTAACAGTTAGTTGAGAATCTCTATAAGCTTCCAGGAACTCAATGTCCAATTGTTTTGCTACTTGAAGACCAATTAGTAGAGCATTATATTCTGCCACATTATTGGAACATGGTTTATTAATAGAATAAGCACGGTATATGACCATTTTATCAGGAGAGACCAAGACGATACCTACTCCGGAGACAATATTCCCTTTAGGTCCAACCCGCGATGCTCCATCAAAGTATAATTGCCAAATGTCATCCCTCAAAGTCATGTTGCAATCTACGACTTCATCTGGAATATCCTCATATAGCTTAGAGGTTTCAGGTATAGGGTAAGCTGCTAAGAAATCAGCTAATGCTTGATCCTTCACTAATTTTTGAGGTACATAGACCATATCATAAGGAGTAAGCAACATTGCCCAGGTGGCTAACCTAGAGTTAAGAATACTCGGCTTTCTCACTAATACCCGAATAGGATTTATTCTGGATATGACATGAATAGTTTGTCCTGACACGTAATGTCGTGTCTTTTGAACAGCAAAAACCAAGGCCAGACATTCTTTCTCCACAGGAGTATACCTGTGTTCAGCTCCAACCATCATTCGGCTAATATAATAAATTGCTTGTTTATGACCCTTATCACTTTTCTGTGCAAGAATAGCACCAAAGAATGATCTAAGGCTCGAACATATAGCAAAAATATTCTTTCTACTACTGGAGGTACCAGAACAGGTGGATTTGTAAGGTATCGCTTGATGTTATTGTAGGCTTTTTGACATGCTTCATCCCAAACAAATGATACACCTTTCTTTAATAGACGAGAGAAAGGTTGACATCTCCCAAAAAAATTGGATATAAATCTCCTGATATAAGCAATGCGACCTTGGAAGCCACGTTCTTTCAGATTACGTGGAGGATGCATTTCAATAATTGCTTTAATTTTATCAGGATCAACATGGATACCTTGAGAAGTGATAACAAACCCCAAAAATGCTACTGGAAACCCCTAAGAAAGACTTAGTGGGATTCATCTTCAGTTGATGTTGACGCATCAACTCAAATATTGTCTTCAAGTCTTGAATGTAATCATCTTTTAATCGACTTTTGACAGTAATATCATCCACATAACATTCAACTATTTTTCGTAGATGTTATTGAAAGATATTGCTCATGGCCCGTTGATACGTAGTACCGACATTTTTTAGACCAAACGGCATAACCGAATAGCAGTAAACTCCAAGGGGTGTACGGAAAGCGGTATGCTTTTCATCTTTTGGATACATCTTAATCTGATTGTATCCTAAAAATCCGTCCATGAAAGACATGCGTTCAAAACCACATGTATTGTCTATCATGACATCGGTAATCGAAAGTGGAAATTCATCTTTTGGACAAGCTGCATTAAGATCTCGAAAATCTATACAAACTCGGACTTTTCCATTCTTCTTCATGATAGAACAATGTTAGCAACCCAATCTGGGTGTTGTTCTTCACGAACAAAGCCATATGTGATCAACTTTTTGACTTTTGCTTCAATTGCATCCATCATGTCTGGTCGAAAATGCCTTTTCTGTTGTTTTACAGGCTTGGCATTAGGAAGTATATTGAGCTTATGGGTAGCTACTTTGGGATCCAGACCAGGCATATCCTCATCGCTCCATGCAAAGATGTCAATATATTCTTTATCAGTCTTATTAACTCTTCTTTTTCATCTTCAGAAAGGTTTTTGCTGATAAATATGGGTCTTGATGTAGTTTCATCTCCAACATCAATCTGAACAATCTCATCTTCTGTGGGTGGCTGTCACTGTTCGAACCGAAGCTCCCACTGAGATCCATTTGTTGTGCCCATGGGTCATTTTCAAATAATTTAGATTCACCATCAGTTTGAACCATGTTAACTGAAAAGACGCACTCAGATTCAATATACTGGTTTCCTCCAGAATCTAAGAATTGTAAAAAACTGAAAGAAAATTCTTCTTCCATATCTTCTTTATACATGTGAGATGTATTAGATTCAATGAACTGGATTTCTTCAGGACCTGAGGATTGTGAAAAACTGGAAGAAAATTCTTCTTGTATATCTTTATTAAAAATATGGAATGAATCGTATCCCAACCCATGATGAGTTTTTTGGTAAAATGGATCACCACATAATAGTAACCGTCTACCTTTGCCTTGATTGAGACCTAGCATAGTTTTCAAATTATATTCCATATTCTGGATAATCTTAAAAGATTGTTGACTATATTTGTCAATTTTGATTTTTTTTTTTATCTTTCTCTATGAGATCATCTGTCTGAGTAACAGGGATATTTTAGCCAAGCCAAACACAATTTGGCGCTTGTTTTTCTTATTAGACGGGATCACGAAATAAGATTTTTCATGATGTCTATAAGTTACACAAGCTTGTGATGATGAAGCTACAGGTATAAGATAAGGAGAAGATATTAGGAACCTTTGAGCATAGGGTCCAACATCGACATGAGAAGGAAAAGAATTGTCCTAATGATTAATATATAGTTTTCCTCTGTAATTATGTCATTTTTATGTTGACTTTGATTATCAGCAGATAAAGTCATTCTTTCAATAAATTTGACAGCTATATACTCCAAAAGGAAATCTTCATTAATACGAAAAGTACAAAATGATCAATATTTACATCATTTACAAACTGATTACTACACTTTGGATTGATCATTAACGGACCGTCATCCGTCTTCAGCGTAGACTTACTAAGGATGATAATCAATGGTTCTGGATCATTTATATGAGAAGTACGTCCCTTGACCATGATCATGAGAGGTTGAACTTGGCTCTTGACTGGAATTCTGATAGATTCCTCAGACGAAGCTTGAGTTCTACCTTTAACCTTAATCATCAAAGGTTCGTCATTGACAGGTTAGGGTTGAATTTGACCTTTAACTTTAATCATCAAAGGTTGATCTTCTGGAGGATCTTCTATGATAGATTGATCTGCAGGCAACCTATCTTCAGCCATATCAGATATTTCTTTCACATGCTCCTATTTGTAGAGTATTGAATTAGAAAAATAGGCTTCAACACCCTTAAAAGGATTGATATCTGCAAATTCAGTCTTTACAATCCCTTGAGAATCTACATACTTGAAGCATTGGTGGGGTTGAAGGCACAATGTTATGGTCATGTATCCACGGTCTTCCAAGAAGGATGTTGTAAGATACATCTGAGTTGATAACATAAAAGGTCGCCATAGTTCGAAGATCACCTATTTGAATCTTCAGATGAACCTTCCCCAATGGTTTACTCTTTCCAGTTTGTACTAGTGTAAGTCAAATCACTAGTAGGAATACTCAAGGGTCGTAGCATACTCTGAAGAATAATGCTAATAGAACAGGATCAATATAAATCCTGTCAATTTCAGTAGAGTCAATATAACCTGTATAACGCAGAGGCCTGTCGTGTTTATTATGTTTCAACAGCATATCTTCTTGTGTGAAGGTAATGTTAGGAATTGATTCCATCACACTATGACATTGGGGACACGAGACCGGTATATTCTCAGGACTTTTGAGTTGAGCTAAACATGAATCTGCTTGTAGCAAAGCTTCGCTCAAAGTTTTTCAACTTTCTTTAGAAAGATGAAGCAACTCAAAGATAGAGAGTCTAGCCAGATTATTAGCTAATTGGGCTAGAATATCGAACTTGTAGGGCTTCATCACCACCCCTTGATTTGAAGTAGACTTCAGCGGGACGTCAAAGCGTACTGCTTTCTATTTTCCTTTCTCAACCACAGATGGTTTAGAAGGTCTTGCCTCAGCAGGAACAGGAGATGGTTGAGCTGGTAGTGTTTTAGCAACGTCCTCCGCTTCTTTGGAAGTTCCCTCATAATCTTTGTGGTATTCTTTACCAGATCTCATACCAGCAAAGGTTTCTTCTTCATACTCGGGATAATGAAGTACCGTATTACAGGTTTTAGTCTTCTTTCCCTTAGTCTTCTTCTTATGAGAATTTTTATAAGGAACCTCAAATCCTAATCCAACAGTAGATTTTTGACCTCGAATTTGTAAAAGAAGTCGCATTCCTTTATCATAGTTCAAGCCTTCCATCTTTTGAAAGTCATAGCCCATCTTTTTTATGAGATGGACTGATTGTTGACTGTACATGTGAGTGGGTAACGGACTTTCAATAGATGGTTCAATAGAGGAAGGAGGAACAGAGACCTTTGTAGCTACAGGAGTAGGGGTATTCGGGACAGGAGAAAAATCCCTTCAGGAGCTTTCTCATAAGCAGCAAAGACTTGTTGTGCCCTATATAAAGGGACACTATTCATTGCTAACCATTACCGATGAGTAAGTTTGAGTTTGGTAGGAGGAGCCAAACTTAGAGGGCATATATTTAAACCCTTCAGCCTATCCTCTAGAGGAATGCCATCCCATAGATGATCTAAATCATCATAATCTGGGGTAACAACATGAGAAATTATATTGCAGGTTTGATTTTTCTACCTTTCTTGGATTTCGAAATCTTACTTTCATTCTCCATTTCAGGTACTAAATCAGGGTGTACCCATATGATTTCACCATTTTTCAATGTGAGAGGCAATAGTCCTTCACTTTGCTCTCTAGCAGGCGGAAGATTCACAATCTTCATTATTGCCTTAGGAATTAGGACAAGTCCATCTGGAACTTGCTGTAGAGGAAACCTCCAAATTGAAGAGAAATCATAGTTGTGACTGTATGCTCATCATTGGTTAAAGCGATGGCATTAGCATTTATCAACTCTTGGATTTTTCTTCTTTAAAACATAACAAGCCTTGGTAGGATGATTTATGTATCTATAATAGATACAATACTTGGGATTGTCAGTTAGATTCACCTCATTAGGTCATTTTGGCTCTGGAATCTGGAGTTTGCCACTCTTCACAAGACATTAGAATATCCCTGGGATATCACTGTCATCGAAAATGTACTCTTCTTTTGGTTTGGAAGACTCCGGATTATTTGGCATCATTTTGGGTTTTAAAAGATTAACCACTAGGGTTTCCTTCCTTTTCCCATTGCGATTGCCGGAATTATTACCTGAAGAGGCTTTCTTTCCTTTATCTTCTGAGGCAAAGATCATCCTATGTTCACGAGCCAATCTACCATTGGTCTCGACTGAAACTGTAGGCCCAATCTGTGAATTGAGAGCCTGCAAAGACAGCAATGGTTGGTCGCAGATTCATTTTGCATGTATCAATCATTGCTGAATTTGGCATACCAGGAGGCATCTTCAAAGTAGCCTGTCGAAAACGTTCAATAAACGTCCGAGTATCCTCTTTCTCTTTCTGTTTAATCTCTATTAAGGAGGACATATTCATGTCCATACCTCCTTCATAGAAACGGGAGAGAAATATTGCTTTAAACTCGTTAAAAATGATATGCAATTATCGGGTAGACTATGATACCAGTTATATGCTGAACCCGTCAAACACCCAATGAAAACTCGGGTGAGAAAAGCATCATTCTTTTGTAGATGCACAGTCATAATATCAAAATAATTGATATATTGACTTGGAGAAGCCTTTTCATCAAATAACACCATAGACTGTGGCTTAAATTTTGGAGGAAAAGGCACATCATTCTAATGGGAAGGATAATGTTGCTTGATCCCTAACCTATGGAGCTGATCTTTGTGCTTAAGAACCTCAAACTGTGCCTTTAACTCACGTACAGCTTGATTAGCTTCACTAGTTTGAGGAAGCACATTTGACTGAATAGTAGCTGGATGTACCGCAACCCCCACCGGAGGTGGTACATCTTCCGGAATGAGAGGATCTGGAGATACGGAGTTTTGATTGATAGCAGACTCTTGACTAAGATTATTCAAAGGTACGTCAACCCCTTGACTATTTTGAGTTTGTGCTGCTACCTACACCGGTGTTACCACTGCCGGCTGAACAGTTTGCTGAGTCATTATTATTTGATGCATATTTTGCATTATGGCAAGCATGTCCTTTATTGATTGCTCTACTTCAGAGAGACGTTGTTCTGTATTAGAAGTTGACATCTCTGGTTCATCTCCGATAGCATAGGATTCAACTTCTCTTGAGCATAAAGGGATTAGTGTAGAGATAGGAATCAACACTATCAGTTTCTGACTCCAAAGACTGGGTACCCCCAGCTTCTGAATCTGAAGATTGCAACGATCTTTGACTTCTTGATCGAGTATGCTGATATACCCCTTCAAAAGTGTCAAGGAGTCGGTTGAACTGTTGTTGGATTGGAGTCCGGGACGAATTGTGTCTTGGACGTCGTCCTCTATTGATATGAGATGCCATATTGACTGATGCATAGGACAAGTCATGTTCTTGATCATCAACTTGTTGCTGAGGCACATTATAGCATAATCGGTCAAAAACTGACCGTTTAGAAGCCGAACAGCAATATTTGATTACAATTTGGTGACACTCACGATGATTATTTTCATGGGGGAGTATAACAGGAGATTTTCTGTTTTTACACTTTTGTACAAGTAACTCGCGTAAATCAGAAGGAGTGGAAGGAGTCGTCTTCTTTATTATATTTGGGACAGAGAAACGTTTAGTCCATTGCGTATAAAGAAGATTATTGGCTACATTAGCAGAACCAAACTGTATATTTTTACGTGCTTGGAGTTGCGTGTGTAAATCCTAAGATTTTTGTGCACAAAGAACTCATCAGCATTACGCATAATCTGAAGGTTTGGTACCTTACGTAAAGCAGTGTAAGAAGGTTGTTGGTGAAAAACTAAAGTTTTACCAACAATAGAATTCTTGTTTTTATGCTGCACGCGTGTAGGCAAATTCACTTTAGATGCAAAGGCATCATTGTGAACTTTATCTACTATGTCACCGACAGAAGATTTACCTTTACGCGTAGAGCGTAAAACATGAACATCTGCTACGTCACAGACGGGAGACTAATTTTTACGCACAGAGCGCAAGACTTGGGTGTCTACCACGTCACAGACGGGAGGCTGATTTTTACATACGGGGTGCAACACTGAGGTAGAGACTGCCTCGTCACAGACGGGAGCCTCCATAACAGGAGTGGGAAGAATTCCCTTGCCTTCAGAGACAACAGGAAGATCAGAGGATGCTTTGGACTTAGGAATCCAAACTTTTTGTACCTTCCACGATTTTTGAATATTAGAGCAGCGAGTACTACCCCCAGTTCGGAGTATTTCTTCGTAATCAGTCTGGTCGAATTGAACAACCAGAGTCTTCTTTGTCGATCCGACCGACACATCATCATATTGAGCAATTGCTTTTTCGTCAGAGAAGAAAGTAGGCCCCAGGAGAGTCGCCATTTTATTTTACTTAACAAAATGCCTAAAATTGGCTTTTGAAAGAAAATAAGAAAAGTACAAAAGTACAAATAGATTCTGGGAAGTATTGCTATGGAAGTCTGATCTGAGAGCGATCACTTTGTTCCTTGGACCACACGATGATGATGAAGAGAACTGCTTGAAGAAGATGAACAATCGAAAGAACTAAGTCACCAGAAAGGTATCGACACAACGGTACTGGGCATTGATTGAATGCTTTTCTGCTTTGTTTCACCCTGTTCTTGAGAAAAAGTTAAAGAAATGCTTCTGAGAATATCACTCTGAAAGTATGAGTTTTCTCAGAATCTCCTCTTCTGTATATCTCTCTTGATATCTTTTTTGTTAAAAATAAGTCTATTTATAGACTAGACCCTCTGTGCGTAAAAAGCAACAAAATTGGGTCTCTATACAACTAACTGCCACCCATGATTGAAAAATCCTTTACGTGTGATGACACGTGTCCCATGTAGAGTTTTGATCTCTACGCTTGGTGACACGTGTCCTACAACTTCAACAATATGGGGAGAGCACGTACACACGTTCCTCGATAAGTGTGGCATGAAAGCCACGTATGCAGACCACGTCACGTTCTCACATAGCCAGAAAAGATTAGGCGTAAAAATAACCAAAACAAACTTCCTGCGTAAAGTAGCAGACTGGGCGTAAAATAACCTAAAATATACTTCCTGTGTATAGTGGCTGAAAAGTAGTCTTGAGCGTATAATTAGCTCAAATAAACTCTACGCACACAAAAGTCTTGAGCATAAAAGCTCGAATAGCTTTTATGCGTAAAAGAAGCAGTCTCTTGAGCGTAAAGTAGCCCATCTGCACGTTAAATGACAAGTGTTGGGTTTGGTGTAAAAAATCTTCTCGACTTCTATGCAATTTGCTGTCAGAAAATCATTCTGTCAGAATAGTATCATGTGCATTAAATGCGATGTGGACAGCCTGTCTCCCGCGTAAAGGTTTGAAGATGGCTCTCGCGTAAAGTAGTTCGCGTAGAGTTTACTCTGTTTGATCTCTGTGTAAAATTTGAATCTAACTCAGTTTGACTTGC
Source organism: Iris pallida (assembly GCA_029216955.1). Classification (NCBI taxonomy): domain Eukaryota; kingdom Viridiplantae; phylum Streptophyta; class Magnoliopsida; order Asparagales; family Iridaceae; genus Iris; species Iris pallida. The sequence goes on along the minus strand of JANAVB010002071.1, from coordinate 37,522 downwards.
GTACAGCTCTCAACTTCTTTGACTTGGTCTATGAAATTTATTTATACTTTTACAAAAGGCTCCCAAAATTCCTCATTCTTCCGAAAAGAAGAGAAAAGTTGGTGAAGCTTCATCCTATACTGCTCAAGAGGAAGCTTCATTCTCTTTGTTTCGTCCCGCCATGCCGGACAGAGACTACTTTGATGATTTTATTTTTGTGTCTCAAGATGCATCTAATGATTGCTTTGATGAGTTTCATAAAAGAAAATTTTGTGCGAGAAATCCTATTAACTTTAACTTGTTTCCCATCACACTAATGTCTTTGAACACTTCAACTTACTCGATTTAGTTCAATCTAGCTTTCTGATCTATTCAAATGCTATCCGAATGTTTTATTGTAACTTATAGGTCACAAAGGCATGGTTAAATCAAAAGTTGGTGGAATTGACATTGAGTTCGATGCCAATAATTTGGCGATTATGCTTCATATACCCATTGTTGGGGAAGCACTAGTGGATATCTCCTCAGTACAATTTCCAGCACATATTACTTTTGACTCATTTCATGACTCTTTATGTGCACCAAATTCACGACCCAAAGGTACTCTTCGTCCCAAGCATTTGAACAACTATTTCTATGATTTACATCGGATGATATTTTCTACTATCTTTCCAAAAAATACCTTCACTGGTAAAATTTTATACGTGGAACTTTATGCTATTTATCATCTTCACTTCTATGTCCCCTTCAGTCTTCCTAAGACTATCATCGTTGCTATGGAAAAGTATAGTAAGAAACTGCAACGTCTTCTCTATGCGATGTATTTGCCTTACATCTTCCAGTATTTTGAGGTTACGTTAGATGACTATGCTCAGGATGCTCCACCTACCCATCTTCATGAGCATCGCCGAGCATCTCCTAATCCTGTAGTTCAGGCTCCTCCTGCTCCAGTTGACCCATCAGCCGACAGATCACATCCTTCCCATCCTCCTAGTAGTGTCACTCTTGAGTCCCTTCAGGCCTTGATGTTGGATCAGTTTAGGTCTACGGACTTCCGTACCACTCTTCAACTTTAGGCTATATCCAACACCATGAGGGACGTTTCCTACAGCTTTGCTTCCAATGGTTCATGATCCCTCAGTGCTTGGGTATCGCATTGATGATCCAGAGGCTCAGCGATACTTTGACCCTGCTGCTACCCCGTTATGATCCCAGCCGATCTGCTGAGACCGGTCCTTCTAGGGCGGTAGGTGCTTCTGATGATGATGAGGATGACGATTGCGGATGTTCATTAGTGACATAGCATCATTTTTTATGCACTATTTATGTTTGCTATGTATTAGATATAAATGCTTCTTTCAAGAATTATCAGTTTGATTTTTTTTAGCTAGCTTGTCTTAGTGTATGAACTTTCTAATTTCTGTTTAAATATTAGTTTCCTATTTCCAGCACTATGAGTTAAATTGTTTCTATTCTATATTTTCTATTTTTGTGCTGTGTACACCTTTTTCTCTTTATGTTATTTTGCTTATATGACAAAACAGGGGAGAAATATGATACTTTAACTGTTGATTACCAAGTTACACTGACAAGTTGCTCTAAAACATTTTGGTTTGAGATTTGTCTCTAGACTTCACAGATGTTCAGCCTATTTGATTTATTACGGGGGAGTAACCGGACTTGACCGTTTATTATGGGGGAGCAAGATGAACAAGCTACGCCCTAACTATATCAAGTCTCCTTCCAAACCAAACTGAACCTAAGTATCAATCGTATCAAATTATCAAAATGGGAGAAATTGTCGGCCCAAACATCCATGGTCGAACCGATTTCGATAATTGACTTAAAACTTCGACTTTGATATGAAAAGAATGAAGATCGGAGCATATTTCGTCAAAGCAGATTTTTACTTTATTCTGTATTTTCTTTTTATTGAGTCTAAAAAATTGTGGGTCGGGATCACTCGCTACTTGGAAGACTTTCCTCACAAAATGCTTATTTCTGACCCAAAACAAAACCTAATAAGTTCTGCACAAACTCGGACCGAACTCGGTCTGCTCAAGCTACTCCTGGTCAGCAGCAAATACCTATTCTTGTGGATCTACAACGTTCAAAATTATGAACGTTAACTCTATCAAGTTTTGCCCGAACTTTGCCTCAAAATTTTCTATAAAAAGAGAAGAATTTGTCATTTCTAATCACGCATTCATTCTTTATCTTCTCTATCTATTCTAAAGCCTTCCTATCTACGAAAAGCTTTAAACTTCCTATTTTCAAGACAACTCATGTTCTTCTAAGTGTCGGTGGTTTTCGATTAGGGGTATTCGAGTTGTACAAGCTTGGAGTATAAAAGCTTTCTTCAAAGATGTCGAAGTTTGATCCTGGGCTTCTGTCACTCCTGTTTCCAGTTATACATGATTCTAGTATACGTATATGGATTTTGACCCGTATTTTATTTACTGTATTTCTGTATTTCTTTATGGCTTGCCTTGATGTATCTTGACTAGGGTTGACCTTGGGTTGGTTTGGTCCAACTTGACTTGCATTGGATGGCTTGGTTTGGTTTATTTTGATGGATGGTTCAACATGTTGAACCATCCCCTCTCTTTATAAAACCCAACCACCCCTTTCTCTCTCTTTATTACTTCCATTCATTTCTTCACCTTCTTCTCCATTACTCTTCCACCAACCTAGAAAGCTTAGGCAAGTGTAATCTTGCTTCATAATGGATCTTAGATTTTATTGTTCCATTATCTTCCCCTCTTGATTCTAAGCCTCTTTAGAACTTGGAGTTCTTGGGTTAGATGAAGGGATCTTTGTAGATCTAAGTTTATGTGATTTTTGGTCTTCTTCGGTTGTGATCTATCAAACTTCCTTATTTTTATGTTATGATTGTTCCATGTTGTAGAGAATTCGATTTCACTTAAAATGTACCTTTGAAAACCCGGATTTCGAGTTATTTTGAGTTTATGGACTTTGGAAGTTCGTGAGTTCCATGGCCATCTTTCTCGGATTTTTAGAAAAGACGTACAATGAGTCCTTGGCCGCATGCCTTGGCCGCCTGCTTCCTTGCCCCCCATACCCTTGTCCCTGGCATGTTCTTTTATTATTATATTGTTTGATGTTTTATATTGCTTACACCTTGTACTCAGCCTAACTTGTGACTACCCGATTTGATGATTCTGAATCTTGGGCATAACTTGTCTTAATTTAACCCTGAATATGGCATGGCAATACGGCTTTACATGAATAACTCTTAAATAGTGACCCGTCGTGGTGCACTCTTGGCAAGTAACTTGACATGATAATTCTTGATGGTGGTCCGTCGTGACGCACTCTTGACAAGGTAAGTAATCTTGATAGTGGCCCGCCATGCCGCACACTTGACAAGTGATCTTGATAAGAAACTTGATATGTAATCTTGACATGCTGTTACGACAGCTATCTTGACTTGCTAAGTAACTCTCGTTTTGACACCGTGGGTGTATGTGCTTGTATATGCTACCAGTCTCGTCTTGCATCATGTCTAGGACTTGCATCCCAGGTTACCACGGTCAGGAATTCATGCTGAATCCAACTAGGTTAATTACTAGATTGATCAAAGTAGCTCATATAGAGATGTTTCCAGTTACAGGCGATCATGTTATCCCGGCCACACCCGATGGACTTGTAGCCTGCCAACGAGTAGTGCACATTTCTAGCCCACTGTCATGTGGGGCACTTCTTGAAACAAGTAATATACATGTTGTCATGTGTTGCACTCTAAGTCACCTAATAATTCTTGATAACTCATACATGAACCTCGCCTGGATAACCTGGATAGTTGTAGGGCTTGTGATTGCCGGAACATCTTATTGCAACTTGCTAGTAACTAGGCTTGTGATAACCCTAGTTAGTTAAAGTATCAAGCCGTACTCTTTGCTTTGCCGTGAATGTTCGATGAAGTCCAATCCTGTCTAGTCTTGTACATGGCTATCTCAGGACATGCTTGCTTATGCTTTACTCTTAGCAATAAATGGCTAGAGACCCGGTTCTGTTCAGGCGAAGGGTTACAACGCCGGTAATTGTTATTGTAACCTGGCTTCCGGAATAGTTCCTCGTGCTCTCGTCATTTGTTACCTTATTTACATTTCATGTTTTACTATTATTATTCTTGTTTATGTTCTGACATGCTAGTTTTAATTCTTAAGTGAAGCCTCCCTTGTGGCACTTGCTCTTTCTGGGATCTGACCCAGCTTGTTTTGTATGGCCAGATTTTGGAGTAGCTTCCGAGGATCTTCCAGCCTTCCTGCCAGATGGTGAACACTAGAAGAAATCTTGGCAACGAGTGGGTTTATTTTGCTCTCCTACTCTGATTGTAAAATTATTCTTTTTAGACGTTTAGCCGCCGAGCAAGTATTAGCTCGTATTACATACTTTACTTACAGTCTGCCTACGGACTGTAACATGATTAACAAATCCTAGGATTGATCATGTATGACTAAAACTCTTGCTAGTCTTCGCATTTTGTATGACTAGCTTCATGATCATTTGAATATGTAATGTTTGGGATGCCTAACCTTGTATGTCATCATCTACCATCTTGTAACATATATTTACTTGCTTGAGATTGAGACATTAGGCTTGTACTCGACCAATAGAGACTGATGGCTTGTAGATAAACCCTCATACATCTAGACAATCGTGACAGTATATCGAGGTAGATTACACTTCTATATACGTAGCTGGCTGTGTCAGTCCCTCGCTCTCCAGTATTCTGGTTCTGGGGCATGACACGGTTTAAGTGGTAGCCCATACAGGTCTTGTAAATCATAATGTGTGAGGGTTTTACCGAATAGATGTCTCAATCAGCACTCGCCTTTGATCTCTACTCACGGCTTCTAAATCTTCTGAAATCTTGACCTGATTAACATGTTTAAAATCTTTGATCTATCTTGGTCCTTCCTTATTATTTCCTATGTCATTGCTTCAGTGGCATTGTTCCTACGATCAGCCAGGAGGAGCTCAACCAGCACCCTAGCAGCAATAAGTAGACCAAGTCCAGTACTCAGAGGTAGCCTCCAAAATCATACCTTCCGGGGGTCAAGAGCCACCGGTTCAGCCAGTCCAACTTGCAGAGCCTGATAATGGAGTCCTGGTAGGGCTCATCGAGAATTTCTTGCATCACAGGATCGTCGAGGTGATTCCCTGCACCAGACAGTACAGACAGCCATGGGCAGAGTTGGTTATCAAGGTAACAGTACAACCAACAATTTCAAGCGCTTGAACCCTCCTTTCTTTGATGGCAGTGAAGATGCTATCGCTGCTAATGCATGGCTCTAGGACATCGAGATTATCTTAGAAGCAGCCAAGACTCCAGAGGAAGAGAAGGTGGCCGTAGTGCGCCTACAGTTATTGGACTTAGCCCGCACCTGGTGGGCAATATTAGTAGTTGGATGGCGACGCCTGTCCCTTGGGCGACATTCAGTAACAAGTTTTAGATCAAGTACTTTGATGCAATGGCTCGATATGGTCTGCAGACGAGATTCACTAATTTGAAGCAGGTCGGTCGATGGATATGCGGCCGAGTTTTCAAGACTGGGTCGGTTTGCTCCCACCTTGATGGCAACCGAATTGGATCGAGCGCAGCGATTTCAGCAAAGATTCCACCTAGAAATTATTCTAGCTGTGGAGCAGTTCAAGCATCGGACTTTTGATGCTGTCTTGAGGGAAGCTAGGAGGCACGAGTATACCTCGCAGAGGATCATGGACCGAACTGGAAGCAGGAAGAGGTCCCATGGAAAGATGAGTCTGTCCTCAGCACCAGCCCCAGGCAGCTATGGCTTTGTCGATTAGAGTTCCCTGAAGGAAGAATTCAGTTACGTCGGTTCAGCATTCAATACCGACATACCCTCAACAACAGAAGCGGAGACAGTCTTCCGCAATGGGATGCACTCATTGTAGGAAGCCAGGACACGTTGTTTCAGAGTGTCGTAGAGCACAAGGATTATGCTTGGCTTGTAGGACACCGGACCACATGATAGGGTCCTGCCCGAATAGAGCCAGTTCATCATCGTCGAACCTAACTAGTCCATCGATTAGGGGACCAGCCCCCAGCACCAGTACAGCAACAACAGCAATACCAGTCTCCGAGACTACTGCTGCCTCAGGTGTAAGCCTTCCAGCAGCAGAGACCCCAGCAGTATGCCCAGACCTAAGCTCAGATGCAAACTGGCAGAGAGGGTTTCCAGCAGAGGGGACCAGCACCCAGAGGTCAAGGTCAGGCTATGGTTCTGACCATGGAGGAAGAGTTAGCTTCAGGTGAGGTGGTGGCAGGTACCATTCTCATTAACTCTTTTCTAGCATCAGTATTATTGATTCGGGTGTATCACATTCATTTATGTCTGCACGATTCGCTACACGGATAGGACTGGAGCCTGAGTCATTATCAATAAGGCTCAATATACTTACCAGTAACGGTCTTCTGGGAGTAGATAGAATATTTTCCTTATGTCGAATCGTAGTTAGTAGTAGAGAGTTTCCCGCTAGGTTGATAGAATTTTTGATGGCCGATTATGATGTGGTCCTAGGAATGGATTGGTTGAAGGATCAATACGTAAGAATAGACTGCCATATTTGTAGGATTATTTTTGGTATTCCAGGCGAACCAGAGTTTTTATTTTCCAGAGGCAAAGTAGAACCTTCTTCCCCTGTCTTGCAGATGGCAGTAGCAGAGGCAGTTCAGTTTTCTAGAGTAGTAGAAGAGTTTCCTGATGTATTTCCCGAAGAGCTTCAGGCATGCCCCCTGAGAGAAAGATAGAGTTCACTATCGACTTGATTCAAGGGATGGCACCAGTGTTAGAGAGAGTCTACATGATGGCACCTTCAGAGTTGGAGATCTTGTACAAGATGATTGAAGAACTCAAAACCAAGAGATTCATTCGTGCTAGAGAATCGCCTTGGGGAGCCGCGATACTTCTTATGAAAAGAAGGATGGTATGTCAAGATTATGTGTTGATTATCGTACCTTGAACTCTGTAACAATCAAGAATAGATATCCTCTACCAAAGATAGATGACTTATTTGATCAGCTCAGGGAAGCGACAGTATTCTCGAAGATTGACTTGCAATTAGGGTACCATCAGATCAGAGTTAGAGAGCAAGACATCCCGAAGACAGCATTTAGATCAAGATATGGACATTGGAAGTTCCTTGTTATACCATTTGGAGCGACCAATGCGCCAGTCGTATTCATGGACCTCATGAATCGTATCTTCATGTCCTATTTGGATCAGTTCATGGTAGTGTTTATAGACGACATCTTGGTCTATAGCAAGAGTGAGGCGGAGCATGAGCAGCATCTCCGTGTAGTTCTTCAAATTCTCAGGGAACACCAGTTGTACGCGAAGTTCAGTAAGTGTGAATTTTGGCTTGACTGTATATCGTACTTGGGTCACATCATCACCAGAGGTAGAGTAGAAGTTGACCCCCAGAAGATAGTATCTACAGAGACATGGCCAGTTCTCAGCACCGTCGCAGAAGTTCGAAGTTTTCTAGGATTGGCAGGCTATTACGGAGGTTCGTATCAGATTTTGCTCGAATTTTAGTGCCCATAACGCGGTTGACCCGTAAGGATGTACAGTTTGCTTGGACAGCAGAGTGTCAGAGTTCATTTGAGAAGTTGAAGCAAGCATTAATGACGACCCCCATTCTCACTCTTCCAGGTAGGATAAGAGAATTTTCAGTTTAATATGACGCTTCAGGCAGAGGATTGGGATGCGTCTTAATGCAGCATGGTAAGGTAGTCGCTTATGCGTCATACCAGCTTCGTGACCATGACAGGAATTACCCAACCCATGACTTGGAGTTAGCAGCGGTAGTTTTCGCACTTAAGTTATAGAGACATTACCTGTACAGAGATCGGGTGGAGATTTTTACCGACCAGAATAGTCTTAAGTATGTGTTTACTCAGAAGGATCTTAATATGCGTCAGCGAAGATGGCTAGAGCTACTGGTGGATTATGACATCAACCTGCAGTATCATCCCGGGAAGGCCAACGTAGTTACAGATGCGTTGAGTAGGAGTGCTGGAGTTTATTTTCTAATAGCACAATCAAAATTGTTAGCTGATCTTCAGAAGATGAAGATTGAGGTAGATCTCCCCACCAATATGGCATTGATGACCAGCAAGCAAGTTCAGTCCAGTATAGTTGAGAGGATCAAGATGGCACAATCAACGGATTCTAAGCTTCAGCGGCTTAGAGCAGAATGTATAGAGGGACGAAGACCAGAGTTATGTATTCACGAAGATGGTACTCTCCGACATGGAAGGCGTCTTTGTGTACCCAGTGGTGATATCAGACAGGAGATCATGACAGAGGCTCACAGTTCTCAATATTCCATTCATCCCGATAGCAAGAAGATGTACCGAGACATCCGTCAACATTTCTGGTGGAATGGCATAAAAAGTGAGATAGCTCGGTTTGTCTCTCGTTGTTTAGTTTGCCAACAAGTTAAGGCTGAACATCAGAGACCAGCCGGACTTCTTCAACCTTTACCAATTACAGAGTGAAAGTGGGAGCATATCACCATGGATTTTGTAACTGGGTTACCTAGATCTACAGCTGGAAGAGATGCTATATGGGTTATCATCGATCGACTCACGAAGGTAGCTCATTTTCTTCTGTTCAGAGTTGGTCAGTAGACGGAGCAGCTTGCAGAGATGTACCTCAGGCAAATTGTCAGATTACATGGAGTGCCAGTTAGTATCATATCAGACAGAGATTCCAGATTTACATCTCACTTTTGGCAGAGTCTTCAGAAGAGTTTGGGGACTCGTCTCAAGTTCAGTTCAGCATATCATCCGCAAACAGATGGTCAGTCAGAATGTATGATTCAAACTCTCAAAGATATGTTATGATCATGTACACTCGACTTCGATGGTTCGTAGAAAGATCACCTTTATCTCGTGGAGTTCTCCTACAATAACAGTTTCCAGGCCAGTATCCAGATGGCACCATTTGTGGCACTATATGGCAGAAAGTGCGGATCTTCTTTAGCCTGGGACGATGTGGATGAAAGGCAGATGCTTGGTCCAGAGATGGTTATACAGACTATCGAGGTGGTCAGACAAGTTAGAGATCATCTTCGAGTTGTACAGGATCGTCAACGCCATTGGGCCGATTTTCATCGGCGTCCTCTTGAGTTTTCTATCGGCGACCATATATTTCTTAGGATCTTGCCTACCCGTGGCGTCATTTATTTCGGCATGCAGGGAAAGCTTAGTCTTAGGTATATAGGGCTGTTCGATATCCTTGAACGAGTAGGTGATGTGCCATATCGTCTCGCTCTTCTGCCGTCGTTATATAAAGTATATGACGTGTTCTATGTATCCTAATTGCGACGGTATATCTCGAATCCGAGCCATGTCCTTGATCATTCGGAATTGGTTGTTGGAACCAACCTTTCGTACAAGGAAAGGCTCGTATCTATATTGGACCGAAGATAGAAGGTACTCAAGAACAAGACTATTAGTTTAGTCCGTGTTGCTTGGGGTCACCACTCTTTAGGTGAGTCAATGTGGGAGCGTGATGATGATATCCGCTCGTGATATCCACACATATTTGACTCATAAGGTATAATATATTTCTTATGCCTTATGCTTTTAAATTCCTTGCTTGCATGAATGATTGCTTGATTGGTTGCTAGTCGAAGATGGCTTGTGCTTTAGTATAGCTTGCCCCGACATCTCTAGCCTCTTGATTAAATTTTGAGGACGGAATTCTTTTAAGGTGGGTAGGGTTGTCATTCATGTTTCCCGTTATACGTAATTCCAGTATACGTATACGAATTTCGACCTGTATTTTATTTACTGTATTTCCGTATTTCTTTACGGCTTGTCTTGATGTATCTTGACTAGGGTTGACCTTGGGTTGGTTTGGTCTAACTTGACTTGCTTTGGATGGCTTGGTTTGGTTCATTTTGATGGATGGTTCAACATGTTGAACCATCTCCTCTCTTTATAAAACCCAACCACCCATTTCTCTCTCTTCATTACTTCCATTTATTTCTTCACCTTCTTCTCCATTACTCTCCCATCAACCTAGAGAGCTTAGGCAAGTGTAATCTTGCTTCATGATGGATCTTCGATTTTATTGTTCCATTATCTTCCTCTCTTGATTCTAAGCCTCTTTAGAACTTGGAGTTCTTAGGTTAGATAAAGGGATCTTTGTAGATCTAAGTTTGTGTTATTTTCGGTTTTCTTGGGTTTTGATCTATCAAACTTTTTTATTTTCATATTTTGATTGTTCTATGTTGTAGAGAATTCGATTTCACTCAAAATAGACCTTTGAAAACCCGGATTTCGAGTTATTTTGAGTGATCTATGGACTTTGGAAGTTCGTGAGTTCCATGGCCATCTTTCTCGAATTTTGGAGAAGACGTACAATCTTGGCTGCATGCAGTTCTGCGGACCGCATGTTGGGCCGCATGTAATCTTGGTCGCATGCTGTCTTGTGGACCGTATATTTGGGCCGCATGTAATCTTGGTCGCATGCAGTCCTGCGGACCGCATGTTTGGGTCGCATGTAATCTTGGCTGCATGCAGTCTTGCGGATCGCATGTTTGGGCCGCATGTAATCTTGGCCGCATGCAGTCCTGCGGACCGCATGTTTGGGCCGCATATAATCTTGGCCGCATGCAGTCCTGCGGACCGTATGTTTAGGCTGCATGTTTTCCTTGGCCGCATGAGAACTTGGCCACATGACTTGGCCACCTGCTTCCTTGGCCCCCATACCCTTGTCCCTGGCATGTTCTTTTACTATTATATTGTTTTATGTTTTATATTGCTACACCTTGTACTCATCCTAACTTGTGACTGTCCGATTTGATGATTATGAATCTTTGGCATAACTTGTCTTAATTTAACCCTGAACACGGTATGGCAATACCGCTTTACATGAATAACTCTTAAATAGTGACCCGTTGTGGTGCACTCTTGGCAAGTAACTTGACATGATAATTCTTGATGGTGGTCCATCGTGACGCACTCTTGACAAGATAAGTAATCTTGATAGTGGCCCGCCGTAGTACACTATTGACAAGTGATACTGATAAGTAACTTGATATGTAATCTTGATATGTTGTTGCGACAGCTATCTAGACTTGCTAAGTAACTATCATCTTGACACCGTGGGTATATGTGCTTGTATAAGCTACCAGTCTTGTCTCGCATCATGTTTAGGACTTGCATCCCTCGTTACCAGGTCAGGGATTCATGTCGAATCCAACTAGGTTAATTACTAGATTGATCAAAGTAGCTCATATAGAGAGATGTTTCCAGTTACAGGCGATCCCGTTATCCCGGCCACACATGATAGACTTGTAGCCTGCCGACGAGTATGGCACATTTCCAGTCCACTGTCATGTAGGGCACTTCTTGAAATAATTAATATGCACACGGTCATGTGTTGCACTCTAAGTTACCTAATAATTCTTGATAACTCTTACATGAACCATGCCTGGATAACCTGGACAGCTGCAGGGCTTGTGACTGCCGGAACATCTCATTACATCTTGCTAGTAACTAGGCTTGTGATAACCCTAGTTAGCTAAAGTATCAAGTCGTACTCTTTGCTTGGCCATGAATGTTGGATGAAGTCCAATCCTGTCTAGTCTTGTACATGGCTATCTCAGGACATGCTTGCTTACGCTTTACTCTCAGCAATAAATGGCTAGAGACCCGGTTCTATTCAGGCGAAGGGTTACAACCCCGGTCCTTGTTTGGTTTAAGGATTGTAACCTGGCTTCCGGAATAGTTCCTCGTGCTCTCGTCATTTGTTACCTTATTTACATTTTATGGTTTCCTATTATTATTCTTATTTATGTTCTGACATGTTGGTTTTAGTTCTTAAGTGAAGCCTCCCTTGTGGTACTGGCTCTTTCTGGGGTCTGACCCAACTGGTTTTGTATAGCCAGATTTTGGAGTATCTCCCGAGGATCTCCCAGCCTTCCTGTCAGATGGTGAACACTAGAAGAAATCTTGCCAATGAGTGGGTTTATTTTGCTCTTCCACTCTAATTGTAAAATTATTCTTTTGAGACGTTTAGCCGCCAAGCAAGTGTTAGCTCGTGTTTCATACTTTACTTATTATCTGCCTACATGCTGTAACATGATTAACAAATCCTAGGGTTGATCATGTATGACAGAAACTCTTGCTAGTCTTCGCATTTTGTATGACTTGCTTCATGATCATCTGAATATGTAATATTTGGGACGCCTTACCTTGTATGTCTGATGATCTACCATCTTGTAACATGTATTTACTTGCTTGAGATTGAGACACTAGGCTTGTTCTCGACCAATAGAGACTGATGGCTTGTAGATAAACCCTTATATATCTAGACAGTCGTGACCGTATATCGAGGTGGATTATACTTCTACATATGTAGCTGGCTGTGTCTGTCCCCCGCTCTCCAGTATTCTGGTTCTGGGACATAACAGCTTCGGATAAAAATACGACGATGTTGAAGTTGGCATGTTCTTCGGAGTAAAGCACGCGGTGTAACCTCTATTTCAAATAGTGGATTAATATCAGGCAAGAGTTCTCGCGACTGGAATAGTCCTCTCAGAAGGAAACCAGTCTAAAACTAGGTGTCTGCATATTGCTTTCTTGCCTCTATTTACTTATTGCTTTTCTTCATTGCATTTAAGTTTCATATATATCTGCCTTTACCAACTTAGTTTTTAATTGGGAATATTTTTTTGCTGCGCTCTATTCACCCCCCTCTAGAGGTGTCATCGATCCTATAGTAGTAATATTAATTTTTGGGAATATATAAATATTTTCTAAAAATATATTTGCGAAAGGTACAGTAATTGGCATTAGACCCTATATCTAGTTTCGATGTGGTTTATCTATTAAAATGTAGATTTTTGACCTAAAATCATACTTTGAAAATTTATTGTTTAGCCCTAAAATATGTTCCTAGATTTTTATATAGTTATCTAAAGTTTTTTTGACTTGTAAAATATAGTTTGCTACCTAAAATCCTATTTTTACATACTTCGAGTTTTAACCTAAAAATGATTTTGATTTTTCAAGTATGTATTTATCTAAAATATTTTGGGCTAATAAAATCTAGTTTTAAAAAGTACTATAAATATTTTTTTCTAAAATAATATATGTATTATTTACTCCAATCCTATTGATTATTAAACCATGACCATGGCCAATCGTATTTTCTATTCTCTTGCGAAACTGGACTTCCTTATGTCGACCTTAGCAAATTTGACTGTTCTGGTCTCGATGGAACAGTCTATCCCATTATCAGAGGCCATCTTGTGAAGTTATAACACCAAACTCAATTCTATGCCATCATGATCATTGCTCCATACTAGGCATGTCACGCCCAGTCCCAAAATACGTAGGACTAGGTACGTAGACATGTCAGTCGTATAGTAAATATACTTAAGCTGTAAAATGCAGTATAACCATGACAATTGTCTTATCCACAAAGAATAATGGTATCAAAAAATCAACTTTGAATTATCATTTGTACAAGTCGTTGGACTGAGACAAATCCACTACCAACATTTTGAAATAAGAGAAAAATATATCAGGAAAAGGATTTATAAAAATAGCATTGGATGATCCAAGAGCAATTCTCTTCGATAGAAAGGGAAGACCATGATCTTGGCTAGAGCATCTGCGAAAAATCATAAAAGCACATACCTGGAGAGATCACCAGGTCCTCAGGGGACTACCAAGATACATAAAATATGCATATCTAACATTATAACATGCATAAAAAAATCGAAAGATAAACAAAAAATGACTAAGCAACATCGAAACATGAATATGAGAACAACTACGCAAAAATAAACTGCTGAAAAGGAAACATTGTTTGCCATTAAATATCAAGAACAAAAAATTACAGAGGAATTGAACTTGATTGCAAACTCGCTTGTACAAGAGAAAGCCTAGAAAGAAATCCTAAGAAACAATCTAAGTACAATTGTTTAGTTTTGATTCTAGGGGGTGACGATAGAGGCTCGGGAAAGTGTAGCAACTCGACCTTACTCTTTGGACTATCTGACGCGATCCTTGCTCCTGAAGAAATTGCCCTTCGTAGGTTGCCAGCCTTCTACATTGGGTGTAGTACCATGCTATTTATAATGATAGATACTTGAGCCACATAGATGTCCACGTGGCCACGTGGCTACAACAGCACACAAAGACCCGCTCTTTGGCCGCCAGCTAGTGACTTGTTGAGATTTTGTTGCAACAAATCTGGGTGGTTGAGACTTGGTCAGCTTGCCACGTGTCCTATCGCAGGATAGGATCAGTCTGCTTGAGTCATTTTGAGTCGCATAGGCCTTTCAGTGTTCGGTCATGCTGGGCCGCATAAGACTCATGAGGCTTAAGTCGCAGTCTCCCTTAGTTCGTATGTAGCTTGGGGACTTTTGAGCCGCATAGATTCTGTATTCTGGGTCGTATAAGGCTCATACGGCTTAGGTTGTAGTCACCCTTGGCCGCATGAAGCGCATGGATTGAGCCACATAAGGTTCATGCGGCTCGGGTCGCAGTCCTTCTAGCCGCATGACTATGTCCAGTCTGATGACATGACATTTTGTTTGATTACATCTTATCTTCTTTTTTATCAGAGTGTCGGAGCTGTCAGAGCTGTCAGTTTTGTCAATTTTGACAAAGTTTGTCAGCTTTATCAGAAGGGTTGATCAGCTTGGCCGCATACGTAACTATTCGTTTTGCGGCTTAAATCAATCTGGTGAAGATGGACCGCAGGGGGCATGCCAAGTCTGTCATGCGGCTCTTCTTTATGCGGACCAATTTGTCCCAAAGTACTCATACGGTCAGCCATGATCCACATGAACCCCATATTTTCTATGCTTCTACAAGACCCCCTTCAAAGTTTTCAAATTTGCAAATTTGGAATACTTTGAATAAGAAGCATGGAAATATGTCAAGCCGCAGGGAATCTTCAAGTCAGGAGAGACGTTGTACCGCAGGGACATTTTGAGCCACAGAGACATTTTTAAGTCGTAGGTAGATCTTGTGTCGCAGGAAGATCTTGTCCGCCAGCTGCCACTGCTGCATTTAATTCCTTGATTTGGTTTTAGATTTTGGGCTCTTTTTTTGAGATAAAGCTGACGGTTACTAAGGATAAAATTCCCAAACGTCATCATTATCTTTAATGGATACGAGAATCGAAGAGGCGATGATGGTTATTAAGGATAAAAATCCCCAAGTGTCCTTATTATCTTTAATGTCACGATAACCGACGCGACGTTCATCTGTTTCCTCTTTGAAGAACTATAAGTATGGGTCATACGGAAAGATTTTTTTCTTTCAAGTTTTTCTCCTTCGTCTTCATTGTCCCTGTCATCCTTTCTGTCCCAGTTAGCCATGACTCCAAAAGCTTCCAAGTCGACTGATGCTACGGCCAAAGGGAAGGGACTCGCCTCTCCATCGAGAGCTGTAGACTCTCCTTCCATTCATCCTGACGTACAACCCCTATCAAGGGTAAGGACGGCGGGAAGACGACGACTTTAATTTTTGAATGGCCATATCACATATTTTATGTGTCGGCCTGTCATGCGTCGCCACTGTGCTTTAGGCGTGATTGATGCACGCCCTATCTGCATATGTTTTGTATGATGGGGCCGCATGGCTGATGCATACATTTTGTCTTCTTCTGAATGTTACCCCCTTTCTCTTTTCATATTTTGTAGGGGTTTGGCTAGCAGATTTCTCCAGGATCGGTATCGGCGATTTTGGGCATGGTGAAGATGCAACACTTGACACACACATCAGAGAGCTCAGAACTCTTCATGCTTTGGAAGAGTTTTTCTCAGATGGTAGGAAGAACCTTTATACGTCGGAGAGTCGGACGGTGGTGGGACGTTATCGTGAAAGTTTTGTTTTCACAGCTCTCCAAGTGGGCAAAAACAACACTAGGGATGTTGTTCTGAAGGTATGGTCTTTTAGAGGAATGGTCCTAAGATGTCCGTAATACGAAGGAGAGAAAAGCATGTTATTTGCCTTCCTCCGTGCAGCTCCTCAGAGATTCAACAGCCTTGTTTGCTTTTCAGCAGTAAAACATGACTTCTTTCGAGGGCCACGAAACTGCTTTTTGATGAAGGCAAAGTGCTGCCAAACTGACCAAACTATGTATTGCTAGATTTTCCTTTCTTTTCTTTTTGCTGCCGATGTCGTCCTATGAATGTAACTGATTTTGAATAAACATAATACATTCACCCCAATCTTTGTTTGTGGTATTTGTGGTGCTTGTACTAGAGGGCCTAATACAGCATTTGTGTTTGATAAAGGATATCCCACTAGAGGGACTTTTTGTGGACCTACTGCCCTTTTGTGCATCTGGAAATACGAACAAATAGATTTGAATGATATTTTGTGGACCTACTACTATTTTGTGCACCAATGGTGCGAGTAATAGATTAGGATAACTTCTGTAGACCTATTATCTTTTTGCACACTGGCGGTACGAGTAATAGATTTGAAACGAAACCTAACAGAGGTAACATGGACGTGATAGATTTTGTGGTCTTAACACCATGTCTTTTATTTCGGGTTGGGTACAGGTGTTAAGTCGGAAGACTATCGGTATCAGAGGTAATATGGATGTGATACATGATGATCATGAAATTTTTTGTGGACTTATTACTCTACTGTGCACTGGTGGTGCGAGTAATAGATTTGGAGACAAAATCCAACAGAGGTAATATGGACTTGATAGGTTTTGTGGTCTTAACACCATGTCTTTTATCCCAGGTTGGGTACAGGTGTTAAGTCGAAAGACTATCAGTATCATAGGTAATATGGACATGACACGCGATAATCAGGAATAATCTTTGGTGGACCTATTACTCTTCTAGGTACTGGAGGTACGAGTAATAGATTTTGTGACAAAACCCAGCAGAGGTAATATGGACGTGATAGGTTTTGTGGTCTTAACACCAAGTCTTTTATCCCGTGTTGGATACAGGTGTTAAGTCGGGAGACTATCGGTATCAGAGGTAATATGAACGTGACACATGATAATCAGGACCAGGAAGTTTACTCAGAGATAATGATAAGCTGGGCAGACTCCTGTGGGATAAAGCATTAGAGTGGGAGTTCAAAGGCATCAGCATACATGACTCTCCACTCAGGGAGATGCGATGTGAATCTACTCGAAGAAAAATAGAGTGCGAGTTCAGAGGTACTTGGTGTACATAACTCGATAGTGTGGTGAGTTCAGAGGTACTTGGTGTACATAACTCGATGGCCTGGGAGATTTGGTGGTTTGAGGAAGTACCAGCATGTCCTTAGACATAGTATTTCTTCAGGAATTTGTCGTTTATGGGCATCATGAGCAAGTCTCCGTTCTGCTTCGCGAGTCGGTATGTGCCGTTGGAGATACAGTCTCGATGATGAATGAATCCTCCCACTTGGACTGGAATTTGCCGACGGTTTTGTGAGTCATGACCATCGGTCTACGAACTGCCAAGACGAGATCGCCTACTTGGAATGTCCTCTGCTTGACTTCCTCATTGAAGGCCCGAGAGATGCGTGCTTGATAGAGCCCGATACTTTGTTAAGCTTGCAAGCGCTTTTTGTCTAAAGCTTCCAATTCTTGTAGCCGTCTGCGGTAGTTATCGTCTGATGTCAACCGGTAAGAAAGGGCCACACGAAGTGAGGAGATCTGGTTCTCCAATGGGAGAACTGCCTCGCTCCCGTACACCAGAGAGAATGGTGTATTTCCTGTAGCCGACCGACTCGTAGTGCGATACGCCTATAAGCATTCGCCCAGCTTTTCATTCCAGTCGCGCTTGTTTGAAGACACGAACTTCTTGAGAAGCTTGATTATGGTCTTGTTAAAGGCTTCGGCCAGACCATTAGCTGGTGGGTTGTATGTTATTGAAGCAACATTCTGTATCCGATTCTTGTCACAGAATTGATAGAAGGCATGGCTTGCGAACTGTGGACCATTGCCATGAATGATCCTCCGTGGCAATCTAAAATGGTAAATGACGTGATGTTTTATGAAACTGATCACGTTTAATGTCTTTACCTTTGCCAGCGGAACAGCTTCCGCCAACTTGGAGAAGTAATCGGTGATTTCAAGTATAAACAGGTGCCCTTCGGACGACGACGGGGTGATTGGACCGACGATGTCCATTCCCCAGGCTTCAAATGGCCAAGAGGCCACCGTTGGGTGCAAGAATTCGGACGGTAGATGTATGAAATCTGCATGGATCTGACAAGCCTTATATTTCTTTGCATAGTCGACTGCATCTGCTACCATCATAGACCAGTAATAACCAATCCGACGGCGACGGTCTTGCAACTTTGGGCCCGGTTGGTAAGCCCCGCAAATGCCATCATGAGCCTCGTGTAAGGCTTCTTTGGCTTCTGTATTTAACAGACATCATAGCAGTAGTCCGTCATAAGATCGTCGATATAACATTCTTGTTTCGGTGTCATAAAAGAATTTGAGAGAACGCCTTCTGGTTGAAGTTGCTTCTTTCATATTCTCAGGCAGGATTCCATAGACTGCGAAGTCGATGAACGGGAGTCTCCAGTCTTGCACGTCATTAGTTATCTGGGCGGAGTAACTCATATCCAGTTGAACGTTATTTTTGGGACAGACCAACTCATGGCCTATCATGTCGACTAGATGATGAGCATAATTTGGAACCGCCACAGAAGCGGTGAGGCCTGCTAGGGCATCGACTTCAATATTCTGGAGCCTAGAAATATGCTCTATAAAGAACCCCTCCAAAGTTGCAATGATGGCAATTGCTATCTGATGATAGGGAATCAGGTCCGCGTTACGAACCTCGTACGAGCCTCAGATTTGATTAACGATCAGCTGTGAGTCGCTATACGCTTCCAGGTATTTGAGCCCTACCTCTTTTGCGAGTCGGAGTCCGATGACCAGAGCGTTGTATTTGGCTACATTGTTTGAACAAGGTTCTGTGAGAGAATATGTCCGATTGACTACCAACCCAGAGGAAGAAATTAATACTACCCTGACTCCAGCGACGATATCACCTTGTGGCCCTGTTCTTGAAGCACCATCAAAGAATATTCGCCAAACGTCATCATGTGAAGTAATGTTTGAGTTAACGACTTCATCTGGGATTTCTTCATTGATTCTGGCTATTTTTGAGCCTGGATAGGCTGCTAGAAAGTCGGCCAAGGCTTGACCTTTGACAGCCTTCTGCGGAACGAAGACCACATCGTAGGGGGAGAATAGTGTCGCCCATATGGCTAGACGAGAACTGAGTGTGCCTGGCTTGGTCATGAGAACCCTGAGGGGATTAACTCGTGAGACAACATGGATAGTCTGCCCTGACACATAGTGTCGTATTTTTTGAATGACGAACACCAAGACAAGGCATTCCATCTCCACGATGGTGTACCAATGCTCCGGCACCACTATCATTCGGCTGAGATAATAGATGGCTTGTTCGTGCCCCGTATCATTGTTCTGTGCTAGCAGGGCGCCGAGGGAGTGTTCCATCGTCCGTATATAGAGCAGAAAAGGCTTTTCGACGACCGGGGCTACCAGAACTGACGTGTTCGACAGGTTTCCCTTAATGTCATCAAAGGCGCGTTGACATTCTTCACTCCATATGAAAGAGACGCCTTTCTTCATGAGTTGTGTGAAGGGTTGACATCGCCCTGAGAGGTTAGATATGAACCTCCTGATGTAGGCTAATCTTCACTGAAGGCCGCAGAGTTCACGGAGGTTCCTCGGTGGACTCATCTCCAGGATTGTCTTTGTCTTATCGGGGTCTATGTGAATGCCCCGTGTAGTAATGAAAAAGCCTAAGAACTTTCCGCTGGACATACCTAGGAAGGACTTGGTGGGATTCATCTTCAGATTTTGCGCTCGCATAAGGTCGAACACTGTCCTCAAATCGTGTAAGTGATCATCCTTGGAGCGGCTTTTAATGGCGATGTCGACAACGTAACACTCCACCGGATTACGGAAGTGATCTCTGAAGAAGATGCTCATAGCTCGTTGATATGTAGCACCAACATTCTTTAGGCCGAAGGGCATGACTGTGTAACAATACACGCCGATCGGTGTTCGGAATGAGGTATGCTTCTCATCGTCAGGAGACATTTTTATTTGATTGTATCCTGAAAAGCCATCCATAAAGGACATGTGCTCGAAGCGACACATATTATCGATCATTATGTCGGTGATGGGAAAAGGGAATTCATCCTTAGGACATGCCGCATTCAGATTGTGAAAGTCGATGCAAATTCGGATCTTTCCGTTCTTCTTGACAACTCGTACTATATTAGCTATCCAGTCTAGGTGCTGCTCCTCGTGGATGAAACCGCTAGCTATAAGCTTATTTATTTCTGCTTCAATGGAGTTCATGATATCTGGACGGAACCGCCGTTGCTGTTATTTGACTGGTTTTACATCCGAATGAATATTGAGCTTATGAAGTACGATTTTGGGGTTTAGCCCTGACATGTCTTCATAGCTCTAGGCAAAAACGTCGATATATTCTCTGACGAGTTGCAACAACGACTCCCGCTCTTCGTCCGTCAGGCTTTTGCTGACGAAGATTGGCTTTGGAGAGGATTCATCACCGAGGTCAACTTGCATGACCTCATCTTCAGTAGGAGGGTCACGTAGTTCAAAGTGCTTCTTCCATTGTACATCCAATTGTTGGACCCATGGCTCCAATCTAAGAGGTTCGAGTAGATCTTCGTCTTCCTCCTTAATGTCAGCGGATGCCATGTTGACAGATAATGTCTGCCTGAATATATCTCCAATATTGTCATCGGAATCGTATATAGGTGACTCAGATGAGTGAGAATGCCACTCGCATTCCTCATCGGAACTCTCGGGCGTAGTTGCTGGTATAACATAACCGAGGCCGCATTTGGACTTGCCGTAATAATCCCGAGGTTTCCTAGACGGAGTTGACGGCTGTAGAGGCGATCGCCGACCGTTGTCGTAATTCAGACCTGGGTAGCCTCCATGTCGTACCCCTGCTTTTGTATGAAGTACTTGGCTTGAGGACTATACAGATAGAGCGGTAATCTTCCAGTATCTGGTTCGAGATCAAACTCTTTAGGCATGAAGGGTTGAGGACCTTCTTTTCATCCAAAGATGATTGTGTGATCCTCTTCTTTTCTGCCTGGGACTAGGAAGTAGGCACCTCTAATAGGAGTAAGTCGGTTTGCGGTATGGACGGTTGTCACCTGTGTGTGCAGGTTAATGTCCTGACCGTGTCCCACAGTATACAAAAGATTGAGTTTATTACACTCAGGATAGTTCAATGGCAGCCTCTTATTGATGAAATAAGGAATTTTGTCCATAGGGATTACATCATCAGGAGAGGGACTATCCACCTTTGTAACAAGATACTTCGCGAGCTCTGCCTCCTCTTCAGCTACCCCATGCATGACCGGAGGTTGGGACGTTGTCTTGGGCAACTTGACCACCAAGGGTTCTGCTTGTGGCATGGCTTGCCTGAGGGTCTCGGATTAACACTTGGTTGTCGGCTTATCTTGGGAAGACGGATAACCATCGGCTCGGCAGAGGACTTCGCATCTTCCAATTGCTTTTGACTGGATCTCGACAATCGGATCACCATCGGCTCCCCAGAGGGCCTCGCATCTTCCGGTCGTCTTTGATTGGATTTCGGCAATCAGATCACCGTAGGCCCTATGACGGGTTTTGGCTCCTGGCTGGACCTTGGGAGTCGTACCGTGTCATAGGCCCTATGACATGGTACGACTCAGTCAAGTTACAGGTTAGAACATATCCAATATGAACTATAATGCCAACCGGGAACCAAGACGATATGTGAACTAGACAACTAAACTAATATGCATAATATGAAAGACAACTCATATCCACAATCAACTAAAGAAACTAGATAATAACGTATCAAAGGAAAAGAAACATAAGCATGTAAATAAACTGTAAAGAAAGGCAAGGTATACTTGCCTGAGATTTTGTGCAAAACGGCAGTATCCAGTAGCTCGAATCGTCAGATCAGTGAAGCAATGAATAACTTTCTGTATAATAGACGAAAGATAAATCTACCAAAAAGGATTTGATCTTGTATAGGTTGTCTTTAAATGTTTTAAATTTGTTCTCAAAAATTCTACGTGTTTGGTTCGGGATTTCCCTTCCAAAATAGGGTATCAGTCTGTTTTAAGGCTCTGTGTTCTCGTATTTTTTCTTGATTTTTCATGAACTTTCATGAACAGTACAACACTATATGGAGAATCTAATTAAGAGGGATTGAAGGGCGTGGTATTGATTATCTATACGAATTTATGGATTAAAATTTAATGAAGTATGTGAGAAGGACAAGTGCCATGAACATAGATACCAGAACAGTTTCGAACAGAGCACTTTCTCTTGTAGGGGTGCTCCGGCGACGATTCCCGACGACTGGGGCGACGATGTGGGGTTGGAGATGGCTGGAAGGGGGCACCTGTGGTCAAGTATCTCTCTAGGATCGAGAGGCTCGAACACGATAGGGTTTTGGTTGTGGGAATAGGGTTTTCTATTTCGGTTGTTCGTATCTATATAATGAAGAATAATCTAATTTTTGATCGGGTTTTAAATCTTTATGCCAGTGAGATTTGGATCTCTGGTTGATGCAATCTGGGGAAGATTTAATCGAGGGTGTATAGAAAGAATATTGGATCGAGTAGGATTTGAATACAATCGGGTTTTGAATTGACAAAACTTATAAACATGTTTTACGTAATATAGAGGGAGCCAGCGAAAGAATTTCACATTTCCCACTCGCGAGATATTTAATATCTCGCGGGTTGGCTGATTTTTTTTTCCTTCTACATATATAAGTTTATATATGTATAACCTTAAGTAAATCCAAATGTACCCATATGAATAATAATAAAAACCTATAAAATTTTATAAAAATTTTCTCCACCCTCAAAAATAGAATTTCAATAATTTTGGTAAAAGAAAATTATATCTTGTGCAAAAAGAAATAATAATTAATATTACTTTATCTATTAACAACCACTAGTTATTATTAATATATAAATATATAAAATCTCCTCAGTATTTCCTAAGCCATTTATAAATATGCAGATCTCATAAAATAATAAAGTAAAAATATGATACTAAAAATTTATAAAAATATATAGGGGGTTTACATACTACCCAACTTATAAAAATTTTGTCCTCGAAATTATAAATAATCCTAATATCAAGAGTAAGAAATTTAATACAAGGGTAGGTAAGTACGTCAAATCGTATCTTGGTTTTCAGAAAGAGGGAGGTTGTTGTAAAAGGAATCCACATTGGCTCCATATCCAACAAGATAAGGCATTCTTGGTTCAAAGCCCTACCCAACTTATAAAAGTTGGCTAACCGAAAAAAAAATCGTTACAAGTCTTCAGAAAAAGGGTCAAATTCTAAGGAAAGATATATAAGTACTAGGTACTTCTGACAACAGTCACTGATCGTAAGGGAAGCCTGGTATCCCTATGGTCTTCTCGGTCCATAACACTATAAAGAAAAAAATTACTGAATTAACATTGCTCAAACATATTCATGCTCCAGCAAGACAATTTGAAAGTTTATTGGTCGAAATATAACGGGGACGAAATGGTACAGAGGGATTTCATGTCGAATGAATCTTGGTTTTAATCTTAATTTGGCTAAACAAATCTAGTATAATCAATCTAACACATTCCTATTGGGTTAGGGTAACCTAGAACAGGTTCTAACTCAAGTGGTTGGCTAGTTCTGAGTCGGTTGGTTAAATGTGTGTCGTAAGTCTGAAAATGTGTCTTCCATGACTTTTGTGTTTAAGTAGCACATGGAGACTCCATTAAGTGGTACACTAGTGGAACGCACACAATGGGCTTCGAGTAGATCACAACCATATATTGGGTCAAAAGATTTAAGTCGATGTTGGATCTCTAATTGAAGTCGGGAAGTACATCGATATTACGATAAGGGTTATAATTAGCCTTTTTGACCTGAAAGTTGTATCATAAAAATAGAGTACAAGGGGATGTGTTTGAGTGCAATAAGTGAAGGTGGGGTCGTCTAGGTCTTTCATATGGAATTTGTTGGAAGGTAACAACTAGTATTGTGCTCCAAATATTAATGACACGGTAGAGGACACCAAATGAACAAAATAAAAAGTGGGAGGCAATGATTTATCCTCCTAGTGAAAACCAACTTATTCTAATCAATTGGTGCCTAGTAAATCCTAAGATTTAGTGGCGCTTATAATTTATACTTTCCAAAATTCCTTTCTCGAAATTAAACTAAGATACGGTTCTAGGATTTATGGAGGTAGAAAAATTCAAAGTCGTGGGATTGTCCCTTAACTTTTGATTATAAATGAATAATACATGATGTAATAACATAACGTGATATGGTAGATATGAATCAAGTTTGAAAATAGTTCTCTGATTTCGAATAGATGGAAGATGATTGTGTATATATAGCTTTCATGGCGATAGGTGGTATGGCGAATTAAGGGGGACATTTTGTGTCTATCTTTCCTAAAATACGAGCATTTGTTTTTTCGAAATAAGTAAAGGCGAAAAACAATAAATAATTCAAGGGAAAGGGGGTCGAATGCAAATACGGAATTCCAAAGACAATTGAATAATTCAAGGAGAATTGTCAAGGTAGTTGCAGATGAGATCCTAGAGGGCATGTATATTTGTCAACTATATCTAAATTCTAGTGTAATAATCATATGAAGAGCGAATCAAGTGTACTAAGGTTGATCAGAGCATAATACACTGATTCTAATTAGACAATATGTTAGTGGGCATCCCCAATAAACATATGTCCTGAACAAGCTCGATAAAGAATAAACTTGCAAAACTAGGCTATAATAGTAGCATTAGTCAAGATAGTCCAAAAGCATAAGTACGCAAGATTTATGATTGGAAGAAGGCACAAGTAGTTCAAGTTCATCAAAGTCTAAGACTCGTCCAGTGTTCGTGCCTTTATAGTTGTCATACTGTCTTTTTGTCTAAGGCCTTGGTCGACCAAAAAGGTTAGGTGCCCCTAAGCTCTATAGTATAGGTAAACCTATTAATGTCATTCAATTATACATCACTAATAGGTCGTAGAGACAATGGAAAACTAGGTTGTGGGGCATTCTACCCAACTTATAAAATTTCAACTAATCGTGCGAATTGAACAATATAACATATATACCTACCTTAGTACGAGTCATCTTCCTAACTTTTAACAAGCACGAAGGAAAGAAAGATAAATTTTACGATAGAAAAAGAATCAAGCAAGAGGCAAATCAAGGCAGTCAAACGAGAGTTCGAAAATAAAATCAAGGAAAGAGGTCAAGTATGTGGATGAGATCCTAAACTCTAATCCTATACGCAGGCTTACTTGGTACAGTAAAGTAACCAAACAATTTATCGTAGACCTGCATGGGCCACCACAAAAACATGTCATGCCCCAGTACCAAAATACGTAGGACTAGGTACGTAGACATGCCAGCCGTATAGTAAATATACGTAAGCTGTAAAATGCAGTATAACCATGACAACTAATCTCATCCACAAAATAAAAGAATAATGGTATCAAAAAATTAATTTTGAATTATCATTTGTACAAGTCGTTGGGCAGAGACAAATCCACTACCAACTATTTGAAATGAGAGAAAAATATACAAGGAAAATGATTTATAAAAATAGCAATGGATGATCCAAGAGCAATCCTCCTCGATATAAAGGAAAGACCACGATCTTGGCTAGAGCATATACGAAAAGTCATAAAAACACACACTTGGAGAGATCACCATGTCCTCAGGGGACTAGCAAGATACATAAAATATGCCTATCTAGCAGTATAACATGTATAAAGAAAACCAGGATATAAACAAAAAATGACTAAGCAACATCGAAACATGAGTATGAGAACAACTATGCATAAATGAACTGCTGGAAAGGAAACATGAACACATGATAAGAAATCAAACGGATAATCAAACCCTCGCCCCTAGTGTGGACTCGCAGGTTTGAACAAATAACTAACCCTCGCCCCTAGTGTGGACTCGCAGGTTAGTTCAAGCAATCAACCCTCGCCCCTAATATGGACTCGTAGGTTGAGAAATCAAAAACAAAAGTAGCAGTTCAGTTATAACGCACTCAGTCCTACGATACGGTATGACTCAGTCAAGGTACAGGTAAGAACAGATCCAATATGAACAATAATGCCAACCGGGAAGCAAGACGATATGTGAATTAGACAACTAAACTAGTATGCACAATATGAAAGAAAACTCATATCCACAATCAACTAAAGAAACTAAATAATGACATGTATCAAAGGAAAAGAAACATAAGCATGTAAATAAACTGAAAAGAAAGGCAAGATATACTTGCCTGAGGTTGTGTACAAAACGGCAGTATCCAGTAGCTCGAATCGTCAGATCAGTGAAGCAATGAAAGGTCAAATACCGCAAATGCCCTCGGATGCTGAAATAAACATCACAAATATTTTTGGTATAAAAAAATGTCTAAAAATGCCTACCCAAAAGTCCAATTCTAGACACAGGGGCAAAATTATATTTTTGGGTCAAAACGATATCCGCCATTAGACCCGCTTTGCACCGAAAAGCATGTCAGTACCTACGGTCTCTAAAGTCATAAAACTATATGTCTATGGGTTCGATTTGACGATACGAACCCAACCGTATGTCCAAAGTTAGATTTCGGTGGGTCGTGCACAAATTCACCCATTGGATCGGGTCGCGGGCCTGCCAAAATAGCGTTCCGGTCGACCTTCTCAGAATCGGACCAAACTTGACTCATAGGACCAGAAAAATGACTCTGATGACTCAATTTTTGTCTTAAGACGACGAACGTGTACGAAGTTATAGGCTAGTTTGCAAAGGTGCCGATACGGGGTATCTCGACTGATACGCTTCGATTTTGTCGTGCACGCACAACAAATTGAGTTCTGTCGAATCCCACACGTCGACAACATCCATACGCATCTTTTGATGCTTATGAGTTGTAACCACATCGCCCGGTTTGTCGGGGCGCACGTCGTATCGGGAAATTTTCTAAAATTTTAGTTTTTGTAAAACAGATTTTTCTTGATTTTCAACAATGAATAACTTTCTGTATAATAGATGAAAAATAAATCTACCAAAAGGGATTTGATCTTGTATAGGTTGTCTTTAACTGTTTTAAATTTGTTCTCAAAAATTCTACGTGTTTGGTTCGGGATTTCCTTTACAAAATAGGGTACCGATCTATTTTAAGGCTATGTGTTCTCGTGATTTTTTCTAATTTTTCAAGAACTTTCACAAACAATACAACCCTAATATGGAGAATCTAATTAAGGGGGATTGAAGGGGGTGGTATTGACTATCTATAAGAATTTATGGATTGAAATTTAATGAAGTATGTGAGAAGGACAAGTGCCATGAACATAGGTACCTGGACAGTTTTGAACAGAGCACTCTCTGTTGTAGAGGTGCTCCGACGACGATTCCCGACGACTGGGGTGACGATGCGGGGTTGCAGATGGCTAGAAGGGGGCGCCTGTGATCAGGTATCTCTCTAGGATCGAGAGGCTCGAACATGATAGGGTTTTGGTTGTTGGAATAAGGTTTTCTATTTCAATTGTTTGTATCTATATAATGAAGAATAATCCAATTTTTGATCGAGTTTTAAATCTTTATGCCAGTGAGATTTGGATCTCTAGTTGATGCGATCTGGGGAAGATTTGATCGAGGGTGTATAGGAAGAATATTGGATCGAGTAGGATTTAAATTCAATCAGGTTTTGAATTGACAAAACTTATTAATATGTTTTGCGTAATATAGAGGGAGACATCGAGAGAATTTTACATTTGCCACTCATGAGATATTATATATCTCGCGAGTTGGTTGATTTGTTTTTTTTTTCCTTTTATATATATAAGTTTATATATGTATAACCTTAAGTAAATCCATATGTACCCATATGAATAATAATAAAAACCCATAAAATTTCATGAAAATTTTCTCTACCCTCAAAAATAGAATTTCAATACTTTTGGTAAAAGAAAAATTATATCTTGTGCAAAAAGAAATAATAATTAATATCACTTTATCTATTAACAACCACTAGGTATTATTAATATATAAATATCTAAATTCTCCTCAGTATTTCCTAAGCCGTTTATAAATATGCAGATCTCATAAAATATTAAAGTAAAAATATGATAATACAAATTTATAAAAAAAATATATAGGGGGTTTACAAGGCGCCACACCAGGCAAGTATACATTGCCAACTTGTACAGTATTATGCATGTTTATTTTTAGTTATTCTAGTTCATGTCTATTCATTTCTTATACTATCACATGATTATTATATATGCCTCATGATGTTTTATTTACTTGTTTCCATATATGCTACTTGTATGTTCTTCTTGTCACGTACTTGATCTATGCTACACTATATTTGTCTAGAATTCTGGTATTCTTGTACACTCGGCTTGACTAGATCCGCTACTTGAACTGGACTTGACATGAGATTGACTTGACTCATTTCCTTAGCTCATAGACGACCGTTATTAGGCGTTGACTATATTGTGGCCACTCTTGATCATGAGTTCCTATTGTGTTGCGGTTGAGTTTGTTCACTTGACCATCTCATTCGTGAGCTCCCATTGAGTACGAATGAGCCTTACTATAGACTGGGAGTCCCCATTGGCCTACTTTCTATAGGACTTGAGCTCCTATTGAGTTGCTCTAATTTCTTGTAGTTACGTCTAGTACCATACTTCTAGTATGGCATGCCAGTGTCTTAGCTTTCTTGTATCTTAGTCACCTTGTGTCTTAGTTGATTCTTTCACAACTATTTTTTATTTTTCCTGCATATTTTATATTGTTACATTCGGCATGTTTTTATGTATCTTGGTACGTCCCTCTGAGGACCTGCTGATCTCTCCAGGTGTGTGTATTTTCTTGACTTCTGCTGGAGTTTCAGCCAAGATAGTGATCTTCTCTTCCTATCGAAGATGACTTGCTCTTGGATCATCCTTCGTTGCTTGTAGTCTTTATTTGTTATTCTTTCAAGCTTCATGTTGGTAGTAGATTTGTCTCCACCCAGCAACTTGTATAATGACAATTCATTATTGATTTATAATAACTTTATTTCCTTATTTTTCTTGATAAGATTTAGTGAACCATGGCTATCTTTATACTGCATTATAGTTTACGTATATTTATTATACGGCTGATATGTTACCTTCCTAGTCGTACGTATTTTGGAACAGGGGTGTTACATCTCTTTTATTAGCATGCACAATTAGTGACTAGCGGACAAGCACGACATCTATTTTATTAAGTGTGAAGGCAAGGCAGAGAGAGTTTATCGAAGCCACCCACCTGAACAAGGACTTGCCTCGACCAAGCAGGACTCCGAACAAGTAACTGTATAGCCAAGTTTGAATGGTGTATCACTAATGATTCATCTTATTGAACTAAATGGAGCGAGGAGCCATATACTAATTATTCCTGTATTATGCACACATCAATATTACCTCGAGAAAGATAAATCCAAGCCCACATCAATCAAAAGATCACACTTTTGAATATAAAATTTTGAATCAAAATCCTTCATCCATCACCTCCACTTGAGTATAATAAAATAAGACAATCCACCACAATAAATCAATCCGACTAGTTCCATATATCGTCTCGTTCTTCCACCGCAAGCAATCCATCAAAATTTTCAAGGTCCAATATAAAATCCAAGCCTAATATCTCAATCTCCATATTCCAGCTCTATTCTAACAAATCTACCAAGGCAATTGTTCTTAAGGTCAATTATACCCATTCCATCATTCAACATTGGGACATCTACCTAACAACTAGGCTAGCACATAAGGCCCACTCAAACTCTGATATTATCAATCATACTAAACCATCATTATAATAAATCATAATATACCACCCAGAATCACAACATTCATCCCCCATCCTTGGGTCAAACCTCATCCAAAAATTATTAGCATTCTACCCAAACTTAGGGCAACTCTATTCACAACCCGAACATCCAACCAAGATCAGGCTATCACGACCCACACCGCTTTTCGGATACGAGGCGTATCCAAGCCCAGCCTACGCCGCAGTGTCGGCGGTAGAACGCTGTCTAATATACATTCAAGTCACAGAGTCTATAGAACTAATAAGGCAGTCTAGATCTCATCCACAAAATATGATACAACCAACTAACTCAATTGAAACTGAATAATGAATGACAATATAAAATAGAGTATCAAGTTTATCAAAAATTTCCAGTTACGTCCGGTGGACACAAATCTACAACCAATAGATGAGAATAAAATAGAACATGAAAATGGAATAACTGCATCCAAACTGCTAAATCATCAAGATACCCTCAGCTGCGGTGGTACCGTGGTCTGAAACTGACTCAAGCTCGCTCATGTGCACTGGCTCAACCCAGCTAACCTGAAGAGATCATCAGGTCCTCAGAGGACTAGCAAGATACATAAAATATGCCTACTAGTATGGCAGTAAATAACATGGGTGGGAATAAGAACGGTGCAAGAATGATATCTAAAATATGGAAATGTAATACCAGACTTGGCTATCAATCAATCGATTAACCCCCATAGCTTGTAGTACAATACAAGATACTCCCAATCTATAGTAGGTTTCGGCTGTAGCACAATGCAAGATACTCCCAGTCAAGATTAGCCGATTCTAGTATCGATTTTCTTTCCTAAAGGAACACAAGATCAAGAATACACCTATAAACTGTAGTACAATGTAAGATACTCCCAATTTATAGTGTCGTAAGTCAAGTTAATCTATCAATATCAAGGTAGAAGAACCTGCTATAGGTTCGTAGTACAATGTAATACTCCCAATCTATAGTATGTATCAACTGTAGTTCAATGTAAGATACTCCCAGTTAAGAATGGTCAAGTCAAGAACAAGATATAGAAACTGGCAACTCGATCACGAGACAAGGTAACACGAAAAGAGCAATAATCTAGCAACGTCAAATATCATATACGTGCATGTAATCTAAAAGTAAAGAAATCAAGGACAAATCAATCACAATATAGAATCATACGACAATATGAAAAGGAATACAATAAAGAAAAAAACAATATAAATACTGTATATGTTCGGCAAGGTATACTTGCCTGTGGTCCTGGGCTGCTGGCACGGGCCAAGTGTTGAGTCAAAAGTCCAATGAACCTGTTTTTATAGTTTTATAGTGTCAATATGGTAATAAAAGAAATTAGCAATCTATCTATCCTTAGACTACTAGCCCGTTTCTTATCTCTATTTATAGGTTACTACTGGCTAGGGTATCTCCTGTCCTACTTTTTCTATCACCCTTACCTCCTATGGATGACACTCAACTCAAGTACCCTCTACCAGTCATGAATGCATGGAACAATGGTTTTCACTCTATGGGCCTGTGCTAGAAAGACTAGGACTGGTGTCTCCTTCTAATACTCCCTATATACTGGGTTAATCCCACTTCTGCTAACCTATAGGTGGTCCAAGACTTACTATCTGTACTTTCTATTACCCATGATACTCAGGTATCTGTGTGGATACAACATTTTTACTCTAACTTAGTTTCTGTCACTAGGAAGGAGCATACCCTCCTCTTCCTCTCATACATTGCTGTTATCAACACTCTAAAGTAACCCCTACTGTACCTATACAGGGACACTCTATTATCCCCAACTTGACACTAGTACTCAATTGGTACTGTCCTTGCATCTAGGGACACTCAACTCAACCCTGTCACTCCCTCTTACTCCTATACAGGGTCATTACCACTGGCACTCATAAGTATTGCCCAGTCCCTGTGGTCATTTGGTACTCCCATGAATACCCCTTTCTATTCTCCAATATCAACATGGTCCTACCTATCTATGTTAAGTACACAGAGCCCTAGGTCAGGGTAATATCTACAAGCTACACATATTTTACTGTTGTCTGTCATGAGCAGGGTAAATTGTTGACAGGTAATTGCAACATTATACTACTCATGAAGGAAGGGACTGCCACTATATACAAGAATGACCATCTCTACTGCTACCACCTGAACTTGATGCTAAAAATAGAACTAAAGAAAAGGGACTGATCACATCATCTTAAATGTAGGGCATATCAACAAAGGGTTGGCATTTGGTTTCGGTGGACTGAAACCCAAAGTGATTTAGGGACTGATCTATCTACAAGTTTTTCCCTCTCCCATCTCTTATCTGAACTAAGGGATTGTGGGTTTGAACCCTCTACATATATATAGGTATTAGGGTCGAAGAGAATGGATAGAGAGGTAGAGTTTAAAGCTCAGATTTGGAGTTGATCCTCCAAATATTATGATCTATCATCTAATCGAATAGAGATCAGAGTTGATTTCCAGGGAATGGTCAGTTATTGTTTTAAGAAGAAAAATTTTAATGGCAGTTAGGACTTAAAATTCAAATTTCCATTCAAGTCCCTATCAAAAGTATATTTCCAACTTACTCTTTACTTGAATCAGAGTAATTACTTTAATTGAAGGATAACTAATTAAGGCAAAAAAATAAGCATGAATTATAGTGACAAAAAGGAAGATACTTGAGTCTATGGGTTTACAACTCTACTCCTTAGAAATTTTCATCCTCGAAATTTAAATAACTATTAAAAATGAGGGCAAACACCTATATAGTTATGACTTACTAGAATAAACATTCTAAAATATTCTAAGTACTCCCAAGCTAAAATCTAATATAGGTTAATCAATAATATCATCACTATACCTACAAGGAATTACCGTCAGCTCCTCCTTGCAGTGCTGGCATATCCTCCATGATCATGGCAAAAGCTTGCCCTCCTGGTGCTACAGGTCGACGCCTTGGGCAATCTCGCAACTGATGTTGGTCCGAACCACAGTTTAAATATTAGCCTAGTCTCCAGCGACAATCGCTCTCACTATGTCCCTTCTTTCTGTAATACTGACATGTTGGAGGCTCTCGATTCGAGGTGTCTCTTGGTTGCTGATGATGCTGTTGTACGGGAATGTTGGAGCATTTTACCGCTCATGATCGGCTGCTGCCTCCTCCATACGTGCCTCGGTCTCTCTTCCGCTTGCGCTTCAGCTCCTTCTCTACGTCTTGTGCAACCTTCAAGATTCTTTCGTATCTAGTGGCCTGGCTGGTAGCGATGGTGATGCGAATTTTATGAGATAGCCCTTTTTTGAACTTCTTGGCTTTGGCTGCAGGGGTCAAGGCATCTGCGAAGCGGCTGAGACAGGAGAACTCAGCGGAGTACTCATCGATAAAGAGGTTGCCCTGCTCCAGTCTCTCGAACTCATTCTCCAACTCTTCGCGGGCTACTTCGGGATAGAATTTTATCTTGAACAGCTCCTTGAACTCTTCCCAAGTCACATCTGGTGCGGTAAATCAGGGCTCTCTCTATACCACGTGCGGGCGATGTCATAAAGCTGCATGCTAGCTGACTCGATCTTCAGGTCTTCAGGAACTCGAGTCATCCAAAGAATTTGGTCCATATTCTCTAACCACTCGTCCGCGTAGAGAATCCCTTCTGTCCCTTTGAATTCCCTGGGCCTAAGGTCCATAAAATTCTTAGAAGTTCCAGGACGCGGTCGTGGAGCATCTCTAGTCTGGAGAGCCTCTCTCAAGGTGTCGCGAAAGGTGTTGGCCTACTCTGTCTGGGAAGTGATGAGTTGCTGGAAGATTCTGAGGAGAGCAACTTTGTCCAATACAGGTAGCGGAGACAAAATATGTGCTGAATACGTCGCTGGTGCTGGATGCATGGTTGGAGCTGGATACATCGCTGGTGTTGGGTGCATGGTAGGTGTTGGCTGTGGAACATATGCTGGATGGAGAACAAGCACTGGATGCAAAACTTGTGCTGGTAGTGGGGCAGGTGCTGAAGGCAGAACGGGTACTGCTAGGGAGTCTGCGGAGGAAACTGCGGGGGTGGTGGAATATCATCTCTGCGAAATCTCGAGAACTGCGGCTGAGACGAATTGCCCATCTGAGTAAGTTGGCCTCCCTGCATCAGTGGGGTCATGTACGTGAAGAATCCTCCTGCAGTCGGTTAGCTGTTCAGGAAAGCGTTGTCCCTGTCTTGAGAATCCATTTACTATAATAAAAGAAAATATTACGGTGTGAAGATTTCAAGCTGGATGCAAGTCAAAGATTCAATAAAATCAAGGACAAAGATCAATACTGTTTTCAAGACACGTGGATGAGATCCTAAGAGTCTAGTCCTATTTTACAGGCTCATGACGGTACAGTAATGTAACCGAAGTAATTAACGTAGACCTGCATGGACCACCAAAAAAACTTGTCACGACCCGCACCCGCTTTTCGGATACGAGGCGTATCCAAGCCCAGCCTACGCCGTAGTGTCGGCGATAGAACGCTGTCTAATATACATTCAAGTCACAGAGTCTATAGAACTAATACAATCTAGATCTCATCCACAAATATGATACAACCAACTAACTCAATTGAAACTATAATGAATGATAATATAAAATAGAGTATCAAGTTTATCAAGAATTTCTAGTTACGTCCGGTGGATACAAATCCACTACCAATAGACGAGAATAAAATAGAACATGAAAATGAAATAACTGCGTCCAAACTGCTAAATCATCAAGATACCCTCAGCTGTGGTGGTACCGTAGTCTGAAACTGACTCAAGCTCGCTCGTGTGCACCTGGCTCAACCCAGCTAACCTGAAGAGATCATCAGGTCCTCAGAGGACTAGCAAGATACATAAAATATGCCTACTAGTATGATAGTAATTAACATGGGTGGGAATAAGAACGGTGCAAGAAAGATATCTAAAATATGGAAATGTAATACCAGACTTGGCTATCAATCAATCGATTAACCCCCATAGCTTGTAGTACAATGCAAGATACTCTCAATCTATAGTAGTTTCGACTGTAGCACAATACAAGATACTTCCAGTCAAGATTAGCCAATTCTAGTATCGATTTCCTCTCCTAAAGGAACACAAGATCAAGAATACACCTATAAACCGTAGTACAATGCAAGATACTCCCAATTTATAGTGTCGCAAGCAAGTCAATCTATCAATATCAAGGTAGAAGAACCTGCTATAGGTCATAGTACAATGTAAGATACTCCCAATCTATAGTATGTCTCAACTGTAGTTCAATGCAAGATACTTCCAGTTAAGAATGGTCAAGTCAAGAACAAGATATAGAAACTGACAACTCGATCACGAGACAAGGTAACACGAAAAGACCAATAATCTAGCAACGTTAAATATCCTATACATGCATGTAATCTATCAAGGACAAATCAATCACAATAAATCATATGACAATATGAAAAGGAATACAATAAAGAAAAAGAAAATAATGTAAATACTGTATATGTTCGGCAAGGTATACTTGCATGTGGTCTTGGGCTGCTGGCACGGGCCAAGTGTTGAGTCAAAAGTCCAATGAACCTGTTTTTAGAGTTTTATAGTGTCAATATGGTAATAAAAGAAATTAGCAATCTATCTTTCCTTAGACTACTAGCCCCTTTCTTATCTCTATTTATAAGTTACTACTGGCTAGGGTATCTCCTGTCTTACTTTTCCTATCACCCTTACCTCCTATGGCTGACACTCAACTCAAGTACCCTCTACCAGTCATGAATGCATGGAACAATTGTTTTCACTCTATGGGCCTGTGCTAGGAAGACTAGGACTGGTGTCTCCTTCTAATACTCCCTGTGTACTAGGTCAATCCCACTTCTGCTAACATATGGGTGGTCCAAGACTTACTATCTGTAATTCCTATTACCCATGATACTCAGTATCTGTGTGGATACAACATTTCTAATCTAACTTAGTTCCTGTCACTATGAAGGAGCATATCCTCCTCTTCCTCTCATACATTGCTGTTATCAACACTCCAAAGTAACCCATGCTATACCTATACAGGGATACTCCATTATCCCTAACTTGACACTAGTACTCAATTGGTATTGTCCTTGCATTTAGGGACACTCAACTCAACCCTGTCACTCCCTCTTTCTCCTATACAGGGTCATTACCACTGGCACTCATGAGTATTGCCCAGTCCCTGTGGTCATTTGGTACTCCCATGAATACCCTTTCCTATTCTCCAATATCAACATGGTCCTACCTATCTATGTTAAGTACACAGAGCCCTAGGTCAGGGTAATATCTACAAGCTACACATACTCTACTGTTTCCTGTCATGAGCAGGGTAAATTGTTGATAGGTAATTGCAACATGATACTACTCATGAAGGAAGGGACTGCTACTATATATAAGAATGACCATCTCTACTGCTACCACCTGAACTTGATGCTAAAAATAGAACTAAAGAAAAGGGACTGATCACATCATCTTAAATGCAGGGCATATCAACAAAGGGTTGGCATTTGGTTTCGGTGGACTGAAACCCAAAGTGATTTAGGGACTGATCTAAAGAACAAGTTTCCCCCTCTCCCATCTCTTATCTGAACTAAGGGGTTGTTTTGAACCCTTTACATA
Source organism: Iris pallida (assembly GCA_029216955.1). Lineage (NCBI taxonomy): Eukaryota > Viridiplantae > Streptophyta > Magnoliopsida > Asparagales > Iridaceae > Iris > Iris pallida. Next base: position 979 of record JANAVB010002071.1, on the reverse strand, counting down.
TATATAGGTATTAGGGTCGAAGAGAATGGATAGAGAGGTAGAGTTTAAAGCTCAGATTTGGAGTTGATCTCCAAATATTATGATCTATCATCTAATCGAACAGAGATCAGAGTTGATTTCCAGGGAATGGTCGGTTACTGTTTTAAGAAGAAAAATTTTAATGGCAGTTAGGACTTAAAATTCAAATTTCCATTCAAGTCCCTATCAAAAGAATAATTCCAACTTACTCTTTTCTTGAATATCAGAGTAATTACTTTAATTGAAGGATAACTAATTAAGGCAAAAAAAAATACATGAATTATAGTGACAAAAAAGAAGATACTTGAGTCTATGGGTTTACACAGGCCGCCAATATCAACATCATCAAAATCCACGGGTCGAAGTCTATCAAAGCCTTTCCAGGGTAAATCCAGCCAACAATTATCCTCAATTATATTATGATCGACAATATCAATCCATTCCCATAGTCCAAATCCTTTATCCGTTTAGATATTTCCTCTAATCCAAATTCGAGATCTTAATTGCAAATCCCAAGTTGCAATCTCAATAGTAATTCCCATGAATCAAATTCACCAATCATACATTGAAAGTTCTCAATCATTAATCCACCAATCGTAACTTGCTTCAATTTTTAACCATGCATCTATTTCACTTGCATAATCAAGATCATCTTAAAATCAGTCCACAAGTCATGACAATTCTCACAGTCACTAATTGTTTCAATTTATACATATCCATTACATCAAAATTCATATATCTACTCAAAATTCCTCTAAGCCATATGTCTTATCATTCGAATCAATGATCAATCACAATAAATTCTAACATTCACCAAGCTGAGTTAATCTCATATCCATCATGCCATACCCAGGTTCGCCTGACCAAGTCATCTGAAACATTCATACTATCATTCAATTTATTAATAGTCCATACAATTATATCCATCAACCGTAAATTCAATAATTCAATCAGTTACATG
>JANAVB010002070.1:0-72109 GCA_029216955.1 Iris pallida | reverse complement strand
AGCCTAACAAACTCGTCCTAGAAATCATTGTGCATCTCTATACATCAACTTACCTAAATTGCCTAATAAAGTCTAATTTAATTATTATAACTATATGGTTATCTGTATATTCGTCAAGTTGTGTTAAAAATTAACGAAATCTAAATTAGTACTTACGTAGCTCTGAGTAGCCCAGTCGTCGATGAGCTTCCCGTCCTTCCGATGGTTAGCCAGGAAGACGGTCACCATGTTTGCGTCCTCACCCCTCTGTACCTGCGTGTTTGTTATATTTTATTCTTTTGTAAAATAAAAAATTATATACTCCTACTATCAATAAAATCTTATTATTGTAATAAATTATACCAGACGACGGAAATGCTCCGTCATAGGAATCGATCCACCATTCCACTTTCCGGCCCTCGTCCTAGCCGCCTTCGCCTTCTCCGACCGCTCTCTGTACCGGGGATCCTCAAATCGAGCCCTCATCGTGGTCCACTGGTCAGGTGTGATCCAACCAACAATCGGCTTTCCGGAGCGCTGACGAGCTTTCTGATCGTCAATTGCATCACGGATCAACTTGGCGGCGACGGCAGGAAACTGCCTCTCAATCTGCTCGGCCCGATGTGGTGGATAAAAATAAGTCCTCTACAAGAATTACAAATTAAAATAATAAGTTCTAAAAAATGCTTAAAATTATATTAATCATACTAAATTAACTATCTTTAGTTACCTTGAAGTGGGCAAACCAGAATTCCTTCCTCTCTTCCGAGGCATCCGAGTAGTTGATCCACGGACCCCCATAGTTGGACCTTAGAAAGAAGCCCAACGCTCTCTGTACCGACGAGGGACGATATCTGTATACAACGATATCCGACGTATTAATGAATATATGATATACAGACATGCATATATATATATATATATATATATATATATATATATATATATAATATATATATATATATTCATTTAAATTACTTCGTAGGACCGTTGGCCCAAATCTCCATCCTCGTCTCGTCCTGAGGTGCGCAGGGAGGGTCGCTCTGGTATGGATCCCCCGGGCGGGAGTAGGGACTACCTCCTCCACCTGCTCCCCACCCGCTATGCTGCTGTCAGCGGTAGGAAGGCTAGGGGAAGGAGTATGATCAGCAAGCCTGGAACTGTTCGTCGCAGGTGTACTGCCACCCGGACCTGCGACCGTATGGTACAATGGAGTGCTCGGGTCAGACGATGGTTCGGAGCCATCCTCTGGTAACGGAGCTCTCTGCCCACCTAAGGACACGGCTCGTCCTGGCCTATCTCCATGTCGTCCTGAGGTGCCTCCGCGTCGTCCTGTCATACTGATAATAACATTGGAGTTCATAATTTAAGATTACAGAAATATGAATACATCAAAATCACAGTTTATGATTGAAAATAATAAATACAATGATATTTAGAAATATCTGCATACATTGGAGTTCATAATTTAAGTTTTCAAAAATCTGAATACTAATAGAAATGATCATAGTTCATAATTTAAGATTACAGAAATATGAATACATCAAAATCACAGTTTTTCAATCATCCTCTGAAAATTTATCTTCTTCGTTTGCCTCCTCCTCCTCCTCCTCCTCCCTCCTCCTCCTCATCCTCATCCTCTTCCTCTTCCTCCTCATCGTCACCAGCATCTCCTTCGTCTTCCCCTTCGAATACTTGTACCTCTTCTACACAAGTAGATATTGAATGGGAAACTTCTGCTGAGTCGACATCAACTGTATTTGGTACAAGAGCAGCTCGTCCTCCTGATAAGCCACTTCGTCGACGTCGTAGGTATTTTGGCTTTAGTCTTGCATACTGCCCACCAGTTGTACCTCGTTGTTCCCCGTCTAGGATATGTTGTAAAATATACGAGTTGAGCTTGACTTGCTAGGATAAATGGTTCGTATCCTTGGTATCGACGACGGTAGTTAATATCCACAAGACCATGCTTGTCAATTTTCCATCCTTGATCTTGTATGGGATCGAACCAATGAACAGATGCACGAAAGTAACGATTGTACGACCACAAGTTTTATGTTCTTCAACGATATATTTCACATGCTTAATTGCCAAGTGTAGGGACGAATGGCTCAGAACACAACCCAAAATTCATTCTAGCATACATTAGTGTGAATCATCTATGTTCTGTACTTATGGTGTAGTATATGTTCTTATCGAATATAGTATCTGAAGGATGTAACAGAATCAATAAGATGAACCCACAAAATGTAATACTAAGACATTATCTACTACTAAAGATGTAGTGATAGGTTGTCGTATCATCATTGCCGAAGGATGGAGGTCGGAGGACAGTCAACTTTATCTACGGCTACATAGTTTCTGTCTCGCCAGTCGAATGGCTGCAGGGACTATGTCTTGATCACGATGTCGTACCGTAGATTAATGCAAATTCCTTATAGCAAATATCGTACATAGATTTCTGCCTCGCCAGTCGAATGGCAGATAAAAAGGTTATATTCGATTTTTGACAAGTGTGAGAACGGATGGCTCAGAACACAACCCAAAATTCATTCTAGCATACATTAGTGTGAATCATCTATGTTCTGTACATATGGTGTAGTATATGTTCTTATCGAATCTAGTATCTGAAGGATGTAACAGAATCAGTAAGATGAACCCACAAAATGTAATACTAAGACATTATCTACTACTAAAAGATGTAGTGATAGGTTGTCGTATCATCATTGCCGAGAGATAGGGGTCGGAGGACAGTCAACTTCATCTGAAAGTTCAGTTTCACTAACAGACTGACTTCAATTCAGTTAACATGACATCCTAAATACTGTTAGTCCATACCAGTTCTAACTGAGCTCAATAAACTATCAATATGAATTTCTAGCTAAACCAAACTTACATAAGTCTCAGTTTACTTGGTACTATCCTATACTATATGAATTCTCAGGTTCATACACTAAATCAACCCCCTGTTACCAGAGTCAGTCACATCCTTAGGATAGATATCAACAGTCCAATATTAGGACAGCCACTAATCAGTCCAATTGATTTCAATCTTAAAATGATTTCAGTCTTAAAATGAATCCAATTGATTTCAGCCATTCATTAGTAACCCAATTGATCTCAGTCTTAAAATGAGTTCACTTATCAGTCCAATGTAAACCTAATTATCAGTTCACTATGTAGTTGTACATCAGTCCTTTTGAATCCATATACCAGCCATACAATCAGCTACTGTCAATAATCACAAAATTCTTAGGTTTCATAAAACTGTCTCGAATTGAGATAAGTTCAAAACAACACTCATATAACCCTGCAATCAAGTTACAGTTAAGAAAAATATTGATTGTTGCAACACCACAGGTCTGGTGTCAGTCATCCCATAGTAAGAGGTCCACCCTGTCTCACTTGTTTGGTGTACAGGACAACATCATTTGCTGATACATCCCAGTAACCATACTATACATTTATAACCCACCATAACCCAATAAAATATGATATGAAAGAGAATACTTAAATGGATTCAGACATCTAAACACAATGGCTGTAAGCCTCCTAATAGCCCTACACCCCAATACAATCTCCTTGTTTCCAAATCGAACCATTAATTCAATTCCAAAGATTTCAAATCCGACACATTCAATGGACTGAACAAATAGTGCAACTAAGGACTGAACATGTGCCCTTCTGAAATATAATATACAAATGGATATCCCTCAACATGAGCAAGCAAGAACTGTGGGCACACAAGTCAGATATTAGGTGGCCAGACTAGCCAATAACGGAATTGAAGCAGTGTATATTAGTTATTACATCTATCATCAGAGAATGAAGCTTCGCAATTAGGAGTATCAAGAAGAATAGTGTAGGCCTAGACAGATAACATGGTGAAAGAAACACCTATCATTTCTTCACAAACTTGTAGGAAGTATAGGTAATATCAATCATTTAGTTACTCCATTGGCCAGTTAACTCTTCCTAAAAGATGAACATGGCTATACCAAAAGATGTCACACTGGTTAGCCAGTTAACTCTTCCCACATTATGTCCAAACATATATAGAACCTTCCCTGACCAGCAAACCGCAATAGGCAGCCCCACCCTGGCATTAGCTTCGACAAACACTCTAACAGTACGCTATAGAGAGAGAGAGGTCGAGAGAGAGGGTGGGGGCTACCTGAGGAGAAGGCCGGAGGAGGGTGGAGGAGGAGGCCGGAGGAGGGTACGAGCACCGGAGGAGGGTACGAGGAGGAGTAGCGCCGGAGGAGGAGGAGCGCTGAAATTTTTGGGGGCAAAAAAATTTCGGCCGCGAATAGAAAAGAAACCCTCGTGTCCATGCCCTATATGAAACATTTAGCGACGTCCGTATGGGACATCGCTGACTATTAATATAATACGACGTAATATAACAGTCGTCGCTACACGTCGCTATATTAAAATAATTAGCGACATGTAGCGACGAAATTGCGACGCAGGTTCCTATTTAATATACTAATATCGCTATTCGTCGCTAGTAGTCGCCACCAGCGACGAATAGTGACGTCACATTTACACGTCGCTAACTCCCCAAAAATAGTGACGTTCACTCATGGAGTCGCTAAATTCGTCGCAATTTTGCCATATTTTGGTAGTGAAGTCAGCCACCAAGTCGAGATGGATCCACATGATTTTCTCTTTATTAGTTGTCAGAGGAACAAGACCATCACTTCGTGCGGTGGGAGATTGACAATCTCCAGAGTAGCTTTCAGGATAGAAACGACTCCATCCTGTACAAGTTGATCAGAAAAGTCATCAAACTGTAGAGAGATGACGTTAGCAGTCACAATCATCTTGTCCTGCTGAAGAGTAATTACGTCGGCTTTAATCATCTCTTGAATCTTCCCTTTGAGCACATAACATGCTCGAGTCGGGTGTCCAATGAACCTGTGATACACACAATATTTAGGATGATCAGTTTTACCTACTTTCTTTGGCCGATTTGTGTTGGGTAGCTGAAGTTTATTGATCTTGATCAAGCAATCGAAGATGCTCATGACATCATCCTCGTCGAAGGAGTATTCTTTCTTCGGACGCAGTGTCCTCTATGGTGGTGCTGTCGTAGTAGGTGTTGACTCACCTATGTTGACAGCTATAGTTTCTTTGCCTTTAATATTGATGGCCAGAGTCGCTTTGCCTTTGTGGTTATTCTGACGCCACGATGTTGGATGCAGCCTGTTAATCTCTATCGAGGTTAGGCATCTGGATGCCTAATTGCTTGAACTTGTCAGCACTTTCTTCCGCTGCCTTGGCATTTACTATGAATGAAGGCTAGTCCTGAAACTGTGTAGACCCAGTCCACATACTGATTATAGGCAACAATTTTGATTTGCATGTGTCTATAGTCAGAGCATCTGGAGTTCTCAGAGGCATTTTGAGTGCCTAACGGCGAATCGTTTAATGAAACGTTTAGTAGTTTCATTGTATCGTTGTTTGATTTTGATGAGGGCTGACATAGTCATGTCATTTGTTCTCTCATAAAATTATTCCAGGAACATTTGTTTGAAACCAGCAAAGGAGGTTATGCAACCGTTTGGCAAACTATGATACCAGTCATAAGCCGCACCAGCTAAACATCCAATAAATACCCTAGTGAGTAGAGCATCGTTTGGTTGAAGTTGATCAGTCATTACCTCAAAGTAGTTGAGGTACTGACTTGGAGATGTACTGCCATCAAACAGCATAATGGTAGGAGGTTCGTATTTAGATAGAAACTGGACTTTTTTCCACTCTACGGGATAAGGTTGTTTGATCCCAAGCTTCTTTAAGCCATCATTCTGTTTGAAAGCTTTGAATTAAGTACGCAAAATCTTTACAGCCTCATTAGCGTCTTCCGATTCTTGGGGAGCAGTAGACTAATTTGGTGTGTTAGGAGGAAGGACTATATGATATGCACCACCCCCAACACCAGAAAGACTTAGAGTTGGTACCATAGCATTGTGAGGAGATTGTACCCCCTGACCAGCATTGGTGGGAGCAGATGCCGCTACTTGTTCTTAGATTGGAATTAGATTCGCAATCGACAGACCAGTGTGTTGTGCCACGATTATAGCATGCTTGCTTGCCATCATTTCAGTCATGTTTTTCAAGTTAGCCTCTAAAGAGGCAATTCTTTGCTCCTGACTGCCGGAGCTAGATGCGTCTTATTCTTTGTTAATGACATAGGCAGTTACTTCTCTAGCGACCGAAAAAGAACTGGTGGAAAAGATGGTCCATTTGGAGCTTTCACTGTCGGCATCAAAGTCATACAAGGAACTACCCCAGGACAAGGGATAGGAAGATCCCTTTGACTGGAAGAATCTTGGTCGGAATTAGGAAGATTCCTTTGACCGATTGTTTCTCGGCTTCTTGATCTGGTATGTTGGTAAACTCCTTCCTCGGAGTCACGGATTCCATCCAAGTATTGTTGACTGGGGTTGCGGGATGCATTGCGTCTCGGACGCTTTCTACCCCAGTGCTTCGAGATATCATATTGACTGAAGCGTACATCAATTCATCTTTACTCACTATCTCAGGTTCAGGAGTCTGAATGTAGTTCAAACGGTCGAAGACAGACCGCTTAGCTGACTGGCAGCAATATTTGATAAATACTTCATGGTGATGATGACAATAATGTTCTTGTTGGAAGTACAGATGGACAAGACGGCCTTACGATCTTCTATTTCTGTACAAGAAGTTCACGGAGATCGATTATAATGACAGGGTAAGGAAAATTTGGAGGTATATATTCCTTGATGATATTGGGAATATGATTTTGGTTCTTGAGGTGTCCTATACCCTGAGTGTACAAGGAGGTGCTGAGCTGATTAGCATAGGTAAGAGGGTCCTTAACTTCATTCTAGCGCAAGTTGGCTGTTGGCGCAGACTGTTTATGACTTGCTAAAGTTGATCCTAACTGGCGCCTGTTGAGATAGGCGCGCAAGTCAGATAGGTGTGCCACTTGTGTGTCTATTTGAGAGACCATCCGCTTTCCTTATTTGGATCTCGAGATGCGCAGGGTTGGCAGATCCTGACTTGAATTCACAGGAGTAGGCAAAATGCCTTTTTGTTCTGTACACCCCATTCCTGTGCGCTTAAAGTGGCACAACTGGGTAGCAGAAAGTTCATTTTGGACATAACTTACTTTCTTGCCAGAGATTTGATTTTTTTGTCAAGAAGAGTAGAGTTTCTGCCAAAGGAGCTTTAGGACTGATTGGCACAAGGGCGCAATCATGAGTGCTTTCTATCGAGTCAAGGACCGGGGAATAATGATGAAAGGCTAAAGGACGCTTTCCTTTGTTCTGTGTCAGTGCAGTAGTAGGGGTATTCCCAATGAAATTCAGACTTGGGGAAGAAGAGAGAGTAGCTAAAAAGCATTTTTCCTTGTTTTGTGCCAGGGCAGGAATAGGCGTCGCTTGCGCAGAACGAGGAAAGGCTAAAGGGCGCTTTCCTTTGTTCTGTCTAGTTGCCTCACTAGATAGATTCTTCTCCGAGTTCAGAACTGGAGAGAAGAGGAAGTAGCTAAAAAATGTTTCCCCTTGTTTTGTGCCAGAGAGACAGTAGGCACAACTTGCGCAGAAGCAGTGATTGGTGTTGTTGATGACTTGGGAATCCATATAGCGCATGCCTTGTTCTTGGCAGCTACAGTGGCACACCTAGCACCCCCAGCACTGATCAGGGCTTCGTAGGCTGTTTGGTCAACTTGCACGACCAAAGTCTTCTGCGTCTTACCGATCGATGCGGTATCACATTGAGTTGTCACTTTCTCGTCGGAGGAGGAAGTCATACCCAGCAGAGTCGCCATTTTATTTGAAAAAGCAAAAGTTTGATTTACAAACTAAAAAAAAAAAATAATTAGTACACTTGAATTCTGAAGAAGTACAACTGTAGGAATCTGATCAGATGACGATCACTTTATCCCTTGGACGATGTGATATTGAAGACACAAGCCTCTGGAGAATGCAGCATCACTTTTTTAGTAGATTATGATCATTAGTGATTCCTTAGAACTGATTTGAAACTCTACTTATAGAGTTCTGAAATAACTGTTTCTGAGTGGCACGCACATTAAGTTGCACGCTACATATCCTGTTGCGCGAACGGTTACTTGAATTGCAGGGGACGCGTGGCATTCAGTGAGTGAGACGCGCGTAGTCGTAGGCAGTGTAGTAGACACGTTCTTCGAAATTAGCGGTATGCACGTCACGTCATCTGGCTTCTGGACAAAAATTGATCAGGTGGCGCCAACTTGCTAGGTGGCTTCAGGCACAACTTGATAACTGGCGCCTCTCTAACTCAGTCCTTTATGTCATAATAATTAATTTTCTTACACCACATGATAGCTTGCGCGAGCTAGCTGTCAGCATGCTGACAAAATCTTCTCGAGTACCGCATTGCTCGGGAATTGAAGAGATATTCTCCGACTGCTGTGCTGTCAGTAATGATGGTAATTGTTATAGTTTCCCAAGGAAGCTTGCCCCGCGCACCTTGACGTAGGCGCAACCTGGGTCTCGCGCAAGTTAGTGACTAGGTGCCACCTGATGCTGGCGCCTTTTTTAAAAATGGCACCCATTCATTTTTGATCTTCTACAGAGCATCAAAAAGACGTTCCCAAGAATTGGGTTCAGAGATTTGTAAGCAATCCTCCAAGTCGAAGTCATTGAACTCAATGTCGATACCGGCTACCGTAGAATAAATCTTACGGTCATCATAAGTAAGATTACAATAGAACATTTGAATTGCATTGAGATAAATTCTTGAAGAGGTAGCCACAAGTTCATCAAGACAAAGGTCCTTAAAATTAGGGTCAAATTCAGAAAATATGGTAAAATTGATGGGATGACCCGGCACCACACTACGTGAGCAAAAATCAGAATACCACTCGTTAAAGGCTTCTAATGAAACAAAGATTTGCTCATTGTAGGTGTCGGCATTGGAAGGAGGAGGTGGATGGAATAGAGGATGAGGGGGGTTGACATTAGGAGGAGGAGAAGAAGGATTTGATGATGAAGCTTCACTCCTACTCCTCTTTCCTCTATTGAAAAGTCTAGGTGCCATGGAAAGAAGATAAAGAAATTGAAAAAGAGAAGCTAAAATAGATATACTTCAAAAGATTAATGGAGATGGAATAGAATCCCCAAAGAGCTTTGATTCCTGCGTTTGGAGAGTAATTAGCACAAGATTGGAGAGAACTAGGGTTAAGGTTTTGAGAAAATAGGTTGGAGAGAGGTTAAGATGAAGAAAGATATTCAATTTTTGGGTAGATAACATGTAGGGCCGGCTGCCATAAGAAACAAGTGGTTTTGATCAAGGCAGATCAGACGGCCAGCATTTGCTGAAAGTTCTAGAACCCAGCTGACCGAGTTCGGCCCAAATTCTGCCATAGCAGAGTTCGGCCCGAGTTCCATCATTGTGCATCCAAAACTCAAAAAAAATGGTGTAAAGTTGGTCACAAAAGTTAGAAAAGATGGTCTAGAATTGAAAAATAGTGAATGTTATTAGCCATAAAATAAGTAGAACACGCGACAGACTTGTGAATCATTATTCAGTATATGTGAACCGTCTCAGGTAGCTGTAGGGGTCGGATCCCAGCTAGCGGTAGTCTGAAGTAATTCTCGATTATAATAACAATCATTTGTTGACGTCTAACCTAAATAGCTACCAGTAACAATCCTAATGTCAGTTCTTGCCACCTATAATCCCTCTATGCACATAGCTTCAATTCAACAGTAAACTAACAATGTGGAAACAACCCATCCCATATAATTTCCTACTCTAACCCAACCCAAATTTGAAGCCCTTACCCAACAGTCTTAGTAATGACAGTAAACCACATTTCAGTTTTAAATGTAAACATCAATCACATATGTTAAACAAATACAATTATATTTATATAACAACCAAATCCCCAATCCAATTTCAGTTAAACAGTGTACATATAATCCCAGATTTGTGTGTATTGAGTGCACTGGTGTGTGTGACAGGGACTGTGTGTGTGGATTACATATGTATACTCAGATTTCAGTCCCAGGTTAGGCAATCTCAGGAAACCTGAAATCCAACTGAAATCCCAAAATTTCCAATACATATTCAGCTGTAAAACATGTAATTAATCCTTGAAATTTATTTTTAAATCACTCAAAATAGAATATGAAGGTTCAGTTCAGGAAATTGACAGTTAACATTTGAAGTAGTTGACAGTTTTTAATAGAAAAAGTCATTCACTAATGTAGCAATCACATAAACCTATAAATTATCAGTAAACCAAAATGATTAGCACATGAACTCCTCAAATATTACCACATTCGAACTCTCAACTCAGTCAATGTGTGAGATGCCTGAGAACAAACATAGGAACCTGAGAACAGTGGGTATCACCACATGAACTCCCCAAAAAAATCCATACTTGAACATAAAACCTAAACTACTATGTAAATCCTATCCAGTAGGAACTAATACACATGTATAGGAATCAAAATGGTAAATAAAACATCAGAAAAATCAGTTTACATTGAATCTAAACTCAAGATCCTTGAAAACAGTATACGTATCAGTGATTTAAATTGGAAAACGCAAATTCGAAATCAAATCATGTTAATTCACATTTTAAATAGTTGGTAAAACATAATACAAGTGTACACGTGTCAATCAAGGTATTCGTGTCCAACCAAGTGGACACGAACGTGTCCAGAACACACGATCACTCACAGACACGCACACGTGCACTGGACTGCACGCAGCGTCGTGCACGCATGCACGCGTGTCCCGTGCGTGATACAGGCCACGTGGAGACACGTGGCCATGCATATGTGTTCGCCAGGACTAGGAGAACACGCTAGGGTGTCTGCAACATGTCCACGACACGCGTGTCGCGTGTACGAGACACGTATCAGTCGAGTGTCTGTGCGTGTGTGCAACAGTGAGGAAAACAGTGCGGGTCGATTTACTTCGTACACACCAAACGAGAAGCCGTGAAAATTTACAAGTGTCGTGTCAGTCATTAGGACAATGTGTGTGTCAAGTTTTGTGACCCGAGTTGCCGTGTCGTGTCCGCAATGGCACCCGAGCAGCAGGACAGCCGCACGGGGCCAGTGCACAGCGTGTCCAACACGGATTTGGACACGATAAATACACGGATTTGTGCTTAGTCAAACACGAAATCAATACATATATATAATACAACAAATCCATTCAAATACTTTTCAAAAATATTAATTTTTAATACTTTGTGGCATTTAATCAAACACTCAACAGTACAACTGATACGTGTCCGATACGAACACGAAATCGACACGACTCGACACCACACCTATGCTAGCAGCTTGGGGACTCCTAGGGCTATGCACTCATGCAAAGAAATTGAATTTTAATGGTGATTGTGAGGGTTTACCTATTGGTTGAACTTCCAATAAAAAGCTTCAAAAGAGGGAAATCACCTTGCTAGCCAATATCTCCAAATTGATTCAAACCTGAGATTTCTCTCCATGAACATAAAGTAGGGATCAATTAGAACCCAATGCAAAAGATTTGAGCCAAAAAGGAATTGAAATGAGGAAGTTATGGATTGGGGAAGAAGGCTCTTACCTCTTTCTTCAAACTTGTAAAAATTTAATAAAAGAGGCAAGAACAAGGAGGAGAATATTTATAGGGAAGGGGGAGCCCTAGTGGCTGGTCATAAGTTATAAAAATTAGGGTTAGGGTTTCCTAAATTGGCCCACGGGCTTAAGTCATGATCAAACAATCATTAAGCCATAAGTCATTTCATGAGATCATAAGCCATGACTTAAATCACTTAAACTAATCCTCATAATCCAAAATTAGTTTCTAATGACTAAAAGTAGGTTAACCTAAGTTAGACTAGGGTCACCATCGCTAGGGTTAGCTTCTAGGCTAGTTCACTAGGTCTCAACAAGTCAAGTCAACCTAGAATTCACCAATTCAATAAATCATTAATAAATCAAATAAGTCAAAATAACCAAAATACCCCTAGGCCAAAAATGATAATTAAATCATCCTAATGACATGGTTAGGCTCTAGGTCATGCAGTCTCTACGGTTTTACTAGCTGCACACCAAAATCACAAGTCATGACTTAAACCAGTTTTTTAAATAGTTTAAAAATAATTAAAAATCACCAAAAATCATAATGTGAAATAAATATCAATAAATAATAATTATAATTACAAAATTTCAAAAATACCCTCATCTGGAAAACTGGGTGTTACAATCCTACCCACCTTATAAAATTTTTGTCCTCGAAATTACGATGATCGTACCTTTCCTAGGTCAAACCCCCAATCAATCAAAGTCGAAGCAACACAATCCTACTGGTCGTGATCCCACAGTCTCGAACAGGATAGCTACACTATCTAGCAATCACAAAAAATATCCTGGCAGGTACTAAGGGAAATCACACATGAAAGTGGGGAGGAAGAATAAGAAGGTCAAACCTGCTAATCCATCACCTGCAATGTCAGCCTCCTCGGATGCCATCACAAAAGCTCCACCCCTCTGGTGCTGAGCTACAGGTGGCCTAGCTCCCTCAAAAGGAGGTGCAAAGGGACAGTCTACCATCCTATATGAAACTGGTAAAGACAACTAAGAATTTATTATGAAAGGTTTCCCTTCCAAAGATGATCAAATCGAAGGGTTAAGGCACGAGTGTCAATAGCATTGAAATCCAATAATACAAAAAAGATTAGTCCCGGCACTATCTAAGTTGACCAATTTTAGGATATATTGAAGTTTGGGCAAGATGGAGAATGATGCCATTGAAGTCTGAGCACGAGTATCCAAGATTTGGTATCCATGTCACAATTAAATTATTTAATTGAATATGACCCCAAACACTGGATGATAAGGAGGATGACCCGGTCAACTGGTCACGATCAAAGAATTAGAATTTAAAGGATGATGCAAGGATATAGAAATAAGGCAATTTCTTCCTTTGGATAGGAAAACTAAACATGATACCTCAGTGCCTTTTCTTTCTGAAATATGCGAAAGGCAAAACAATAAAGAGTTCAAAGACGATGCTATTAAGTACAATACGTGGTTCATAGGCGATAGAAATAATTCAAAGAGAGTTGCCAAAGCTGTCGTAGATGAGACTCTAGGGCAAATTTAACTATGTCTCCCTCCACATAGAATAACATATGAAAAGCGAACCAAAGTGCAATAGGTTGATCAGACCATCATGCACCGGTTCTGATTAGATAATATGTTAGTGGGTGCCAGCCCCCAATAAAATATGTCATGATCAAGCTTGAATAAGATAAGCTTGCAAAACTGGTGCTAAATTAGCAATATAAGATAGACAAAATATAAGTAAGGATAACGATGAAGGAAGTTAATAGTCTAAGATTCTTTAAACATCAAGGAGTGAGGGTGAATCAAAACAAGAGAAAAAGGATTTTCAATTTGAAGTTCATAATGAGATTTTCAAGGGTCGTCCAGGAATCTCTCAAGTAGTCCTAACTGTGTTTTCCATAAATAAATTCACTTTATTTATTTTGATTCTGGGAAAATACAACTGTAGGAATCCGATCTAGAAGACGATCGCTTTATCCCTTGGACGATGCGAAGAAGAAAAGCTCTCAAGAATTCGACAGCAATTTAGATATTCTGTATATCTGTACAATAAATGAGAAAAGAACTCTATCTATAGAGTAAAAAAATAACTAAAAAGATAACTGTCTTCATAACCTATGCATAGTTGATAATCACGCAGGACTCAATCGTACGCAAGGTTGATGAGCAGTTACTGGACGTGGCCCATAACTGTTGGACACATGGCAATTATGCATGAGTCGTGTGCAAGTTACTGGGGCACGCATACGAGAGATCCGTGGCATATCTGCCACATACTCCAATTTGATAATTTGAGATGATAATCCGCTAACTGGTTGAGGATGAAATCCCTATTGAGATAAAAAATCCACGCTGACTTACAGCAGAAATACTTAGGCTCAAAATATACGCAAACTTGAGGCAAAGGGCTCAGAATACACGCAAACTTGAGGCAGAAGGCTCAGAATACACACAAACTTGAGGCAGGAACACTGAAGTTCAAAATGCACGCAGACTTGAGTCAGAAGGCCAGCTGTCTTGATTCGACGTGCCTCGACTGACACAAAATCTCTGACATTGATTGCTTTGTCAGTCACATTAAATGATGATAAGCCCTTTTTTGGTACGCCAATTGATGAAGACAGAATCTTGTTGAAGAAAATTTCAAAAATCATGCAATAGTCGGCTGAGATCTCTTGAATCTCGTGCATACGTGGCATACGAGGAGACGTTTATTGACTGTCGTGATGTCAGTCATAATTACAATCTGACAAATGGTGAGCTGTCTTTGAGTACTATTTGAACTTTGCGTATTTTGAGGAAATGATTTGATAGAACTCAGCGTGTCTTTTAGACATTTTCTTGATAGGCTGTATTAACTCAGCGTGACTATATTTTTGAGGCCTACAAAACCTCCTTCAAAGTTTTCGAAAAATGATAAATTGTTTTGAAATACTTTGAAATCGAGACGAAAAAATGAATTTAGTCACGCTCAAATGATACAGAGAGAGATTTTTTCCGAAATGATTGGGCCGTTGGGATTCTGTGCGGTTTAGGATCCCGTGAAAAACCCTATATCGAGGCAAATGATTATGGATTTTGCCGTTTGGACTTCTTTGCGAGCCTATAAAAAGGCCATACACCACCATTATTTCTTTTACTCGCTTTTAGAGAAAGAACTCCACAGAACTCTTCATTGTCTTCCCCGTCTTCTCCTTCTTCTTTCTTAACCATGGCTCCCAAGTTCGATGCTCAAGCTAAGGGCAAGGCCCCTACAACGTCCTCGCGTGCCACCTCCGATCGACTTCCTCGTCGTGAAGCCACTCATCCTCCCATGCAACGTAAGCATGCTGATGATGGGGGATATGAATTCAAGAAGATGAACTCCACGTAGAAATCTCTTTAGGATTTTAAGAAAAATGATGCTGAACTTTTGAAATATATTCCCCCTTCTTAGGGCAAAGGATATTTAATAAGTATGCCCCCCTTTTTAGGGTCGGCTATACTTCACATCTTCGTATTTACGAAGCTCTGTGTTTTACGCAA
Source organism: Iris pallida (assembly GCA_029216955.1). Classification (NCBI taxonomy): domain Eukaryota; kingdom Viridiplantae; phylum Streptophyta; class Magnoliopsida; order Asparagales; family Iridaceae; genus Iris; species Iris pallida. Next base: position 57,005 of record JANAVB010002070.1, on the reverse strand, counting down.
ATGAGCATGGCTCTCATGACTCTGCGTGATTTTTTATATGTTGGCAGAGATGTCGATGTTGAATTATTCACGCAGACTTCTGAGAGTCATCCTCTGGATAGATTAGTCTTGATATGTCAGCGTATTTTTGTCATTTTCACTTCAGTGTGATTCTGGCAATGATGCGTGACTTTCATTCTAATCTGTCTAGACTTTGCGTGAATTAATCACATGTGTGATTATTTGATCTTTGCATAATTCTGGCAGCGTATCTGTCTGTTTTATGAGTGCATTATGAAATTTCCTTAGAACACTGCTAAGCACGCATAAGGTTCATAGACATAGATTTTTTTGAAGTATGTGTGACAAAACATATCTGATCTTTTCTTTTCTTTTCTGTAGTGGACATCCGAAGTGAAGAGGCTGAATATGAAGGATATATGAGCTTTTCATTCAAACATGACTTGTCTCATGTAAAGTTTCCTCAATTTGACACTCCTGAAACTAGATTGGTTTTATAGAAGGATCAAGACCACACAACTCTGCTCTGTCTGATAAATGGTGAACCACTCCAGAGTCTTAATTTGGTACTTCATAAGAAACCGGCCTTTCTGTTTGGGGACGCCATAGCACACAAATCACAACCCAAAGGAATCAGTGAGAAAGTTTGTTTCTATTTTGAAGGTGATACGAAGAAAGCCATGTACTGGCCGAAAGTGTCTAAGGGTTTATCCATAATGCGATTCATGCACGCTAGTTATCCAAGAAGAATGTCATGGCATCTAACAGAAAATCAACAAGCGAAGGCGAGCCGAATTATCTATAAGAAAGACGGATTTTATAGTGCTCCAGAGAATCATGTATCTTTATTTCGTGGTTTAAAGCCGGGATGTGTGCCACCAGAAGATTCGTCTCTATTGATGCCATTCAGAACACCTATCTTCATAAATGAATTCATGGCAAATAATAAGGCATTTTATCCCACTGACTCAATGCCGAGGATAATAGGCTTGATGAATCAGGAGAACATAAGGTGGAAGACTCTAGTCCGCTGGGTTCTGGATAAATATGAGAATGATTTAAAGCAGATAAATCTTTATGACGCAATCGTCAATTCTTCTTACGGCTTCAAACCCAATCCATTTTTATTCCTGGCCTTGGTTGAGAGATATAATCACCGGACAGGAACCTTTATGACTCCCAAAGGGGAGATGGGTTTTGCTCTTCACGAGATGGAATACATCTCTCATCTACCTACAGGCACATTGCCATATGAAGAATATGTACCTACAACAGAGGAGCTGAATTTTCTGTCACAGAAGAACTCGGAAATGGTGTATCTATTCGAAGAAATGATGTGCCATTTCGGCACATGTACTCTTTATTATAAAAATAATAAGGATAAAGCCGGCTGCCATATCCAGAAGTGGATGTCTTATCTGTTCATGAATCGTGACAAAGACGAGAAGAAGATAAATGAAAAGAGGAAGTATCAGATCAATTTCTTCAAACCCCTTTCTGAAAGTGAGATTACCAATCTGCTGGAGAAGTATGATTGTAAAGATTTTACAATCAATGAAGATTGGTATGAATTTAAAGCTGGAACCACTTTCAACTCATATGTTAGACAAAGTGAAAAACTTTATCGAAGAAAGGTCATTTAGCCGGATTCCTCTCCCTCTGGCTAAGAAGATTTATTATTCCTGGCTCTTGCTTTTTGGATAGGATACATAGAGGCATCATTTTTGCAGCAGTGCACCTCATATACGGTTACAAGATAGATTTGTTATCAGTGATGACTTGCAGGCTGAATGCAGGTCTTCGAAACTTTGTAACCACCATGATGTCTGATCAAAGGCAGATGACCGATCCTTTCCCGAGAATAGAGATGCCATATACTTATTTGTATGGTTGGCTTCTTCTTCATCATGACGGTTTGATACCTCCGGGAGCGGGAGGGAGCAGCAGTCTCTTTTTAGAGAAATATGTTGGAGAAACTTTCTGGAAAGTTCATACACTTCCAGAATGCAGAAACATTTTGAACCGAGCGTCACATTGGTCAATTCAATGTGTTCCTCCGCCACCAGGTTATGAGAGTATACCTGTGAATATGATAGATGGAGAGAAAGGTCACAGGCTAAGTGATGTAGCTTTTCAGTGGTTGCAACGAATTCGACCATCTCATTTGGTATATCGTCATGAGGAAATGACGTATTTAGAACCATATTTGCCGAGTCGATTTGCTCGACAGTTCGGATATGATCAACTTCATGTTGGGAATGCCACTACTTGCCTCTCTGCTCGTGGAGGACTTATCGATGGTGCTCGGGCATGGAGATATTTCACAGCTAGAGATACAAAGGCTGAATTCTCTATGCCGAATCCTTTATCCAAGACGGGAACAAAAATGCTCTACACATATGCCCGTTTTTATGTTTCATCGAACACTTTTATGCCAAATTTCCATTTGAAGACTTTCGTTGCAGAGGACGACCCAGCTCCGTCAAAGAGGTCGAAGAAGAGAATTATCACTTCACAATTTACCCTGGACCCAGAGGATGAAACTACGGAGGTCGAGCCTTTATATGAAGTATCCACAGAGCAAATATTTCCTGATGAAGTTCTTCCTCCGATATTTGTATCCATCTCCAAGAGAAAACGGAGTGATAAATCTGAGACGGTCTCTAAAAAGAGCACTAAATCTCAAACTTCTAAGAAGAAAGGGATTTCAATAACTGCCACTTCATCTCTAGGTGGTCTCCCAGTTGATGAAGATGATGCTGCTGATAAAGATGAAGAGATGGATGAAGATAATACTCCTTTAATAAAAAGGAAATCGAGAGCCAGACTCGTCAAGAGGACTGTCGGAAAACTGAAGGGTAATGAACTTCTGGAAACCATTATGAGCGGAGGTATATTGCCAGAAATCGAAGAAGCAGTTTCTACTGAAAGAACAGAATCTGATCACGCTCATATTCCGGTAACTTCCGCTGAACCAATTGAGGTAGAATCAACTCGATTTCAGGAAACGACTGTTCCAACGACTAGTGGAGTAGCTGCAGAACCCACATTCGATCTTGGGTTAGGTACCACTTCAGAGATAAGGAGAGAGGATATTAACATCCCCTTTGAGCACGGGAAAGAGGGTGTCATTCAGGCGTTGGATGATCAAATTGAAGATTCGGAAGAGGAATCCGCAGCCAGGACAGAAGTCAGGGAACAACCGGAAGCTCCATCTTTTCAACCTGTAGAGAAAACTAATCCAGTTGAAGAAACTCAGGTTGAAGAGAACATTCCTTCGGCCAGAGGTGATGAAGATGTGCAAACGTCTGAGCTATTAACTGCTGATGAATTACTAAAGAATGTTTGTAAAGACATCATTCTTCAAACTAGTATTCCAAAAGAGATTGAATCTACCCAAGCTGCGATAGGAGAAGAAACTGTTATTGAAATTCAGCCTCTAGACATTCCTGCAGTCAATGCAGAGTCTATGGAAATTGAAGCTCAAGAACCTGAGCTTACTAATACTGTTGCTGCTGTTCCTGAGATTCATCCCTCTCAAAGAGTTGATGAAAACAGCTTAGATTCTGAATCAGAGACTCATCACGAAGCTGAGGATCAAGGAGAATCTGAAGAAAGAAATGAATCTGACAAAAGGAGTTCTGAAGAAGAACATTTTGAGGAAGAAGAAGAAGTTGAAGAGGAAGAGGATTGGCACCCTGATATTTCCACTCATTACGATGAAGACAAGATCAGAGGGAATAGAATAGAGCTTAATCCTGAACATGTTCGATCTCCTGACAATGCTCCAGTACCCAGTAATTTTGAAGCTAGAAGTAGTCATATAAAGCAGGTGTCAGACACCGTTATGGACCGACTGCGAGAAGATGTGAGACTTCCCAAGCACATAGAATATGAACCTCAACCAGGTAGAGTTTTGTTTCAATTTTGTTTTTTTACTGTTTCTTTTTCTTTATATGCTGATTATTTTCCTTTGACTAGTAGGAACTGCTGCAGCGATGAGCTCGACTCATGCTCCGCCTGTTCAGACTGATGTTGATGAAGGAAATTCGCATCTACCAACTTCTCCGAAAGCACATAATTCTATTCCTAGGACAGAGAATATCTAGGCTTCTTCCTCAATAATGACAGCAACTCCCGGTTTTGAAACGGGATTGGCAAGGACCCTGGCCATGTATTCAGATATTATCTATTCATATCTGGATACGTTCTCCAGGCGATTCATGAAAGATAAAACTATGCCTTTCTTCGAACTCCGAACGGTGATTAATATCCCGCTTCTGGCACTGCGACATGCTGGCTGTGAGACTCAATGTATCTTCTTTGAACATCTCCTAGATGAATTGGAGACAACTATCCGAAAATACTTGGAGATCAAGAAGGAAGATATTAAATCTTTGACTGTGGCTGAGATCGCTCAATTGGAACATGAAGCCCAAGCTCAGCAAGCTGCTTTAGAAGAATTTCTTGCTTCTTCATCTGAGAAGTTAATAGAGAAGGATGAAGAAATATTAAAAACTCGTCAGAGAGTAGAACATCTAGAGAAAGATGAAACATCTAAAGCTGAAGAACTTCAGAAGTTGAAAGAGGAATTGTCTCGTCTTCAGGAGCGTATTGCATCCATGGAAAAGGAGCAATCTGAGATTATCACTGCTCGTACAACCGAAGCTGCACGCTATCAAACTCTTCAACAAGAGCGAGAACAGATACAGGCCGAGCAGATAGAAGAAGCTAACCGTCGCCATTTTGCTATTGCTATTTTTGATCAACAAGTAGTCGCAGTTGAGGCAGCAGAACGAGTCCGTAAAACTCATGAGGAGAAGATGAACACTGTACTTGATCGTAATCAGGAGTTGATAACTCCTACTACTCAATAAACTTTTCAAGCTTTTCATATTTTGAATTTTTTTTTTGGCATTCACTTGTAATCAGCACTTTGATCTTAAATGAAGAAAACGAGAACTTTGATCTGATTTTTGACTTTGTTGTTTTGATAATGATGTATCTATAGAAAATATATTCAGAGGTAAATAATACATGACATATTTCAATAGAATAGAAAATACAAATGAACTTTGTAATTCTATCAAATGATATTAAACCAAAGATAATTTTAGTTTAATACTGATTAGAAAAAATAGAATTCAGATATAAAAATATCTTTGAACTCGATTTTCCATGATCTTTGGACTCGGAAATCAAAAGACTAGATATCATTTTCGTAAAATAGAAAATATGATACTGAGATAGAAAATTCAGAGGTAATATGGACGTGATTTTCTAGATATCAAATTCACTAAGAAAATGATACAAATTAGAATATCTATTTCCACTGGGGATAAAAGATATCGAAATAATTCCTGTAGAAAACAATGACCTTGGTATTATTATTTTTTTTTAGCTGGAGAATGATAGGAGAATAATCTTGACAGATGAAAATATTACGCATAATATTTCTTCAAGAATTTGCCATTAATGGGCATCATAGTAACTTTACCATCCATGGTGGTAAGCTGATATGCCCTATTAGAAAATACTTTATTCACAATGAATGGACCTTTCCATTTTGCATCGAACTTGCCTTTACTCATATGTGTCATAGTCATCGGACGTCTGACTGCAAGAACAAGTTCCTCTTTTTGATATGCTCGAACTCTGACTTTCCTGTTAAAAGCTCTTGAGATTCTAGCTTGATAGAATTCGATATTCTGTTGAGCATATAACCGCTTTTCATCTAGAGCTTCTAATTCCTGAAGTCGAAGACGATCATTATTCTCAGTGGTAAGTTCATTAGCGATTGCTATCTTTAAAGAAGGAATTTGAATCTCTAATGGGAGAACAGCTTCGCATCTATACACCAGAGGAAAAGGTGTACATTTGGTGGCATTACGAACTGTAGTGCGGTAAGCCCACAAACATTCACCGAGTTTCTCACTCCAATTACGTTTGTTGGCAGAAACAAACTTCTTTAAGAGTTTGATGATGTTTTTGTTGAAAGCTTCTGCTAATCCGTTAGCTGCTGGATTATATGCGGTAGAAGCCAAATTGTTGATCCGATGATCGTCACAGAATCGAGTAAACTTCTGGCTGACAAACTGTGGTCCATTATCATGAATAATGCGTCGGGGAACACCAAATCTGTAGATGACATGATGCTTGATAAAGCTGATGACATTGGAAGTTTTGACTTCAGATAAAGGAATAGCTTCAGCCCATTTAGAGAAATAATCGGTTATTGCGAGAATAAACCGATAACCTTTTGATGACGGCGGATTGATTGGGCCGATAATATCCATGCCCCAAGCTTCGAAGGGCCATGATGCTGCTGTTGGATGTAGAAATTCTGAAGGTTGATGGATAAAATCTGTATGGATTTGACAAGCTTTACACTTACGGGCATATTGAATAGCATCATTTACCATAGTAGGCCAATAATAACCCATGCGTCGAATACGGTCTTGAAGTTTAGGTCCAGGCTGATGTGCTCCACAAATTCCATCATGTGCTTCACGGATAATTTGTTGGGCCTCATCACCGGCAATACATCTAAGAAGTAAACCATCATAAGCTCGACGATATAAGGTTTTTGTAGTATGATTGTAATAAAATCTGAGTGATCGTCGTCTGATAGATGCTGCCTCACTCGGATTATTTGAAAGGATATCATACAATACGAAATCTAAGAAAGGAAGTCTCCAATCTTTATCAGTATTCTGAGTCTCAGCTGAATTACTGAAGATGAATTCCATACTAGAATCAGATGAAGATGAAGATGATTTACGATTTAATCTGTCGAACTCTAAATCAATACCGAATCCTCTTGTTGTATTGACATCATGAGATGTTGATTCTTCAATATCAACTGGAAGTCCTAAAGTTAGATTATTCTCAAGATGAAATAATTCTCGATTATAAATAACAATCATTTGTTGACGTCTAACCAGAATAGCTAACACTGCCGCAAGATTAGCAAGAGCATCAGCTTCTGTGTTACATGCTCGCCTAACATGCTCGATGAAGAATCCTTCAAATGAAGAAGCCATAGATATGGCCAATCTATGGTAAGGAACCAGATCTTGATGGCGAACTTCATAGGTACCTCTTATCTGATTGACGATGAGTTTAGAATCTCCATAAGCTTCTAAATATTGAATATTCAGATGTTTAGCGAGTTGAAGACCAATAAACAATGCATTATACTCAGCTACGTTATTTGAACATGGTTGATTGAGAGAATAAGCTCTTTGGATAGCAAGACCTTCTGGCGATACAAGAACGATTCCAACCCTAGCGACAATGTCACCATTAGGACCTATTCTTGAAGCTTCGTCAAAGAATAGACGCCAAGTAGGATCTTCTTCAGCAATTTGGTTTGAGTCTAGGACTTCATCTAGGATTTTATCGTAGAGTTTTGAATTTTCTGGAATTGAATGAGCAGCCAGAAAATCAGCTAAAGCTTGTCCTTTGACCGATTTTTGAGGGATATAGTGCATATCATACTGAACAAGTAAAATTCCCCAGTTAGCCAATCGAGAATTTAAAACACTTGGTTTTTTCATCATGACTCGTATAGGATTGATCCTGGAAATGACATGAATGGTCTGGCCAATGATATAATGTCGTGTCTTTTGGACAGCGAACATAAGGGCTAGACATTCTTTTTCGACCGGTGAATATCGAGGTTCAGCTCCGGTCATGGTACGACTGAGATAGTAAATGGCTTGTTCATGACCATTTTTATTCTTTTGAGCGAGCAGCGTACCCAGTGAATGACTCATTGCTCGGGTATATAGAAGGAACGGTATTCCTGAGATAGGAGGTACCAATACTGGGGGGTTCATCAGATATTGTTTTATGTCATCAAATGATTTCTGACATTCGTCAGTCCAGACAAAAGAAACACCTTTTTTCAAAAGTTTATTGAATGGTCTGCACTGTCCTGAAAGATTAGAGATGAATCTCCTGATATAAGCGATCCTTTCTTGAAATCCTCGCAGCTCTTTTAAGGTGCGTGGAGGATGCATCTCTTGGATGGCTTTGATCTTCTCGGGATCTACGTGTATACCTTTCGAGGTAATGACGAAGCCGAGAAATTTGCCACTAGAGACGCCTAAGAAGGACTTAGTAGGGTTCATCCTTAATTGATGCTGACGTATTAGATCAAATATAGTTTTCAAATTTTGGATGTGATCCTCTTTTTGTCGACTTTTGACTGCAATATCATCAACGTAGCATTCGACTATTTTCCACAAATGTTTACGGAATATAGTGCTCATAGCTCGTTGTTAGGTTGCTCCTGCATTCTTGAGACCGAATGGCATCACTGTATAACAGTATGTACCGATCGGCGTTCTGAAGGAAGTGTGTTTCTCGTCATCTGGAAACATTTTAATTTGATTGTATCCAGAATACCCATCCATGAATGACATCCGTTCAAAACCACAGGTATTATCGATCATAACATCAGTAATTGGTAGAGGGAACTCGTCTTTAGGACATGCCGTATTAAGATCACGATAGTCTATGCATACTCTGATCTTGCCAGTCTTTTTAAGGACAGGAACTATATTAGCCACCCAATCAGGATGTTGTTCCTCTCTGATAAACCCAGAAGCCATGAGTTTATTAACTTCGGCTTCAATTGCATCCATAATATCTGGACGGAATCGTCGTTGTTGTTGCTTGACCGGTTTAGCATTTGGCATGATATTGAGTTTCTGAGTTGCGATCTGTGGATCAAGTCCTGGCATATCTTCATAGCTCCAATCGAAGACGTCGATGTATTCGCAAATAAGTTTGATCATGTCTTGCTTATCAGTTTCTGAAAGACTTTCACTAATGAATATTGGTTTGGGGGATCCCTCTTCACCAACATCTATTTGAACGAGTTTATCTTCAGTTGGAGGTTCTCTTTGCTCGAATCTAAACTCCCATTGATTATCTAACCTTCAGACTGTGGGGGGGAATATTCATGATTTCAAGAGTTGCCTTGGGAATATGAACGATTCCGCTTTCAAGGAGTTGAGGAGAAAAATCTCCGAATTGCATAGAGACAACGTTGGAGGTGACGGTCTTTTCTTTCGGAGTGAGAGTGACTGCTCCAGATTTGATCATTTCCTAGATTTTTCCTTTCAGTACAAAACATGTACGAGCTGTGTGACCCAACATTCTATGATACGGACAGTATTTAGGATGATCTGTCTTACCAGCTTCATCGGATGTCAGGTAATTGTATTTTATTACCTTTAAGTAGACATTCAAAGATACCAAGGACGTCATCGTCGTCAAAAGAGTATTCTTCTTTGGGGCGAGGTGCTCTTGGTTGTTGATTTGTTGGAGCTGGGGTAGCTTGGGCAGATATTACCTCTTGATTTTTGCTCTGGAGATTGACTTCAAGAGTCTCTTTTCCTTTACGATTGTTAGGTCGCGTACTATTGCTATTATTTTGACTTGATTCATTGGGAGTCATGTGTACCCCCAGACCTTTGAAAGTCTCGGCACTGACTTCGGCAGCTTTGGCACTGACGATGAAGGAAGGCCAATCTTGGAATTGAGTGGATCCTGTCCACATGCTGATGATTGGTAAGAGATTCGACTTGCAAGTGTCGATAGTGACGGCAACGGGAGTTCCGAGAGGCATTTTTAAAGCTTCTTTTCTAAATCTTTCAATGAAGCTTTCAGTGCTTTCATTATTTTTCTGTTTGATTCTTATAAGAGCAGACATAGTCATGTCATTGAGCCCTTCATAGAACCATTCAAGAAACATTTGTTTGAAGCCGGCAAATGAGGTAATACACCCATCAGGGAGACTTCTATACCATTCAAAAGCCGTTCCCTTGAGACATCCGATAAACACCCGAGTAAGGAGGGCGTCGCTCGGTTGCAACTGATCAGTCATCACTTCAAAGTGATTGATGAACTGACTTGGGGAGGTGGTCCTATCAAAGAATGAGATAGTAGGAGGCTTGTATTTAGGAGGATATGATACTTGCTTCCATTCTATTGGGTAAGGTTGCTTGATACCTAACCTTTGTAAATCGTCTTTCTGTTTGAATGCCTCAAATTGGGTTCGGAGATTCCTCAATTCTTCAGTAATGACTCCGGAAGATTGTGGAGTTGTAGCTTGTAGAGAATAGTTAGGAGGAGGGACAGCATTATAAGCGCTACCCCCAGCTCCCGAATGGCTAGGAATTGGTTGAGCTTGCCCAGGGATATGGGATTGTACTGCTGGAGGAACATGCACTGGACCTACACCAGTGTCAATTGGTATGGCGTCAGGTACAGTCTGTTGATTTTGCAGCTGGGTTGCCATAAGTTCATACATTGACTTCATAGTATCTGCCATAGATTTTATTTGTTGTTCCAAAGAAGCAATTCTTTGGTCTTGGGGAGTCATCGAAGAAGAAGGTTCATTGTTTAATTCAGTATTCCCATCCACCATATAAGTTGTGACTATACGAGGGATTATTGATGATATTGTTTGTTCTGAATCATTGCTTTGTGTATCAAAATCAGTTGTAGGAGAACTACCCCCAGTAGAAAGAGGTGGGAAGTTGGATTCTCCAAGGAATTCAGAATAGTCTTCAGAAACCGAAGTTCTTTGATTAGAAGCCAGGACTCTTGATCTGGTGCCTCTATATACCCCATCTTGACTATCAGTTCTACCCCCAGTATCCCGAGAGGTCATGTTGATAGAAGCGAAAAGAGGTTCATCTTCATCAGACATAGGTTCACACTGGATCCGATTAAAGACAGACTGTCGTTTAGTTTGACATCTGTATTGAATTATGACCCTAGGTTGGAAGTCACAATCATGATCAGTATGGTCATGATCCATTGACAGAGAATTATTCCTCTTCTTTTGTTGAAGATGTTCTCGCAAATCCGTATGTGAAGATTGAGGTATATTTGAGAACAATCTTTGTTTATTAGGAATGTATTTTTTGTCCTTGGATTTTACCGGCTCTTGATTATACAAAGAGTGATTAATCTGAGCAACATAATTTTTGGCATATTCTGCATCCGGATCTCTTACTTTCATTCCCGATTGGTATGGTTTCTTAACACCAGAAGTGCTTCCCAAACGGGATTGATTAAGTTTTGTTCTTAGATCTGTTGGAGGTAAAACATTGGTCTTTGATACTTGAAGTTTTCCTTCCATTGATCTGGATATTTGCAGAGAAGGAAGAGTTGAACCATCCCCTTGATTAGGAGTTGGTAATAAACCATTTTGTAGAGACAAATTCTGTGCCCAATTTGAAGAAGTCGTAGAAGAAGACATTAAGAAATGTTTCTTTTTAGACTTGTTCAAGTTTTGAGACATAGAATGTCCAGAAGGAAGAGTAGTCAAAAGACTATTTCCTTTTCTTTGACTAACAAAATTGTCAGCCAAAGCTGTTCCTGAAGTAAATACTACAGGAGCAGAAGAAACAACTAAAGAGTTGTTCCTATTCGAAGGGACTTTGTGACCCATTTATGGAGGAGCCATAGCAAGACTACCCCCAGTTCTAGCAGAACCTGGCAAGGAGAAAGAAATAGCTAAAGAGCTATTCTTCTTAGAATATGCTGGTGACAATTTGGCTAAGGAGCCATTACTGTTAGCATATGAAGTCTTGGCTAAAAAGCCAGATTTCGGTACGCGTGCTGAGTCAGGGAGAGCTGACTTGGTGGGTGATGCGTGCGGAATACACGCTGAGACAGGCTTGGTTAAAGAACCAGTGCTGTTAGCGTGATTTTTGGGCTTAGAAATACATGCTAGAACAGGTTTGGCTAAAGAGCCAGTGCTGTCAGCGTGACTTTTGGACTGTGTGACTACGAAAACAGATTTGGCTATAGAGCCATCACTGTTAGCGTATCTTTTGGATGCTGTCGTCTTCGAACCCATAGGAGTATGCGTGCCTGCAGTGGAGTTCTTGCCAGTATTAGTAATGGACACTGTGGCAGAAATTTCACCATCTTTGGTTGCCAACAGATTTTTAGGGACGTAGACAGATCGTCCCTTTGATTTGGCGGTGGTGATAGAGGCTGAAGTGTGCTTGCCACCCTTAGTCCACTGGATTTCCTCATAGACAAGTTGATTGAACTGAATCGATATCACCTTCTTCGTCGATCCGACCGACGAAGCGTCGCATTGAGTTGTGGCCATCTCAGAAGAGGAGATGGGTTTCCCCAGCAGAGTCGCCAATTTGTTTTCCATAAATAAATTCACTTTATTTATTTTGATTCTGGGAAAATACAACTGTAGGAATCCGATCTAGAAGACGATCGCTTTATCCCTGGACGATGCGAAGAAGAAAAGCTCTCAAGAATTCGACAGCAATTTAGATATTCTGTATATCTGTACAATGAATGAGAAAAGAACTCTATTTATAGAGTAAAAAATAACTAAAAAGATAACTGTCTTCATAACCTATGCATAGTTGATAATCACGCAGGACTCAATCGTACGCAAGGTTGATGAGCAGTTACTGGACGTGGCCCATAACTGTTGGACACATGGCAATTATGCATGAGTCGTGTGCAAGTTACTGGGGCACGCATACGAGAGATCCGTGGCATGTCTGCCACATACTCCAATTTGATAATTTGAGATGATAATCCGCTAACTAGTTGAGGATGAAATCCCTGTTGAGATGAAAAATCCACGCTGACTTACAGCAGAAATACTTAGGCTCAAAATATACGCAAACTTGAGGCAGAGGGCTCAGAATACACACAAACTTGAGGCAGAAGGCTCAGAATACACGCAAACTTGAGGCAGGAACACTGAAGTTCAAAATGCACGCAGACTTGAGTCAGAAGGCCAGCTGTCTTGATTCGACGTGCCTCGACTGACACAAAATCTCTGACATTGATTGCTTTGTCAGTCACATTAAATGATGATAAGCCCTTTTTTGGTACGCCAACTTGATGAAGACCGAATCTTGTTGAAGAAGATTTCAAAAATCACGCAATAGTCGGCTGAGATCTCTTGAATCCCGTGCATACGTGGCATACGAGGAGACGTTTATTGACTGTCGTACTGTCAGTCATAATTATAATCTGACAAATGGTGAGCTGTCTTTGAGTACTATTTTGAACTTTGCGTATTTTTGAGGAAATGATTTGATAGAACTCAGCGTGTCTTTTAGACATTTTTTTGATAGGCTGTATTAACTCAGCGTGACTATATTTTTGAGGCCTACAAACTGTGATTGAGTAACCTCTCCGGTAAGGCCTATCTCTCAGTCCTATCGCAGGCTCGCAGCAGTACAACTATGTCGCCGTACTACCATGATATCGTACTAATGCGACTCTTGACCTGCATGGGCCACCACTAAAAACGTGTCACGATCCGCACCCACTGTGAGGGTACGAGTATGTAACAGCGCCCAGTCTACGCCGCAGTATCGGCGGTAGAACGCTGTTCTAAGTCTCTAACTAATCATCAACTCATGCAGTATATAATGTACTCATCATGATCAACTCCGAACGGAGGACAAGTATAAGATATGGTGTAACTCAATCACAGTCTAAGCACGATAAGATAACACCGAAATATAACTAAGAAATTGAATACAACAAAACTACTAATAAAATAACAACAAACTCAAACATCTCAAATACATCTCAAGTCTCAAATCTCTATATACAACTCCAGTTCTAAATAGGAAAACTAAAATAAGACAGACTAGCTAAACTCCCGATCACTCCTGAGTGTCGGGGTCATAGGTAGCTAAGCGATCTCCTGGTCTGTAACATGTAGGGCATGTGTCCTCAGGGCAATCATCTGTAAAATTTTCAACAGGTCCAGTCAGGACAGGAACGAGCACATCTCATCTAGAAAACCCAATTAAATGACAGAGAACTATAAAGCAGTTATAGACAGTTGTATTGATGAAAATGGCAGTTTATATTCAGGTGATGGTAAGAAAGACAGATAAAGTGCAAGGAAAGAAAATAACTAAACAAGAGAAGAATCATAGCAATGAAGACTGTAAAAATAGAACTAGCTGAACCAGGGTAATATGATATAAAGTCCAGACAACAATATAGACAAGTGTAACTCCAATGTAAGTACAGTACAAGATAAATCTAATACAAGATGAATTCCGTAAGGGACGATTCCAGTTATAGTGATCAATGATTCCAGGGTGAGTCCAGCCTATACTCTAGCAGCGTGTTTTAAAATACCGAGATCGACATGTAAACGGCTATGGGTAATCTGGCACATCACACACCTGGCCGGGTGTGAGATGGCTATCATTCCAGTATGATTCCAGCAAAAGGGGTGATTCCAGAAATGGGGTATGTCTACATGTCTTACTCTAGTATTTTCCCTCCCAGCAAGTGAATCCAGAAATTCGACACAATGATTCAAGATGAGTCCAGCCAAAATATAATGATACCAGTAAATGATTCCAGTAAATGATTCCAGTAGGTGATTCTAGTAATAGAAGCCAGAAATGATGATACCAGTAATAGAGGCCATAAAATAAATGTGTGTTGTATACATGAATTCAGAATATCTATACGTATTGTAACAGAGAATCGCATACAACTAACTAGAACTGAAGTACAGTAATTGACAAGTAAATGAGAGAACTATCAGAGAATGTACTCGCCTGATACTCTGAAAAGAGTAGTGAAATATCAGATGTCTGCACCGGAGTCACAATGTCCTAAATAGAGCAGTACAGGTTATAACATGTTTAAAATAAGGCAAATGAAGTCTACGATGCAATCTACATGAATTCTAGGCCAATCTAGGTCAAAGTCAACTCTTGGTCAACTCTGGGTCAAACCAAGTCAATAGCTAGCTAAATTGTCAAACCTTGGTCAACTAGTCAATCTTTAGTCAACCAAGAGTCAAACAAGGTTAACTAGGCTCTTCCTAGGTCATACTAGATCAACATCCTATGTATCAACCTATACCTTACCACAAATGTAAGCTAATACCTTAGCATCCAATACCCTATCACATATCACCCAGGTAAACCTATTACCTGTACTTAAGGCTACCCACATAACCAATTATCTATATCCATTATATTCTCTCATATATCGACCTTACTTCAACTAACCCTACATATTACATATTTATATACTCAACCTATATACATACATCAACATTTACAACACACCCTAGCATATCCACTCAAATTCTCACATGGCACACTCACACACCCCACAATACCTTATAACCCATATACCTATACATATCTATAGATAGACACACACACAGGGGCAACCTTTGTGCCACTGCCCTACTATAGGCAGGGCCTATACTAGTTGCTACTGCTGGTGTAGGCTGTATTGCATAACAATGCAGGCCACTAGCCAAGGACACCCTCAAAAGTAATCTAATGTGGGATATACAAACCCCTCTACTCCTTAACTCCATAATACCCTTCCAATGGCAGTACAACCAATGTAAAGGAAATGAAAGTAAACTGAAAATGAGGAAAAGGAAATCTGGAACCTAACTAAATCCCATTCCAGGTTATGCAAACCTCAGTCCTAGCAGATGTAAAGACTCCATACCAGGCTGATACAAATCTCTCATTCTATCTCACAACACAGGTATTAATATCAAGTGTTTGAAATCCTGAAAAAAGTCCTGACATGTGCATATTGCATGATTCAATCCAAAAATAGGATTGGTACAGGCAGGCCACTAGTTGGACTGAACATGGCTGATGCCATTCAATCTAAGTCCTAAATAGCTACCAGTAACAATCCTAATGTCAGTTTTTGCCACCTATAATCCCTCTATGCACATAGCTTCAATTCAACAGTAAACTAACAATGTGGAAACAACCCATCCCATACAATTTCCTACTCTAACCCAACCCAAATTCGAAGCCCTTACCCAACAGTCTTAGTAATGACAGTAAACCACATTTCAGTTTTAAATATAAACATTAATCATATATGTTAAACAAATACAATTATATTTATATAACAACCAAATCCCCAATCCAATTTTAGTTAAACAGTGTACATATAATCCCAGATTTGTGTGTGTTGAGTACACTGGTGTGTGTGATAGGGACTGTGTGTGTGGATTACATATGTATACTCAGATTTCAGTCCCAGGTTAGGCAATCTCAGGAAACCTGAAACCCAACTGAAATCCCAAAATTTCCAATACATATTCAGCTGTAAAACATGTAAATTAATCCTTGAAATTTGTTTTTAAATCACTCAAAATAGAATAGGAAGGTTCAGTTCAGGAAATTGACAGTTAACATTTGAAGTAGTTGACAGTTTTTAATAGAAAAAGTCATTCACTAATGTAGCAATCACATAAACCTATAAATTATCAGTAAACCAAAATGATTAGCACATGAACTCCTCAAATATCACCACATTCGAACTGTCAACTCCGTCAATGTGTGAGATGCCTGAGAACAAACACAGGAACCTGAGAACAGTGGGTATCACCACATGAACTCCCCAAAAAAATCCATACTTGAACATAAAACCTAAACTACTATGTAAATCCTATCCAGTAGGAACTAATACACATGTATAGGAATCAAAATGGTAAATAAAACATCAGAAAAATCAGTTTACATTGAATCTAAACTCAAGATCCTTGAAAACGGTATACGTATCAGTGATTTAAATTGGAAAACGCAAATTCGAAATCAAATCATATTAATTCACATTTTATATAGTTGGTAAAACATAATACAAGTGTACACGTGTCAATCAAGGTATTCGTGTCCAACCAAGTGGACACGAATGTGTCCAGAACACACAATCACTCACAGACACGCACACGTGCACTGGACTGCACGCAGCGTCGTGCACGCATGCACGCGTGTCCCGTACGTGACACAGGCCACGTGGAGACACGTGGCCATGCATATGTGTTCGCTAGGACTAGGAGAACACGCTAGGGTGTCTGCAACATGTCCACGACACGCGTGTCGCGTGTACGAGACACGTATCAGTCGAGTGTCTGTGCGTGTGTGCAATAGTGAGGAAAACAGTGCGGGTCGATTTACTTCGTGCACACCAAACGAGAAGCCGTGAAAATTTACAAGTGTCGTGTCAGTCATTAGGACAATGTGTGTGTCAAGTTTCGTGACCCGAGTCGCCGTGTCGTGTCCGCAATGGCTCCCGAGCAGCAGGACAGCCGCACGGGGCCAGTGCGCAGCGTGTCCAACACGGATTTGGATACGATAAATACACGGATTCGTGCTCAGTCAAACACGAAATCAATACGTATATATAATACAACAAATCCATTGAAATACTTTTCAAAAATATCAATTTTTAACACTTTGTGGCATTTAATCAAACACTCAACAGTACAATTGATACGTGTCCGATACGAACACGAAATCGACACGACTCGACACCACACCTATGCTAGCAGCTAGGGGACTCCTAGGGCTATGCACTCATGCAAAGAAATTGAATTTTAATGGTGATTATGAGGGTTTACCCATTGGTTGAACTTCCAATAAAAAGCTTCAAAAGAGGAAAATCACCTTGCTAGCCAATATCTCCAAATTGATTCAAACCTGATATTTCTCTCCATGAACATAAAGTAGGGATCAATTAGAACCCAATGCAAAAGATTTGAGCCAAAAAGGAATTGAAATGAGGAAGTTATGGATTGGGGAAGAAGGCTCTTACCTCTTTCTTCAAACTTGTAAAAATTTAATAAAAGAGGCAAGAACAAGGAGGAGAAAATTTATAGGGAAGGGGGAGCCCTAGTGGCTGGTCATAAATTGTAAAAATTAGGGTTAGGGTTTCCTAAATTGGCCCACGGGCTTAAGTCATGATCAAACAATCATTAAGCCATAAGTCATTTCATAAGATCATAAGCCATGACTTAAATCACTTAAACTAATCCTCCTAATCCAAAATTAGTTTCTAATGACTAAAAGTAGGTTAACCTAAGTTAGACTAGGGTCACCATGGCTAGGGTTAGCTTCTAGGCTAGTTCACTAGGTCTCAACAAGTCAAGTCAACCTAGAATTCACCAATTCAATAAATCATCAATAAATCAAATAAGTCAAAATAACCAAAATACCCCTAGACCAAAAATGATAATTAAATCATCCTAATGACATGGTTAGGCTCTAGGTCATGCAGTCTCTACGGTTTCACTAGCTGCACACCAAAATCACAAGTCATGACTTAAACCAGTTTTTTAAATAGTTTAAAAATAATTAAAAATCACCAAAAATCATAATATGAAATAAATATCAATAAATAATAATTATAATTACAAAATTTCAAAAATACCCTCATCTGGAAAACTTGGTGTTACAATCCTACCCACCTTATAAAAATTTCGTCCTCGAAATTACAATGATCGCACCTTTTCTAGGTCAAACCCCCAATCAATCAAAGTCGAAGCAACACAATCCTACTGGTCGTGATCCCACAGTCTCGAACAGGGTAGCTACACTATCTAGCAATCACAAGAAATATCCTGGCAGGTACTAAGGGAAATCACACATGAAAGTGGGGAGGAAGAATAAGAAGGTCAAACCTGCTAATCCATCACCTGCAACGTCAGCCTCCTCGGATGCCATCGCAAAAGCTCCACCCCTCTGGTGCTGAGCTACAGGTGGCCTAGATCCCTCAAAAGAAGGTGCAAAGGGACAGTCTACCATCCTATATGAAGCTGGTAAAGACAACTAGGAATTTATTATGAAAGGTTTCCCTTCCAAAGATGATCAAAATCGAAGGGTTAAGGCACGAGTGTCAATAGCATTGAAATCCAATAATATAAAAAAGATTAGTCCCGGCACGATCTAAGTTGACCAATTTCAGGATATATTGAAGTTTGGGCAAGATGGAGAATGATGCCATTGAAGTCTGAGCACGAGTATCCAAGATTTGGTATCCATGTCACAATTGAATTTATTCAATTGAATATGACCCCAAACACTGGATGATAAGGAGGATGACCCGGTCAACTGGTCACGATCAAAGAATTAGAATTTAAAGGATGATGCAAGGATATAGAAATAAGGCAATTTCTTCCTTTGGATAGAAAAACTAAACATGATACCTCAGTGCCTTTTCTTTCTGAAATATGCGAAAGGCAAAACAATAAAGAGTTCAAAGACGATGCTATTAAGTACAATACGTGGTTCATAGGCGATGGAAATAATTCAAAGAGAGTTGCCAAAGCTGTCGTGGATGAGACTCTAGGGCAAATTTAACTATGTCTCCCTCCACATAGAATAACATATGAAAAGCGAACCAAAGTGCAATAGGTTGATCAGACCATCATGTACCGGTTCTGATTAGACAATATGTTAGTGGGTGCCAGCCCCCAATAAAATATGTCATGATCAAGCTTGAATAAGATAAGCTTACAAAACTGGTGCTAAATTAGCAATATAAGATAGACAAAATATAAGTAAGGATAACGATGAAGGAAGTTAATAGTCTAAGATTCTTTAAACATCAAGGAGTGAGGGTGAATCAAAACAAGAGGAAAAGGATTTTCAATTTGAAGTTCATAATGAGATTCTCAAGGGTCGTCCAGGAATCTCTCAAGTAGTCCTAACTGTGTTTTCCATAAATAAATTCACTTTATTTATTTTGATTCTGGGAAAATACAATTGTAGGAATCCGATCTAGAAGACGATCGCTTTATCCCTTGGATGATACGAAAAAGAAAAGCTCTCAAGAATTCGACATCAATTTAGATATTCTGTATATCTGTACAATGAATGAGAAAAGAACTCTATTTATAGAGTAAAAAAATAACTAAAAAGATAATTGTCTTCATAACCTATGCATAGTTGATAATCACGTAGGACTCAATCGTACGTAAGGTTGATCTCACGCAATAGTCGGCTGAGATCTCTTGAATCCCGTGCATACGTGGCATACGAGGAGACGTTTATTGACTGTCGTACTGTCAGTCATAATTACAATCTGACAAATGGTGAGCTGTCTTTGAGTACTATTTTGAACTTTGCGTATTTTTGAGGAAATGATTTGATAGAACTCAGCGTGTCTTTTAGACATTTTCTTCATAGGCTGTATTAACTCAGCGTGACTATATTTTTGAGGCCTACAAAACCTCCTTCAAAGTTTTCAAAAAATGATAAATTGTTTCGAAATACTTTAAAATCGAGACAAAAAAATGAATTTAGTCACGCTCAAATGATACAGAGAGAGATTTTTTCCGAAATGATTGGGCCGTTGGGATTCTGTGCGGTTTAGGATCCCGTGAAAAACCCTATATCGAGGCAAATGATTATGGATTTTGCCGTTTGGACTTCTTTGCGAGCCTATAAAAAGGCCATACGCCACCATTATTTCTTTTACTCGCTTTTAGAGAAAGAACTCCACAGAACTCTTCATAGTCTTCCCCGTCTTCTCCTTCTTCTTTCTTAACCATGGCTCCCAAGATCGATGCTCAAGCTAAGGGCAAGGCCCCTGCAACGTCCTCGCGTGCCACCTCCGATCGACTTCCTCGTCGTGAAGCCACTCATCCCCCCATGCAACGTAAGCATGCTGATGATGGGGGATATGAATTCAAGAAGATGAACTCCACGTAGAAATCTCTTTAGGATTTTAAGAAAAATGATGCTGAACTTTTGAAATATATTCCCCCTTCTTAGGGCAAAGGATATTTAATAAGTATGCCCCCCTTTTTAGGGTCGGCTATACTTCACATCTTCGTGTTTACGAAGCTCTGTGTTTTACGCAAATGAGCATGGCTCTCATGACTCTGCGTGATTTTTTATATGTTGGCAGAGATGTCGATGTTGAATTATTCACGCAGACTTCTTAGAGTCATCCTCTGGATAGATTAGTCTTGATATGTCAGCGTATTTTTGTCATTTTCACTTCAGTGTGATTCTGGCAATGATGCGTGACTTTCATTCTAATCTGTCTAGACTTTGCGTGAATTAATCACATGTGTGATTATTTGATCTTTGCATAATTCTGGCAGCGTATCTGTCTGTTTTGTGCGTGCATTATAAAATTTCCTTAGAACACTGCTAAGCACGCATAAGGTTCAT
This sequence comes from Iris pallida, assembly GCA_029216955.1. Lineage (NCBI taxonomy): Eukaryota > Viridiplantae > Streptophyta > Magnoliopsida > Asparagales > Iridaceae > Iris > Iris pallida. The sequence continues at coordinate 36,009 of JANAVB010002070.1, read as the reverse complement.
AGACATAGATTTTTCTGAAGTCTGCGTGACAAAACATATCTGATCTTTTCTTTTCTTTTCTGTAGTGGACATCCGAAGTGAAGAGGCTGAATATGAAGGATATATGAGCTTTTCATTCAAACATGACTTATCTCATGTAAAGTTTCCTCAATTTGACACTCCTGAAACTAGATTGGTTTATTGAAGGATCAAGACCACACAACTCTGCTCTGTCTGATAAATGGTGAACCACTCCAGAGTCTTGATTTGGTACTTCATAAGAAACTGGCCTTTCTGTTTGGGGACGCCATAGCACACAAATCACAACCCAAAGGAATCAGGGAGAAAGTTTGTTTCTATTTTGAAGGTGATACGAAGAAAGCCATGTACTGGCCGAAAGTGTCTAGGGGTTTATCCATAATACGATTCATGCACGCTAGTTATCCAAGAAGAATGTCATGGCATCTAACAGAAAATCAACAAGCGAAGGTGAGCCGAATTATCTATAAGAAAGACGGATTTTATAGTGCTCCAGAGAATCATGTAACTTTATTTCGTGGTTTAAAGCCGGGATGTGTGCCACCAGAAGATTCGCCTCTATTGATGCCATTCAGAACACATATCTTCATAAATGAATTCATGGCGAATAATAAGGCATTTTATCCCACTGACTCAACGCCGAGGATGATAGGCTTGATGAATCAGGAGAACATAAGGTGGAAGACTCTAGTCCGCTGGGTTCTGGATAAATATGAGAATGATTTGAAGCAGATAAATCTTTATGACGCAATCGTCAATTCTTCTTACGGCTTCAAACCCAATCTATTTTATTCCTGGCCTTGGTTGAGAGATATAATCACCGGACAGGAACCTTTATGACTCCCAAAGGGGAGACGGGTTTTGCTCTTCACGAGATGGAATACATCTCTCATCTACCCACAGGCACATTGCCATATGAAGAATATGTACCTACAACAGAGGAGCTAAATTTTCTGTCACAGAAGAACTCGAAAATGGTGTATCTATTCGAAGAAATGATGTGCCATTTTGGCACATGTACTCTTTATTATAAAAATAATAAGGATGAAGACGGCTGCCATATCCAGAAGTGGATGTCTTATCTGTTCATGAATCGTGACAAAGACAAGAAGAAGATAAATGAAAAAAGGAAGTATCAGATCAATTTCTTCAAACCCCTTTCTGAAAGTGAGATTACCAATCTGCTGGAGAAGTATGATTGTAAAGATTTTACAATCAATGAAGATTGGTATGAATTTAAAGCTGGAACCACTTTCAACTCATATGTTAGACAAAGTGGAAAAACTTTATCGAAGAAAGGTCATTTAACCGGATTCCTCTCCCTCTGGCTAAGAAGATTTATTATTCCTGGCTCTTGCTCTTTGGATAGGATACATAGAGGCGTCATTTTTGCAGCAGTGCACCTCATGTACGGTTACAAGATAGATTTGTTATCAGCGATGACTTGCAGGCTGAATGCAGGTCTTCGAAACTTTGTAACCACCATGATGTCTGATCAAAGGCAGATGACCGATCCTTTCCCGAGAATAGAGATGCCATATACTTATTTGTATGGTTGGCTTCTTCTTCATCATGACGGTTTGATACCTCCGGGAGCGGGAGGGAGCAGCAGTCTCTTTTTAGAGAAATATGCTGGAGAAACTTTCTGGAAAGTTCATACACTTCCAGAATGCAGAAACATTTTGAACCGAGCGTCACATTGGTCAATTCAATGTGTTCCTCCGCCACCAGGTTATGAGAGTATGCCTGTGAATATGATAGATGGAAGAAAGGTCACAGGCTAAGTGATGTAGCTTTTCAGTGGTTGCAACGAACTCGACCATCTCATTTGGTATATCGTCATGAGGAAATGACGTATTTAGAACCATATTTGTCGAGTCGATTTGCTCGACAGTTCGAATATGATCAACTTCATGTTGGGAATGCCACTACTTGCCTCTCTGTTCGTGGAGGACTTATCAATGGTGCTCGGGCATGGAGATATTTCACAGCTAGAGATACAAAGGCTGAATTCTCTATGCCGAATCCTTTATCCAAGACGGGAACAAAAGTGCTCTACACATATGCCCGTTTTTATGTTTCATCGAACACTTTTATGCCAAATTTCCATTTGAAGACTTTCGTTGCAGAGGACGATCCAGCTCCGTCAAAGAGGTCGAAGAAGAGAATTATCACTTCACAATTTACCCTGGACCCTGAAGATGAAACTACGGAGGTCGAGCCTTTATATGAAGTATCCACAGAGCAAATATTTCCTGATGAAGTTCTTCCTCCGATATTTGTATCCATCTCCAAGAGAAAACGGAGTGATAAATCTGAGACGGTCTCTAAAAAGAGCACTAAATCTCAAACTTCTAAGAAGAAAGGGATTTCAATAACTGCCACTTCATCTCTAGGTGGTCTCCCAGTTGATGAAGATGATGCTGCTGATAAAGATGAAAAGACGGATGAAGATAATGCTCCTTTAATAAAAGGAAATCGAGAGCCAGACTCGTCAAGAGGACTGTCGGAAAACTGAAGGGTAATGAACTTCTGGAAACCATTATGAGCGGAGGTATATTGCCAAAAATCGAAGAAGCAGTTTCTACTGAAAGAACAGAATCTGATCACGCTCATATTCCGGTAACTTCCGCTGAACCAATTGAGGTAGAATCAACTCGATTTCAGGAAATGACTGTTCCAACGACTAGTGGAGTAGCTGCAGAACCCACATTCGATCTTGGGTTAGGTACCACTTCAGAGATAAGGAGAGAGGATATTAACATCCCCTTTGAGCACGGGAAAGAGGGTGTCATTCAGGCGTTGGATGATCAAATTGAAGATTCGGAAGAGGAATCCGCAGCCAGGACAGAAGTCAGGGAACAACCGGAAGCTCCATCTTTTCAACCTGTAGAGAAAACTAATCCAGTTGAAGAAACTCAGGTTGAAGAGAACATTCCTTCGGCCAGAGGTGATGAAGATGTGCAAACGTCTAAGCTATTAACTGCTGATGAATTACTAAAGAATGTTTGTAAAGACATCATTCTTCAAACTAGTATTCCAAAAGAGATTGAATCTACCCAAGCTACGATAGGAGAAGAAACTGTTATTGAAATTCAGCCTCTAGACGTTCCTGCAGTCAATGCAGAGTCTATGGAAATTGAAGCTCAAGAACCTGAGCTTACTAATACTGTTGCTGATGTTCCTGAGATTCGTCCCTCTCAAAGAGTTGATGAAAACATCTTAGATTCTGAATCAGAGACTCATCACGAAGCTGAGGATCAAGGAGAATCTGAAGAAAGAAATGAATCTGACAAAAGGAGTTCTGAAGAAGAACATTTTGAGGAAGAAGAAGAAGTTGAAGAGGAAGAGGATTGGCACCCTGATATTTCCACTCATTACGATGAAGACAAGATCAGAGGGAATAGAATAGAGCTTAATCCTGAACCTGTTCGATCTCCTGACAATGCTCCAGTACCCAGTAATTCTGAAGCTAGAAGTAGTCATATAAAGCAGGTGTCAGACACCGTTATGGACCGACTGCGAGAAGATGCGAGACTTCCCAAGCACATAGAATATGAACCTCAACCAGGTAGAGTTTGTTTTAATTTTGTTTTTTTTACTGTTTCTTTTTCTTTATATGCTGATTATTTTCCTTTGACTAGTAGGAACTGCTGCAGCGATGAGCTCGACTCATGCTCCGCCTGTTCAGACTGATGTTGATGAAGGAAATTCGCATCTACCAACTTCTCCGAAAGCACATACTTCTATTCCTAGGACAGAGAATATCTAGGCTTCTTCCTCAATAATGACAGCAACTCCCGGTTTTGAAACGGGATTGGCAAGGACCCTGGCCATGTATTCAGATATTATCTATTCATATCTGGATACGTTCTCCAGGCGATTCATGAAAGATGAAACTATGCCTTTCTTCGAACTCCGAACGGTGATTAATATCCCGCTTCTGGCACTGCGACATGCTGGCTGTGAGACTCAATGTATCTTCTTTGAACATCTCCTAGATAAATTGGAGACAACTATCCGAAAATACTTGGAGATCAAGAAGGAAGATATTAAATCTTTGACTGTGGCTGAGATCGCTCAATTGGAACATGAAGCCCAAGCTCAGCAAGCTGCTTTAGAAGAATTTCTTGCTTCTTCATCTGAGAAGTTAATAGAGAAGGATGAAGAAATATTAAAAACTCGTCAGAGAGTAGAACATCTAGAGAAAGATGAAACATCTAAAGCTGAAGAACTTCAGAAGTTGAAAGAGGAATTATCTCGTCTTCAGGAGCGTATTGCATCCATAGAAAAGGAGCAATCTGAGATTATCACTGCTCATACAACCAAAGCTGCACGCTATCAAACTCTTCAACAAGAGCGAGAACAGATACAGGCCGAGCAGATAGAAGAAGCTAACCGTCGCCATTTTGCTATTGCTATTTTTGATCAACAAGTAGTCGCAGTTGAGGCAGCAGAACGAGTCCGTAAAACTTATGAGGAGAAGATGAACAATGTACTTGATCGTAATCAGGAGTTGATAACTCCTACTATTCAATAAACTTTTCAAGCTTTTCATATTTTGAATTTTTTTTTTGGCATTCACTTGTAATCAGCACTTTGATCTTGAATGAAGAAAATGAGAACTTTGATCTGATTTTTGACTTTGTTGTTTTGATAATGATGTATCTATAGAAAATATGTTCAGAGGTAAATAATACATGACATATTTCAATAGAATAGAAAATACAAATGAACTTTGTAATTCTATCAGATGATATTAAACCAAAGATAATTTTAGTTTAATACTGATTAGAAAAAATATAATTCAGATATAAAAATATCTTTGAACTCGATTTTCCATGATCTTTGGACTCGAAAATCAAAAGACTAGATATCATTTTCGTAAAATAGAAAATATGATACTGAGATAGAAAATTCAGAGGTAATATGGACGTGATTTTCTAGATATCAAATTAAGAAAATGATACAAATTAGAATATCTATTTCCACTGGGGATAAAAGATATCGAAATGATTCCTGTAGAAAATAATGACCTTGGTATTATTTTTTTTTTAGCTGGAGAATGATAGGAGAATAATCTTGACAGATAAAAATATTACGCATAATATTTCTTCAAGAATTTGCCATTAATGGGCATCATAGTAACTTTACCATCCATGGTGGTAAGCTAATATGCCCCATTAGAAAATACTTTATTCACAATGAATGGACCTTTCCATTTTGCATCGAACTTGCCTTTACTCATATGTGTCATAGTCATCGGACGTCTGACTGCAAGAACAAGTTCCTCTTTTTGATATGCTCGAACTCTGACTTTCCTGTTAAAAGCTCTTGAGATTCTAGCTTGATAGAATTCGATATTCTGTTGAACATGTAACCGCTTTTCATCTAGAGCTTCTAATTCCTGAAGTCGAAGATGATCATTATTCTCAGTGGTAAGTTCATTAGCGATTGCTATCCTTAAAGAAGGAATTTGAATCTCTAATGGGAGAACAGCTTCGCATCCATACACCAGAGAGAAAGGTGTACATTTGGTGGCATTACGAACTGTAGTGTGGTAAGCCCACAAACATTCACCGAGTTTCTTACTCCAATTACGTTTGTTGGCAGAAACAAACTTCTTTAAGAGTTTGATGATGGTTTTGTTGAAAGCTTCTGCTAATCCGTTAGCTGCTGGATTATATGCGGTAGAAGCCAAATTGTTGATCCGATGATCGTCACAGAATCGAGTAAACTTCTGGCTGACAAACTGTGGTCCATTATCATGAATAATACGTCGGGGAACACCAAATCTGTAGATGACATGATGCTTGATAAAGCTGATGACATTGGAAGTTTTGACTTCAGATAAAGGAATAGCTTCAGCCCATTTAGAGAAATAATCGGTTATTGCGAGAATAAACCGATAACCTTTTGATGACGGCGGATTGATTGGGCCTATAATATCCATGCCCCAAGCTTCGAAGGGCCATGATGCTGCTGTTGGGTGTAGAAATTCTGAAGGTTGATGGATAAAATTTGTATGGATTTGACAAGCTTTACACTTACGGGCATATTGAATAGCATCATTTACCATAGTAGGCCAATAATAACCCATGCGTCGAATACGGTCTTGAAGTTTAGGTCCAGGCTGATGTGCTCCACAAATTCCATCATGTGCTTCGCGGATAATTTGTTGGGCCTCATCACCGGCAATACATCTAAGAAGTAAACCATCATAAGCTCGACGATATAAGGTTTTTGTAGTATGATTGTAATAAAATCTGAGTGATCGTCGTCTGATAGATGCTGCCTCACTCGGATTATTTAGAAGGATATCATACAATACGAAATCTAAGAAAGGAAGTCTCCAATCTTTATCAGTATTCTGAGTCTCAGCTGAATTACTGAAGATGAATTCCATACTAGAATCAGATGAAGATGAAGATGATTTACGATTTAATCTGTCGAACTCTAAATTAATACCGAATCCTCTTGTTGTATTGACATCATGAGATGTTGATTCTTCAATATCAACTGGAAGTCCTAGAGTTAGATTATTCTCAAGATGAAATAATTCTCGATTATAAATAACAATCATTTGTTGACGTCTAACCAGAATAGCTAACACTGCCGCAAGATTAGCAAGAGCATCAGCTTCTGTGTTACATGCTCGCCTAACATGCTCGATGAAGAATCCTTCAAATGAAGAAGCCATAGATATGGCCAATCTATGGTAAGGAACCAGATCTTGATGGCGAACTTCATAGGTACCTCTTATCTGATTGACGTTGAGTTTAGAATCTCCATAAGCTTCTAAATGTTGAATATTCAGATGTTTAGCGAGTTGAAGACCAATAAGCAATACATTGTACTCAGCTACGTTATTTAAACATGGTTGATTGAGAGAATAAGCTCTTTGGATAGCAAGACCTTCTGGCGATACAAGAACGATTCCAACCCCAGCGACAATGTCACCATTAGGACCTATTCTTGAAGCTTCGTCAAAGAATAGACGCCAAGTAGGATCTTCTTCAGCAATTTGGTTTGAGTCTAGGACTTCATCTGGGATTTCATCGTAGAGTTTTGAATTTTCTGGAATTGAATGAGCAGCCAGAAAATCAGCTAAAGCTTGTCCTTTGACCGATTTCTGAGGGATATAGTGCATATCATACTGAACAAGTAAAATTCTCCAGTTAGCCAATCGAGAATTTAAAACACTTGGTTTTTTCATCATGACTCGTATAGGATTGATCCTGGAAATGACATGAATGGTCTGGCCAATGATATAATGTCGTGTCTTTTGGACAGCGAACATAAGGGCTAGACATTCTTTTTCGACCGGTGAATATCGAGGTTCAGCTCCGGTCATGGTACGACTGAGATAGTAAATGGCTTATTCATGACCATTTTTATTCTTTTGAGCGAGCAGCGCACCCAATGAATGACTCATTGCTCGGGTATATAGAAGGAACGGTATTCCTGAGATAGGAGGTACCAATACTGGGGGGTTCATCAGATATTGTTTTATGTAATCAAATGCTTTCTGACATTCGTCAGTCCAGACGAAAGAAACACCTTTTTTCAAAAGTTTATTGAATGGTCTGCAGCATCCTGAAAGATTAGAGATGAATCTCCTGATATAAGCGATCCTTCCTTGAAATCCTCGTAGCTCTTTTAAGGTGCGTGGAGGACGCATCTCTTGGATGGCTTTGATCTTCTCGGGATCTACGTGTATACCTTTCGAGGTAATGACGAAGCCGAAAAATTTGCCACTAGAGACGCCTAAGAAGGACTTAGTAGGGTTCATCCTTAATTGATGCTGACGCATTAGATCAAATATAGTTTTCAAATCTTGGATGTGATCCTCTTTTTGTCGACTTTTGACTGCAATATCATTAACGTAGCATTCGACTGTTTTCCGTAAATGTTTACGGAATATAGTGCTCATGGCTCGTTGATAGGTTGCTCCTGCATTCTTGAGACCGAATGGCATCACTGTATAACAGTATGTACCGATCGGCGTTCTGAAGGAAGCGTGTTTCTCGTCATCTGGAAACATTTTAATTTGATTGTATCCAGAATACCCATCCATGAATGACATCCGTTCAAAACCACAGGTATTATCGATCATAACATCAGTAATTGGTAGAGGGAACTCGTCTTTAGGACATGCCGTATTAAGATCACGATAGTCTATGCATACTCTGATCTTGCCAGTCTTTTTAAGGACAGGAACTATATTAGCCACCCAATCAGGATGTTGTTCCTCTCTGATAAACCCAGAAGTCATGAGTTTATTAACTTCGGCTTCAATTGCATCCATAATATCTGGACGGAATCGTCGCTGTTGTTGCTTGACCGATTTAGCATTTGGCATTATATTGAGTTTGTGAGTTGCGATCTGTGGATCAAGTCCTGGCATATCTTCATAGCTCCAAGCGAAGACGTCGATGTATTCGCGAATAAATTTGATCATGTCTTGCTTATCAGTTTCTGAAAGACTTTCACTAATGAATATTGGTTTGGGGGATCCCTCTTCACCAACATCTATTTGAACGAGTTTATCTTCAGTTGGAGGTTCTCTTTGCTCGAATCTAAACTCCCATTGATTATCTAACCTTTGGGCCCATTGTTCTGACTCGGATGAGATTTCAAATTCGTCTTCGTCATTTTCTTCAGGACCGTCAGCGGAAACCATATTGGAAGACAGAATGTTACGGTGGAAGTCACCGATACTTGTATCAGAATCCCAAGTGGAGGAACTAGAAGAATCAGATCTTTTATCTTCGTCAGATTCGGGATCTTCATGGATGATATTGATGAAGGAAGTAGGAGCAATATAACCCAATCCGCATTTTGTCCTTCCATATTTTAGAGAAGGAATCCGAACAGGCATTCTTCTTCCTTTCCCATTACTGAGACCAGTTCTGAAGTCATAGCCCATATTTTTGATAATATCTTTAGATTGCTGGCTGTAACGATGCAACTGTAATCTTCCAGAATCATCATTTCTATCATCATCTTCAAGGTTGATAGGGTTTTTTGGTCCTTTGTAGAAGAATATTGGAATGTCTCCTGGTTTTCTGCTAGGTACTAGAAAGCATGAATCTTGTACTGATTCTAAGGATACTTCTGTATGAAAAGTCTGTACAACTTCTATGGTTATTGTTTTCAAGTCATCTAACAGATGCAAATAACTATGAACATGATTACAAACATCGATATACTGCAAAGACGGAGATATTTCATTAAATTCAAAAGTAGTAGTATTTACATTAGAAGGAGATTGAACTTTAGAAATCTTAGCCAAATCAATGACTAAAGGGGGAGAAGAAGAACGAGAAGGAGTTTTGTTTCGATTAAGATCGATCACAAATGGCTCAGAAGAGGTGAGCTCCCTTGAAGCTTGGGATGGAAAAGTAGTTCGCCCACCAACAGGGATTACCAGAGTGTCCTATTTTATAGGTGAAGATACAGAAAATGTAGTACGCCCACTGACAGGAATGATCAGTGTGTCTTGGGTAGATGATTGAGGTAATGGAGAGATACGTCCGCTCACTGGAATAATGAAGGGGCCTTCTCCAGAGGGTTTAGGAGACTGTTGCTGAGTAGTTCGACCTTTAATAGGAATTATCAAGGTCTCACTTTGCGGATCTTCTTTTTCCATAGCTTGTACTATTTTTGTATACTCCTCTTTGTACATTCGGGAATCACTGAAATAAGCTTCAACCCCACGGAAAGGATTTATATCAGCAACTTCCTTTTGTACCTTTCCATCGCTGTCAATGTATTTGAAGCACTGATGAAGAGTAGAAGGCACCACATTATTTTCATGAAGGAAGGGTCTTCCCAGGAGAAGATTTATAAGATCCCACGATCTCGATCACATAGAAAGTAACTTTGGATCTGAAATCGCCTATTTGAAGTTTCAGATGAATCTTTCCCAACGGCTCGCTTCGGCTTTGATTGAATCCCAATATAGTAGTAACCGTCTTGGAAAGTTTGTGAAGAGGGATTTTTAATTCATCCAGCAGACTCTTTGGCATTATGCTTAAAGCAGACCCTGGATCAATAAGAATACAATCTATCTTCATCGTATCGATGTAACCGGTGTAGTAGAGAGGCCGATCATGTCGATTATCCTCCAATAACATGTCATCTTGTGTAAAGGTGATATTCGGGATGATCTCCAATATACTATTGCAATGTAAGCAAGTAACAGGTTCTTCATCTGGCTTCTTTAATTGTGCAAGACAAGAGTCAGCCTGAAGAAGTGCCTCACTTAATGTCTTCCGAGTCTCTATAGAAAAACGTAGAAGTTCAAAGAGGGACATTCTAGCTGGAGTATTAGCGAGTTGAGCTAAAATGTCAAAGTTATAAGGCTTCTGAAGTCCAAGGGGAGGGGACTTCCTGATTGGTTTGTCGAAGCGAGCTTGTTGTTTGCCTTTCTCAAGTGCTGTGGGCTCGGAAGGAATAGGTACAACTGGTGTAGTTAAAGGAACAGGTGCAGTGGATGATTCTTCCTCACGAGGAACATCAGGAGTATCTTTGTCAACTGGAGAGATATCAGGAGTATCTTCAGGACTCTTGGAATAATCCTTTAGATAATGTTTCCCTGTTCTAGTAACACCAGCAAGTGCTTCTACTTTATCTTTTGGTTCTGTGTCGAAAGTAGATCCGAAAGAAGTCATATGACATGACTTAGTTTTTTCGGCCTTCTTAGATTTTAGGGAAGTAGTCTTTTCAAGGGGAGGAGATTCAAAATCTGCCACTATATCGGGATGAATCCATATGATTTCTCATGTTTCAATAGTGATCGGTACTAATCCTTCAGACTATGGGGGGAATATTCACGATTTCAAGAGTTGCCTTGGAAATAGGAACGATCCCGCTTTCAAGGAGTTGAGGAGGAAAATCTCCGAATTGCATAGAGACAACGTTGGAGGTGACGGTCTTTTCTTTCGGAGTGAGAGTGACTGCTCCAGATTTGATCATTTCCTGGATTTTTCCTTTCAGTACAAAACATGTACGAGCTGTGTGACCCAACATTCTATGATACGGACAGTATTTAGGATGATCTGTCTTACCAGCTTCATCGGGTTTCTTGATGTCAGGTAATTGTATTTTATTACCTTTAAGTAGACATTCAAAGATACCAAGGACGTCATCGTCGTCAAAAGAGTATTCTTCTTTGGGGCGAGGTGCTCTTGGTTGTTAATTTGTTGGAGCTGGGGTAGCTTGGACAGATATTACCTCTTGATTTTTGCTCTGGAGATTGACTTCAAGAGTCTCTTTTCCTTTACGATTGTTAGGTCGCGTACTATTGCTAGTATTTTGACTTGATTCATTGGGAGTCATGTGTACCCCCAGACCTTTGAAAGTCTCGGCACTGACTTCGGCAGCTTTGGCACTGACGATGAAAGATGGCCAATCTTGGAATTGAGTGGATCCTGTCCACACGCTGATGATTGATAAGAGATTCGACTTGCAAGTGTCGATAGTGACGGCATCGGGAGTTCCGAGAGGCATTTTTAAAGCTTCTCTTCTAAATCTTTCAATGAAGCTTTCAGTGCTTTCATTATTTTTCTGTTTGATTCTTATAAGAGCAGACATAGTCATGTCATTGAGCCCTTCATAGAACCGTTCAAGAAACATTTGTTTGAAGCCGGCAAATGAGGTAATACACCCATCAGGGAGACTTCTATACCATTCAAAAGCCGTTCCCTTGAGACATCCGATAAATACCCGAGTAAGGAGGGCGTCGCTCGGTTGCAACTGATCAGTCATCACTTCAAAGTGATTGATGAACTGACTTGGGGAGGTGGTCCTATCAAAGAATGAGATAGTAGGAGGCTTGTATTTAGGAGGATATGATACTTGCTTCCATTCTATTGGGTAAGGTTGCTTGATACCTAACCTTTGTAAATCGTCTTTCTGTTTGAATGCCTCAAATTGGGTTCGGAGATTCCTCAATTCTTCAGTAATGACTCCGGAAGATTGTGGAGTTGTAGCTTGTAGAGAATAGTTAGGAGGAGGGACAGCATTATAAGTGCTACCCCCAGCTCCCGAATGGCTAGGAATTGGTTGAGCTTGCCCAGGGATATGGGATTGTACTGCTGGAGGAACATGCACTGGACCTACACCAGTGTCAATTGGTATGGCGTCAGGTACAGTCTGTTGATTTTGCAGCTGGGTTGCCATAAGTTCATACATTGACTTCATAGTATCTGCCATAGATTTTATTTGTTGTTCCAAAGAAGCAATTCTTTGGTCTTGGGGAATCATCGAAGAAGAAGGTTCATTGTTTAATTCAGTATTCCCATCCACCATATAAGTTGTGACTATACGAGGGATTATTGATGATACTGTTTGTTCTGAATCATTGCTTTGTGTCTCAAAATCAGTTGTAGGAGAACTACCTCCAGTAGAAAGAGGTAGGAAGTTGGATTCTCCAAGGAATTCATAATAGTCTTCAGAAACCGAAGTTCTTTGATTAGAAGCCAGGACTCTTGATCTGGTGCCTCTATATACCCCATCTTGACTATCAGTTCTACCCCCAGTATCCCGAGAGGTCATGTTGATAGAAGCGAAAAGAGGTTCATCTTCATCAGACATAGGTTCACACTGGATCCGATTAAAGACAGACTGTCGTTTAGTTTGACATCTGTATTGAATTATGACCATAGGTTGGAAGTCACAATCATGATCAGTATGGTCATAATCCATTGACAGAGAATTATTCCTCTTCTTTTGTTGAAGATGTTCTCGCAAATCCGTATGTGAAGATTGAGGTATATTTGAGAACAATCTTTGTTTATTAGGAATGTATTTCTTGTCCTTGGATTTTACCGGCTCTTGATTATACAAAGAGTGATTAATCTGAGCAACATAATTTTTGGCATATTCTGCATCCGGATCTCTTACTTTCATTCCCGATTGGTATGGTTTCTTAACACCAGAAGTGCTTCCCAAACGGGATTGATTAAGTTTCGTTCTTAGATCTGTTGGAGGTAAAACATTGGTCTTTGATACTTGAAGTTTTCCTTCCATTGATCTGGATATTTGCAGAGAAGGAAGAGTTGAACCATCCCCTTGATTAGGAGTTGGTAACAAACCATTTTGTAGAGACAAATTATGTGCCCAATTTGAAGAAGTCGTTGAAGAAGACATTAAGAAATGTTTCTTTTTAGACTTGTTCAAGTTTTGAGACATAGAATGTCCAGAAGGAAGAGTAGTCAAAAGACTATTTCCTTTTCTTTGACTAACAAAATTGTCAGCCAAAGCTGTTCCTGAAGTAAACACTACAGGAGCAGAAGAAACAACTAAAGAGTTGTTCCTATTCGAAGGGACTTTGTGAGCCATTTGTGGAGGAGCCATAGCAAGACTACCCCCAGTTCTAGCAGAACCTGGTAAGGAGGAAGAAATAGCTAAAGAGCTATTCTTCTTAGAATATGCTGGTGACAATTTGGCTAAGGAGCCATTACTGTTAGCATATGAAGTCTTGGCTAAAAAGCCAGATTTCGGTACGCGTGCTGAGTCAGGGAGAGCTGACTTGGTGGGTGATGCGTGCGGAATACACGCTGAGACAGGCTTGGTTAAAGAACCAGTGCTGTTAGCGTGATTTTTGGGTTTGGAAATACACGCTAGAATAGGTTTGGCTAAAGAGCCAGTGCTGTCAGCGTGACTTTTGGACTGTGTGACTACGAAAACAGATTTAGCTAAAGAGCCATCACTGTTAGCATATCTTTTGGATGCTGTCGTCTTCGAACCCACAGGAGTATGCGTGCCTGCAGTGGAGTTCTTGCCAGTATTAGTAATGGACACTGTGGCAGAAATTTTACCATCTTTGGTTGCCAACAGATTTTTAGGGACGTAGACAGATCGTCCCTTTGATTTGGCGGTGGTGATAGAGGCTGAAGTGTGCTTGCCACCCTTAGCCCACTGCATTTCTTCATAGGCGAGTTGATTGAACTGAATCGATATCACTTTCTTCGTCGATCCGACCGACGAAGCGTCGCATTGAGTTGTGGCCATCTCAGAAGAGGAGATGGGTTTCCCCAGCAGAGTCGCCAATTTGTTTTCCATAAATAAATTCACTTTATTTATTTTGATTCTGGGAAAATACAACTATAGGAATCCGATCTAGAAGACGATCGCTTTATCCCTTGGACGATGCGAAGAAGAAAAGCTCTCAAGAATTCGACAGCAATTTAGATATTCTGTTTATCTGTACAATGAATGAGAAAAGAACTCTATTTATAGAGTAAAAAATAACTAAAAAGATAACTGTCTTCATAACCTATGCACAGTTGATAATCACGCAGGACTCAATCGTACGCAAGATTGATGAGCAGTTACTGGACGTGGCCCATAACTGTTGGACACATGACAATCATGCATGAGTCGTGTGCAAGTTACTAGGGCACGCATACGAGAGATCCGTGGCATGTCTGCCACATACTCCAATTTGATAATTTGAGATGATAATCCGCTAACTGGTTGAGGATGAAATCCCTGTTGAGATAAAAAATCCACGCTGACTTACAGCAGAAATACTTAGGCTCAAAATATACGCAAACTTGAGGTAGAGGGCTCAGAATACACGCAAACTTGAGGCAGAAGGCTCAGAATACACGCAAACTTGAGGCAGGAACACTGAAGTTCAAAATGCACGCAGACTTGAGTCAGAAGGCCAGCTGTCTTGATTCGACGTGCCTCGACTGACACAAAATCTCTGACATTGATTGCTTTGTCAGTCACATTAAATGATGATAAGCCCTTTTTTGGTACGCCAACTTGATGAAGACCGAATCTTGTTGAAAAAGATTTCAAAAATCACGCAATAGTCGGCTGAGATCTCTTGAATCCCGTGCATACGTGGCATACGAGGAGACGTTTATTGACTGTCGTGCTGTCAGTCATAATTATAATCTAACAAATGGTGAGCTGTCTTTGAGTACTATTTTGAACTTTGCGTATTTTGAGGAAATAATTTGATAGAACTCAGCGTGTCTTTTAGACATTTTCTTGATAGGCTGTATTAACTCAGCGTGACTATATTTTTGAGGCCTACAAACTGTAATTGAGTAACCTCTCCGGTAAGGCCTATCTCTCAGTCATATCGCAGGCTCGTAGCAGTACAACTATGTCGCCGTACTACCATGATATCGCACTAATGCGACTCTCGACCTGCATGGGCCACCACTAAAAACGTGTCACGATCCGCACCCACTGTGAGGGTACGAGTACGTAACAGCGCCCAGCCTACGCCGCAGTGTCGGCGGTAGAACGCTGTTCTAAGTCTCTAACTAATTATCAACTCATGCAGTATATAATGTACTCATCATGAACAACTCCGAACGGAGGACAAGTATAAGATATGGTGTAACTCAATCACAGTCTAAGCACGATAAGATAACACCGAAATATAACTAAGAAATTGAATACAACAAAACTACTAATAAAATAACAACAAACTCAAACATCTCAAATACATCTCAAGTCTCAAATCTCTATATACAACTCCAGTTCTAAACAGGAAAACTAAAATAAGACAGACTAGCTAAACTCCCGATCACTCCTGAGTGTCGGGGTCATAGGTAGCTAAGCCATCTCCTGGTCTGTAACATGTAGGGCATGTGTCCTCAGGGCAATCATCTGTAAAATTTTTAACAGGTCCAGTCAGGACAGGAACGAGCACATCTCATCTAGAAAACCCAATTAAATGACAGAGAACTATAAAGCAGTTATAGACAGCTGTATTGATGAAAATGGCAGTTTATATTCTGGTGATGGTAAGAAAGACAGATAAAGTATAAGGAAAGAAAATAACTAAACAAGAGAAGAATCATAGCAATGAAGACTATAAAAATAGAACTAGCTGAACCAGGGTAATATGATATAAAGTCCAGACAACAATGTAGACAAGTGTAACTCCAATGTTAGTCCAGTACAAGATGAATCTAATACAAGATGAATCCAGTAAGGGACGATTCCAGTTATAGTGATCAATGATTCCAGGGTGAGTCCAGCCTATACTCTAGCAGTGTGTTTTAAAATACCGAGATCGACATGTAAACGGCTATGGGTAATCCGGCACATCACACACCTGGCCGGGTGTGAGATGGCTATCATTCCAGTATGATTCCAACAAAAGGGGTGATTCCAGAAATGGGGTATGTCTACATGTCTTACTCTAGTATTTTCCCTCCCAGCAAGTGAATCCAGAAATTCGACACAATGATTCAAGATGAGTCCAGCCAAAATATAAAGATACCAGTAAATGATTCCAGTAAATGATTCCAGTAGGTGATTCTAGTAATAGAAGCCAGAAATGATGATACCAGTAATAGAGGCCAGAAAATAAATGTGTGTCGTATACATGAATTCAGAATATCCATACGTGTTGTAACAGAGAATCGCATACAACTAACTAGAACTGAAGTACAGTAATTGACAAGTAAATGAGAGAACTATCAGAGAATGTACTCGCCTGATACTCTGAAAAGAGTAGTGAAATATCAGATGTCTGTACCGAAGTCACAATGTCCTAAATAGAGCAGTACAGATTATAACATGTTTAAAATAAGGCAAATGAAGTCTACGATACAATCTACATAAATTCTAGGCCAATCTAGGTCAAAGTCAACTCTTGGTCAACTCTGGGTCAAACCAAGTCAATAGCTAGCTAAATTGTCAAACCTTGGTCAACTAGTCAATCTTTAGTCAACCAAGAGTCAAACAAGGTTAACTAGGCTCTTCCTAGGTCATACTAGATCAACATCCTATGTATCAACCTATACCTTACCACAAATGTAAGCTAATACCTTAGCACCCAATACCCTATCATATATCACCCAGGTAAACCTATTACCTGTACTTACGGCTACCCACATAACCAATTATCTATATCCATTATATTCTCTCATATATCGACCTTACTTCAACTAATCCTACATATTACATATGTATATACTCAACCTATATACATACATCAACATTTACAACACACCCTAGCATACCCACTCAAATTCTCACATGGCACACTCACACACCCCACAATACCTTATAACCCATATACCTATACATATCTATAGATAGACACACACACATGGGCAACCTTTGTGCCACTGCCCTGCTATAGGCAGGGCCTATACTAGTTTCTACTCCTGGTGTAGGCTGCATTGCATAACAATGCAGGCCACTAGCCAAGGACACCCTCAAAGTAATCTAATATGGGATATACAAACCCCTCTACTCCTTAACTCCATAATACCCTTCCAATGGCAGTACAACCAATGTAAAGGAAATGAAAGTAAACTGAAAATGAGGAAAAGGAAATCTGGAACCTAACTAAATCCCATTCTAGGTTATGCAAACCTCAGTCCTAGCAGATGTAAAGACTCCATACCAGGCTGATACACATCTCTCATTCTATCTCCTAACACAGGTATTAATATCAAGTGTTTGAAATCCTCGAAAAAAGTCCTGACATGTGCACATTGCATGATTCAATCCAAAAATAGGATTGGTACATGCAGGCCACTAGTCGGACTGAACATGGCTGATGCCATTCAATCTAAGTCCTAAATAGCTACCAGTAACAATCCTAATGTCAGTTCTTGCCACCCATAATCCCTCTATGCACATAGCTTCAATTCAACAGTAAACTAACAATGTGGAAACAACCCATCCCATACAATTTCCTACTCTAACCCAACCCAAATTCGAAGCCCTTACCCAACAGTCTTAGTAATGACAGTAAACCACATTTCAGTTTTAAATGTAAACATCAATCACATATGTTAAACAAATACAATTATATTTATATAACAACCAAATCCCCAATCCAATTTCAGTTAAACAGTGTACATATAATCCCAGATTTGTGTGTGTTGAGTGCACAGGTGTGTGTGACAGGGACTGTGTGTGTGGATTACATATGTATACTCAGATTTCAGTCCCAGGTTAGGCAATCTCAGGAAACCTGAAACCCAACTGAAATCCCAAAATTTCTAATACATATTCAGCTGTAAAACATGTAAATTAATCCTTGAAATTTGTTTTTAAATCACTCGAAATAGAATAGGAAGGTTCAGTTCAGGAAATTGACAGTTAATATTTGAAGTAGTTGACAGTTTTTAATAGGAAAAGTCATTCACTAATGTAGCAATCACATAAACCTATAAATTATCAGTAAACCAAAAGGATTAGCACATGAACTCCTCAAATATCACCACATTCGAACTGTCAACTCAGTCAATGTGTGAGATGCCTGAGAACAAACACAGGAACCTGAGAACAGTGGGTATCACCACATGAACTCCCCAAAAAAATCCATACTTGAACATAAAACCTAAACTACTATGTAAATCCTATCCAGTAGGAACTAATACACATGTATAGGAATCAAAATGGTAAATAAAACATCAGAAAAATCAGTTTACATTGAATCTAAACTCAGGATCCTTGAAAATAGTATACGTATCAGTGATTTAAATGGGAAAACGCAAATTCGAAATCAAATCATGTTAATTCACATTTTAAATAGTTGGTAAAACATAATACAAGTGTACACGTGTCAATCAAGGTATTCGTGTCCAACCAAGTGGACACGAACGTGTCCAGAACACACAATCACTCACAGACACGCACACGTGCACTGGACTGAACGCAGCATCGTGCACGCATGTACGCGTGTCCCGTGTGTGACACAGGCCACGTGGAGACACGTGGCCATGCATATGTGTTCGCCAGGACTAGGAGAACATGCTAGGGTGTCTGCAACATGTCCATGACACGCGTGTCGCGTGTACGAGATACGTATCAGTCGAGTGTCTGTGCATGTGTACAACAGTGAGGAAAATAGTGCGGGTCAATTTACTTCGTACACACCAAACGAGAAGCCGTGAAAATTTACAAGTGTCGTGTCAGTCATTAGGACAATGTGTGTGTCAAGTTTCGTGACCCGAGTCGCCGTGTCGTGTCCGCAATGGCACCCGAGCAGCAGGACAGCCGCACGGGGCCAGTGCGCAGCGTGTCCAACACGGATTTGGACACGATAAAGACGCGGATTCGTGCTCAGTCAAACACAAAATTAATATATATATATAATACAACAAATCTATTCAAATACTTTTCAAAAATATCAATTTTTAAACCTTTGTGGCATTTAATCAAACACTCAACAGTACAACTGATACGTGTCCGATACGGACACGAAATTGACACGACTCGACACCACACCTATGCTAGCAGCTAGGGGACTCCTAGGGCTATGCACTCATGCAAAGAAATTGAATTTTAATGGTGATTGTGAGGGTTTACCTATTGGTTGAACTTCCAATGAAAAGCTTCAAAAGAGGAAAATCACCTTGCTAGCCAATATCTCCAAATTGATTCAAACCTGAGATTTCTCTCCATGAACATAAAGTAGGGATCAATTAGAACCCAATGCAAAAGATTTAAGCCAAAAAGGAATTGAAATGAGGAAGTTATGGATTGGGAAAGAAGGCTCTTACCTCTTTCTTCAAACTTGTAAAAATTTAATAAAAGAGGCAAGAACAAGGAGGAGAATATTTATAGGGAAGGAGGAGCCCTAGTGGCTGGTCATAAGTTGTAAAAATTAGGGTTAGGGTTTCCTAAATTGGGCCACGGGCTTAAGTCATGATCAAACAATCATTAAGCCATAAGTCATTTCATGAGACCATAAGCCATGACTTAAATCACTTAAACTAATCCTCCTAATCCAAAATTAGTTTCTAATGACTAAAAGTAGGTTAACCTAAGTTAGACTAGGGTCACCATGGCTAGGGTTAGCTTCTAGGCTAGTTCACTAGGTCTCAACAAGTCAAGTCAACCTAGAATTCACCAATTCAATAAATCATCAATAAATCAAATAAGTCAAAATGGCCAAAATACCCCTAGGCTAAAAATGATAATTAAATCATTCTAATGACATGGTTAGGCTCTAGGTCATGCAGTCTCTACGGTTTCACTAGCTGCACACCAAAATCACAAGTCATGACTTAAACCAGTTTTTTAAATAGTTTAAAAATAATTAAAAATCACCAAAAATCATAATATAAAATAAATATCAATAAATAATAATTATAATTACAAAATTTCAAAAATACTCTCATCTGGAAAACTGGGTGTTATACTATTCAAGACATGGCATGCTGTACTTACAGCTTCTGTCTAAAAATATTTTGGAAGTAAAAATTGAGTCAACATGACTCTGACCATATCGCCAAGAGTTCTATTCTTTCGTTCTATAATACCATTTTGTTGGGGAGTTCTAGGATAAAAAAAATTCATAATTAAAACCATTTAAATCATAAAACTTTTTGAAATCAGAGTTTTCGAATTCACCGCCCGCAATGATCACTTCGGATTCGAGTAATCATGAAGTATTTTTCATTTTGTACCTTTTTAGCAAAAATTTTGAAAACAAAAATAGTATCACTTTTGTTTGAAAGAAAGAAACCCCAAGTAAAACGAGATAAGTCATCAACAATCACAAAGGCGTAAAATTTTCCACCAAGACTGGCTACTCTACTAGGACCAAACAAATCCATATAAAGAAGTTGCAAAGGTCTAGTAGTACTCACAGAGTTGATGGATTTAAAAGAAGATTTAGTCGCCTTATTTTTCTCATATTTGGCACATACCATATTCTTTTTTGAATGTGATGTCTGGTAGTCCTCTTACTAGCTTGCTGGTTGATAGTCTTGACATGGTATCCATGTTTGCATGTCCAAGACGCATATGTCATAGTAATCTTTTATCCTTGTGAGCATAGAGGCATATTCCTGTATTGTTAGTATTTTCGAGAGATAGAATATATAGATGTTATCTTCCCTTATTCCTTCAAAAGTGATGTCTCCAGTTGATCTATCATATATAGAGCATTTAGTTTTTCCAAAGTTAATATCATGTCCATTGTCAGCAAGATGACTAATGTTGAACAAGTTATGCTTTAACTCTGTTACTAAACAGACATCTTTAATGACAGGAAAGGGAGGATTACCAATAGTACCGTTACCTATGATATAACCTTTTAGATTATTGCCGAATGATACATATCCTTCCTTTTTTATCGATAGTGTTGCAAAAAGATTTACATTTCCAGTCATATGTCGCGAGCACCCACTATCGAGAATCCATTTGCTTCTAGAAGATGAAGGAAGGTCCACCTACACCACGAGTAGATGTGACCTTTGGTACCTAAATTCTTGAGGGTCCTGAAAAGTTAGTCTTCGGTACCCATGCATACAAGTTTAAATCAACTAATCTTCTGAATCTACATTATGGTGAAGTGTGTCCATACTTGCCACAATAGTGACATGTAGCATGCATGTTTGTGTTAGGAGCAGGATGATAATGATGTCTATGTGTGGGTGATTGACGTGTTGCATGAGAATATGTGTACATAAAAGCATTTTTGTGTTACATAAAAGCATTTTTGTGTACAGCATGTATATGTATTTTTTTCTATGTTGTGTATTCTTGTGTTGAGTGGTCTTGTGTCTCATGTGAGTGCTGTGACAGTGAGACTGAGTTTGAGGTTGAATAACCTGTTTACCCAGCCTGATCTCTAATCTTTTAGAGGCAATATACATTTCATCATATTTAGCAGTCAAAGCACTAATTCTAACAGCTGCAATATTATACTTCTTTTTCTCTTCCATAAGCTCTTTATTGAGTATGGTAAGATCATGTGTTTGTTTCTCAATACGTGATTCAGTATCGTGTAAGCTTAATTTAAGCTTGGATAATTTCTCAATGTTATCTGTGGGAGATGTGTCTCTAACATTATATATCAAGCAAGCATAATAGTCTATGAATCTCAGCTTCATGAGTCTTATTCTTATCCTTTGCATGTTTGTACTTACTAAGTAATTTTTTGTGATCTTCAAGTAAATCACTAAAAGCATCTCCAAGTTCATCAAAAGTAAAGTCATCAAGTGGATCATTTGTTAACTTGTCGAAAGTTGCCATTAGGCAGATGTTTGCAGTATCTTAGGGAGTGTCCTCTTCTTCTTCTGAGTCACTAGCTTTGCTTTCGTGCCATATGCTCGTGTTGGCATACTTTCGAGAGGATGGCCTCTTGTATGAATTTTCATATCGGCTCTCTTTCTTTGCTGTAGGGCGGTCTTTCTTGACATGCCCCGTTTTCTTACAGCCGAAGCAGATAGGCTCTTCATTGTCGTCTTTGTGTTGTTCCTTCTTCCTTTGGTTGAAATATAGAAACTTCTTGAAGTTGCGAACCATGAGCACTTGATCATTACCATCGGAGTCATCATCGTCTGTTTCATCTGGAGTAGTCTTTCGACGATGAACTTTTAGAGCGATTTCTTTTTTCCTTTGGAGCAGTTTCTTCAAAGTCTTTGAGGTCGAGCTCATGCATCATTAGTTTGCCCATCAGATTCTCCAGATACATGGTAGTGAGATCATTGCCTTCGATGATTGTCGTGGCTTTGGGGTTCCAGTTCTTCGTTAGACCCCTTAGCTCCTTGCGTATCTTCTTATGGTTGGAGTAGTTCTTTCCGAGGGAAGATAGGGAGTTGACGATGTCTTGAAATCTGGTGAACATTTATGTCATCGTTTCATTGGGCTTCATCTTGAATGCTTCGTACTCCTGTGTTAGCGACTGATTTTTAATTCCTTGACTTGAGTGGTTCCTTCGTGAGTCACTTCTAGAAGCTTTCATACTTCGTGTGAAGTGGTACACGTAGATACCCTATTGAATTCAATCATGTCTATAGCACAGAAGAGAGCATTAATAGCCCTAGCATCTAGACTAGCATGTTTCTTTTCTGGCTCAGTGTATTTGTCATGGGATTTCTCTATGAGGTTCCCATCAACTATAATTCTAGCAGGCTTCTTATAACCATCTGTAACTATGGTCCATAAGTCAAAGTCTAGAGATTTAAGATAGAAACTCGTTTGTCTTCCAGTATGTGTAGTCGGTTCCATTAAATATGGGTAGCCTATGAGTGGACTGTCCTTCACCGTAGTTGGTGAGAATGGGTTGTGTGGTTGCCATAAATCAGCTTTAGGGTGTTAATCCTTTATCAAGAGACCAGAGCTCTGATACCAATTGAAGTAACGTGTAGGCAACTCTAGAGGAGGGTGAATAGATGTAATAGCCACATAATAAAATATTGCTTTTATTGTCTATTTCTCTATATAAAATTTTTTAAAGTGTTATGCTCTAAATTTTTCAAAATATAATAATATTAATAATAATTGATAACCACAATAACAATAATAAATATTATATATATATATATATATATACAAACACATATATATTTTGCATTTTGACCCAAGGTAAAATTTTATAATTTTATAATTTACTTACCAACTCATTAGGGATTAGGTGTCCACTTGTGTGAATAGGTGGCACTTATATGAGATTAAGTGTCAAGTTACTAGAATAGGTGGCACATAACTTGCCACATGGCCTTGGTGCATGAGAAGAAAACCATCTTCTTATGACACCTAAACCCTTCCCTCTTCTTCTACCTCTATTTATTCTTCCTCTCCTTCCTCCACACATACACACACACATACACATACCACTTTCTCTCCTCCCTCTTACTACATATTGCTGCTATATATTGCTGCTATTGTTGTTGCCGCGGCTCCCGCTATCGCCGACCACGCCGCCGCCACTGGCCACCCCGTCTCCGGCCACCACCCCCTCCAGCACCTCCTTCTTCTCATCCTCTTCCACTCTCTCAAACCTAGGTAAAGGCCCTCTTTTCCTTCTCCTTCTCTTTTAATTTCAAAACCTAGGTCAAATTTTGTTAATGGGTTTCATTTTGGGATTTATGGTTTAGATTCAGAAATTTAAAAGAATTGAAATCAAACCTAGGTGCATTCCAAGGAACCAAGGCAAGTCCTCCTACCTTTTTCCCCTTCAAAATTGCTTTCTAATTATTTTTCTTGAGTAATATATATATATATATATATATATATATATATATATATATATATATATATATAAAAATATATATATATATATATATAGGGGTGTCAACACCTACATGCTAGTATAAACATATCCACTCATATTTTGACACATTATGTGGACACGAACTCATGAAATTATACTATCATGGACTTTTACAATTCTTGGTTCAATATAGGATACTCAACTTATACTTTTTAAAGGCAAAACTACATGAATTTTTACCTTCATAGTTTTATATGTATAAACTTGGGGTAATGTTAAATGTGAAATTGAAGTTTTGTTAAATAAATGTATTAATTAAATTCTGTCCAAATTAGAAATTTTACTTAATTAACATATTTGAATTTCATTTTGCATCCCCAGGAAGTTAAAATATGACACGTAGTAAGCATGAGATTAAATTGGACATTTAGACTTACTTTGTATGTGACATCAATTGAAATTAAGATTTGATATCATGGTATTACTAACAACCATATTTTCTTTGAACTTGAAAAGTTTTAGGGAAAGCAAATTGATAATAATCCAAATAGTTGCTTGCTTGCTAAGGAAAAAAGATATATTTGTTTGCTTACTTGCTTGCTTGCTAAGGAATAAGGTACATTTAAAAAAATTGAATATCTACATATATATAACTGCGTGGTTCCGGTGTTGAGAGTTGCTCCGCCGAAGAGGTCGGCGAACCCGAGTTCCTATTTTCATATCTTATATCTCTTGTGAATTTTTCGGAGTCAATAAATACAAAAGAGACTGCCGAAATTTTTGGAAATTCCAAGGGATAGATTTTTGGAAGGACAAAACCTAGATTTAGTTGTAGATTAGGATTTTATTAGAATGGAAGAGAAACCTTGGATCACACCTTTGAAATCTTTACAATATTATATTTTTACAAAACTGATCAGTTCCTATTATCGGCATTCGTACGGCCATACGATGTCCGAGGTGAGGCTTAGCTCACTTTCATGTTTCCTGTTTTCTATTGGATTCTGAATTCCCGAATTCGGCCATGTAATATCCAATGTAGCCTGGTTCCGATATTCCTGAAAAAATTTAAGTCATACGACGATTGTTATAACACTTGATTCCGATAATTCAGAAAATAACTCATGTGTTATCCTGTTTATATCACATCATTATGTGATTCCTGATACTGATGGAATGGATAAATCTAAGCACCGTCTATTCAAGTATAAACCTGATCTCAGGCAAATGGGATTATTGTTGAGAAATAGAAGTTATGTGATCCAGAAGCGTTTCTCTAAATATTGTATTTGTATACAAGTTTACACATTTATACCTGACACCCTGAATTCTTTTGGGAAAGATCCTAATACTATAAGAAAATTTTTATTTAGTAAATCTACTTTTAAAATTATCATTTTCCTCCAGTTCAATTTTGATAGTTTTATCATCTTACTTTACCCACTTTACTCTTTTGACTGAGGGCTTGCTCGTCGTATTGACGATCTAGTATTGTTCACTAAATTTGTATACATATTTCCAAGGAACTGCTACGACAAGTTAAAAGGAAGATGGAGAACAAGAACGAGATTTTACTTTTGAAGGCAATTATGTTGGAATCAGAATACTCTCTATTTCATTAATTCAGGTATACTTTTATATATTGGGTTAATTGTTACACTGGGTAGAGTAGTTCATTTTCCTATTTATAGCTTAGAATGTCTCTTGTAGAATAATATTGATTTTATTATACAAGATTATGACCTATGATAACCTATCCTAGAGCCTTACAGGCGACAATCGCGAATACGAGTACTAGAGTATTCATATGTCGTGTAGCCTGGGGATGGTGTAACGTACTCGGCTCGCCGTATTCTGGGAGCGGGGCGTAACAATAGAGTTTGTGTCTATAATGACCAATTAAAAATTAACTCTATGCTAAGTCCAGAAAACAACTACTGAGAGAATATATATTCAGAGAGTAATAATGAGGAAAGTATAAAAGTTTAGAAGAGTACACGCAAACATAGCGATATAACCTGATTTTCCTCGTAGAAGACTAGTCCAGGCCTGAGAAATCTAGCTCAGGATTGAAATCCACTATTTGTGAAATAGGGTACACACGTGCCTTTACTCAGAAGAGCACTTCAACTTCTTACAACTTCGCAGATGCGAAACTTAAAATTTTCCAAGTGACTTCTTTTCAACTCTTGCACAGAACTTCTAGCTGAATCGCACAGAGCACCTTGAGGCTTAGGAAGTTTTGTGGCTAGGAGATTGGAAGAGTAAGGCTTAGAGCATATAAGGCTTAGAATATGAGAGTGAGAGAAGATTTGAAATGAGAGAAATTAAGCCCTATATATACTAGTCAGGGGAGGCAGAGTTCGGCCAGAATTCTGTCCCGAATATTCAAAAATTTAAACATTGGACAGCTCGTAGCAAGGTGTTCCTAAAATCATGTTGCTAATTTTTAGGGAGCAGAGTTCGGCCCGAGTTCTGCCTTAGGTAGAGTTCGGGCCCGAACTATGTCTTCCTCAGACCATAAGTTCTATATGGGCTTGAGTGGTTTGGTTTGGTTCAGGGATTATTTTGTTTTATATGGTGGAGCTTGGAGAAGTATGTCTAGGGGTTGAGATGACTCAGTGCAACTCAATATACATTCTTCTATACTCAATAAGTTAGAAAATTATAGACTGAGAACAAATATATTTACAATGTAACAGCTTGTTGACGACGTCTGTCTTGAACTTGATACGTTGTATTGGATGGTAGATGATGGTCTGTCTTGAACTTGAAGTATCATATTGGATCATATCAGATATCATTTTGTTAATTCTCTAAATCATGTTGACTGTGATCCAGTTTGGGTCAACAGAAGGTAGAGAAATGTGAAGTATGTGCTCAGACGAAGATCACAAGAAAAATCTTTCCTCGGGTTAATCGAAGCACAGATCTTCTGGAGTTGGTACACTCCGATATCTGTGACTTCAAACAGTTCTCTACAAAAGTCGGGATGAACTATTTATAACCTTCATTGATGACTTCTCAAAATACTACATGCTCAAGGCTAAAGACGAAGCATTCGAGAAGTTCAAAGAGTTCAGAGCCGAGGCTGAATGGCAAACTGGACAACAACTCAAGAGAATAAGAAGTGATCGAGGCAGAGAGTATCAATCTCATGAATTTGTATCGTTCTACAAAGAACATGGAATTATCAACGAGACTACTGCTCCATATTCTTCTAATTTAACGGAGTAGCAAAAAAAAGAACAGAACGTTGACAGAAATGATAAACTCAATACTGTTGACCGCGGGTCTTTCCAAAATGATACATGAGATAAGCTGCATTGACGACCACTTTTATTGTGAATAGAGTGCCGCATGCAACTTCGGACGTTATTCCTCATGAACTCTGGTTCAAAGTCAAACCTAACTTGAATGCCATTCGGTGTGGGGTATCTGGCATATGTTAAGCTCCCAGATCTGAAGATTCAAAAGCTCGGGACATGGACTACGAAGACGATCTTCTTGGGTTATGTCGATAAGAGTGATGCTCAGAGATTTCTTGATATTGAATCAAACCATATCATTGACTCTCGCAATGCAGAATATTTTGAAGATAAATTTGCAAGACACACGAACATTGTTCTTGCGGATATTCCGGAGAACAATGAGGATGTACAGGAAACTGAAGTTTTCAATGTGAACGTAGTCCAAGAAAAAGTTGTTGTCAAAACAACTGTTGAACCAGAACTCGCTGAACCGTCAACTAAGCGAGTGAGGAGGCCGAAGGACTTCAGAAATGACTTTGTCACCTATCATGTGGAGGCATATCCGCTTACCTATAATGAGACGATGAAGACCAGAGACGCTATTTTCTGAAAGGAGGTGATAGACAATGAAATTGATTCAATCACCTCTAATAACACTTGGGTGTTGGTTGATCTTCCTGAAGGAGCGAAATCCATCAGATGCAAATGGATCTTCAAGAAGAAGATGAAAGCAGATGGAACTATTGACAAGTTCAAGGCTAGGCTGGTAGCCACTATAAGAAATAGGTCTTTCCCAACGTTTATTCCTCCGACTTTTGTAAACGTCGGCTAAGTTAGCATATAACGACGTATTAAAAAACGTTGGTCATGACCGGCATTTGTCTTTAAATGTCGCACAATATACTAACGTTTGTAAACAAACGTTGATAATTACCTTCGTTTGCCCTTAAACGTCGAGCAATATACCAACATTTTAAACAAAGGTTGACAATTACCTGCATTTGTCTTTAAACGTCGAGAAATATACCGACATTTTTAAAACAAACATTGATAATTACTTGCATTTTTCTTTAAACGTCGAGCAATAAACCAACGTTTGACAATTACCTACGTTTTCTTTAAACGTCGAGAAATATACCAACATTTTGAAAACAAACGTTGTTAATTACCTGCATTTTTCTTTAAATGTCGAGCAATATACCAACGTTTTGTGATGCCTGTCGCATATTTGGAAACCCTTTTCGACATTTCTTTGACATTTTTTTGGGCATTTACACTTATTTGACGTGTGAAGGAAATTTTTTTTCTAATCCTACAAATTAGGCAGATTTTGTTTATGGAAATTAAGGTGAACCATTGACTAAATTAAAAAGTCTGCTTTATACATGGAAATATGTTGGGATATATATATATTATACACTACAAGAAATTGCATTTTAGTAACATGTTTTAGCGACATAAGGCCTTTTATGTCTCTAAAAGCTATATTTTTACATGTATTGGCGACATGAGTTATAATATATCACAGAATCCACATAAATTTTATGGGAGGGAAACAAATACACTACACCAAATTGACGATTTGCGACAATTAGATTTATCCAACAACAACGTATTAAAACTGTCATTCTATTTTTGACGGATTGAATTTGTCGTTTAACATCAAAACCTACTTCACCAAAACACTAGGATTAGATTTGACGGATTAAAACTATTGTTTAACATGAAAATTTTAGCTCCCGAATTCACTGAAAATTTTGGCTCCCAAATTTCTACAAAATCCCGTGCCCCCTCCTATTGGAACATTTTCTATTTCAATTTTTCTTCCTTTTCTTCTTTACTCTTTATTTCACTTTTCTCCTCCATTTTGGGGGCAATCCCTCTCTAAACTTTTCTCCTCCTAATTTCTTCTCCACTTTGGGGTGATCCTCTCTCATCATCGTGGGCTCCAGAAATTAATGCAGGGGAAGACGGGGTGCTTCAAGGTTCGGCTCGATCAATCCCTACACTGCCAACACAACATCACCGGCACCATCAGTTACGGGCACATCACTTACTTCTCCGGGGTCACATCCCACGAGCGAGCGCTTCCTCCAGTTCTTGTTAAAGAGATCAATCGGCATCCCTAGCTCAAGGCTGATCTACTTTGGCGTCAGTTTTTCCCTTTTGATAGAAATATACATATGTTCAAGAGTAAGTTTTTTCCCTTCTGAGAGAAATTCATGAATAAGTACATTTATTCATGAGAAATCATCGATCTTCAAGTTTTGGGGGAATTTTTAAAACATATTTACAATAAAGTTGGGTGCATGACAGATAGAAAATGTGGAGTAGTATCGAAGTAATTGAAGCAATGAAACTAACATCACACAGTTGGATGTTTATTCTTGTAATTTATGGTGTCAAAATTCAGAAATCTTGATGTCATTTTGCTCGAAATAATTCGTCAGAAATACCTATCGATTACCACCTCTATTTCGGTGTGTACTTTTGATTTTGAATTCACATTTGAGTCGCCAAAATATATTTGGTGAGCTACTAATTTCTTAGTAATTAAGGTTTGTGCTTGCAATAAATTGACATCTTTATGAAGCTTCAAGATTATATTGATCACTCTATAATTTTAGTTTTTCTTCATCATACTTGGCAAGGTCTTTTCTACTTCCCTTTTAGACTTGTAGATTCAGACTGTTTTGTTTCTATCATTGTATGCTGACTGTGTCAAATTTACATAAACTATTTGTTTTTACACAAATAAAATTGTGTAGTATAGCGACGTGAAAAAATTGCTTCTATGAAAGACTGTTGTTTTCCCTTCCTATACAAGTTACCATTTTGCCATTTCAAGATATGTTAAAGCTTGAGTGGTTGGTATCTGAATGGCATTAGTTGTTATTCTTGTCATTACAAATACTTCTGATGTTTTTCCTATGATTGTCCTTAAGCAGCGGTAGTTGATATCCTAGAAGTTAAGGTATTCTCAACTCGAGCACATTCATATTGTTGGTGTGAAATATTTGGGCATCAAGACCATGTATGCTCTAGAAAAAAAAACATTGGTATTACCTATCAATAGCTTTTCTTTTCAGTATGTTCTTGTGATCACTTTTAAGCTAATGTCCTCTTTTCTCTTCCTAATCAAGCAATTTCACATTTGAAGTTTGATTCTACAAGACATCTTGATTGGGCAGCAAGCCTATTGCTAATCTCTTCTTATTTTTATGTTTCTGCCCTAGTTAATTAACATGTTCTTTTGGCTTCATTTTGTTGATTAATACTCTTATTTGTTCTATCAGTTTCCAATGTGTTCATTAATCTTTTTCTTGATCATTTCTAATCAAGTCTGTTCAAATGTCTTGTTCCAATGTGTTCATTATTCAATTATTATCGTTTTATGTTAATTGTGTGAAAGTTTATAGAAGTCATATGTGGTAAAGTTTATTATTATTTTATGTCAATTGTGTGACAGTTTATAGAAACCATGTTGTATTTACCACTAAATAGAATGTCGTGTGAACCCTTTTTTATGACAAAAAGTTGCTTCTCTCTAGTACTGCTCTCTCATTTTACTTACCATTTTTTTCATTTTAAAGGTGTGAAAGATCGACGAGTGATGGTTGGACATCACTGAACAGGTATCTTATTTTTTAGCTAGATTTTCTACTGATGCTTATCATTTAATTATCCCCAAGCCTCTGGCAGGGACTTTTTTATTGGAGTGAATGGAAATCATAATTCATGTTTGCTACAACTTTTATAGGTACCACTACCAGGATTTGAAATTTGTCCTGTACATTTTTGCAGCATCTCCCTGAATTCCCAACAAATAGACATAGTAAGGAAATCACTTAACTTCCTTGCCAATCTACAACTCATTTTAGTTTGCCAGTAGTACAAGCCATAAAATCAAGATACAGCTTGTGTGCTCTTGTTGTATCCATGTTGGACGGGAGTACTATTAGAATGTAATCCAATGTATTTAATGGTGCCAGAATTTTTGGCATTATGATCTCATCTGCACTTGTAAAGAGAATGCAGTGGAAGAAACTAACTAAAATCTTAGTTTCAGTATTTTTTCTTATTTTTGTCCTCTTATCTCTTTATTATCCAGCAATCTCATGTTTGAAGTATGAGTATAAAATGTATGCTAGGGCTTCTTGTGATCTTTTGATAATTCAGATGGGAAAAAGTGGTCTAGTTTTGTTGAGGCATTGACATACGAACTTTTTATGACCCGTCTGAGAGGGTCATGCAATAAAGCCTATACGGCCAATAGACATGTAGGAATAACTAACTCTGTGTTCTTATAAATAAACTTTTATAAAAGAAATTCAGTGAAAAGTTTATATATATATATATATATATTTTATATATATATATATATATATATATATATATAATATATATATATATATATATATATATAGAGGAAGAATCAAGATCCCCACACTTTTTGCATCCCCATGCATCCCCCCTATTTGCATCGTTGGATGGTGCTTTAAGTCATCTAATCTTAACCGTTGATTTACCAATGGTTAAGATTAGATGACTTAAAACAGCCAACGGATGTGAATATGGGGATGCATGGGGATGCAAAAATTGTGGGGATGCCTATCCTTCCTCATATCTATATATATATATATATATATATATATAATATTATATATATTATATATATATATATTATATATATATATATTATATATTATATTAAAGACTAATATATATATATATATATATATATATATATATATATATATTATATATATATATATATATATATATTATATATATATATATATATATATTATAGTCTTTAATAAATATAATATATATATATTTATATATATAGTCTTTAATAAACCTAACCTACACTATAATAGAGGCATTTTATGTCTATATGCATGTCAGGCCCACTGTATCTCATATGTAATTCCAGTTTCTAGCATTTAGCAATTTCAGCACACTTAAGGTTTAATTGATTTTGTGTTTTGCCTATGGCATATTTCATCATATAGTTAGTACGTTTCTCTTCCACACAATTATGTTACCCCCCCCCCCCCCCCCCCCCGCTTAGGTAGTATTGTCCAGTAGAATAAGCTTAACATCGGGGCTTGTAAGTTAGGTATCATCCTTCTTGTTATTAAGTCTTCTAAGCTGTTTTGCAGACTACTTTCTTGGCCAAGTTGTCGATGGAATATTTTGTATTACAGGGAAGATTCTATACCAAACTCTCCATCTAGTATTTGAGTCTTTCTTCTAATGTGCACACCATAATGATAGTGATAAGCATGAATTTTGTGTATATATCTTTCCTCTTCCATTTTGAGATGGTCATATTATATGCTTTGGCTTATCTATAGACTAGTTAGGAACCTCAAGCAAGATCTCATGTATCTTTATGTACGTACGAAGTAGTGTTGACTTAACATCTGTTGCTCAATTGGATTCTGGCAGCAGTGATGCTAAATAGGGCTTCACTGAGGGTATCACAATGATGTAGTTTTTACCTGCACAAATCCACATCCCTTACTGGTTAAGATTCTTAGTTATATGCATTCAATCGTTACTTTTGTTTGAATGCTTTGCATCTTCAACAATAAGGCGTTAGGAAGTGAAATTGTTCTAAGCTGAACTTCTCGGGTATGTACAAGTACCATTATAAATCTTTTTTTTACATAGGTACCCCTTGAAATGCACTTGTGATCATTTACCTTAACCTACATGAAACATGTTTTAGGACCAACTACACATAAAAATACTACTAGGTCGGTTATGGAGTTTTCTCTCTTTACCTTTTCTAGCTAGTTTGTGGGATATCTAAAGTCTCTGAAGAAAATTCATTAGAATTCTAAATAAAATAAATTATGGTATATAACATATGTTCACAAATGCTAATGATTAGGGTTCATATGCAGAAAGAAGCAGATTTTGAGGGTAGACATGCCATTAGAAATTTTATAGGGATGTACATGCAAAAGTGAATATTTGGAGGATATGCATGCGAAGAAACCTTTGCTTGCTCCAACTCTTGCTGGAGTTATTACTGTTGACATTTTAGTACAAACCTGTTCTAGGTCCTTCTAAATCATAGTTTGCAATATTGGCTAATACCAATCTGATACAGTTTGGCATGTCCCTATCTAATACGGCCAATAAGGATATTAACTGATACCGACATTGAAGGTTTCTTTTCTAGTCAATTCGGCAAAGAAATTTGAATGAAAAAGACCAATCAACAATGCTGTAAAATCATAGTAACGTTGTAAAAGAAGGAAACTTATCTATGGCAGATAACAAATCAACAAGGGTGACTACAATTCATTCAATTCCAAAATTACTAAGATACAATACATAAAATACTTAAAATTATGCCTAAATGTATAAAGTATTTTTTTCCTAAAACTTTAATTTATTAATAATTATTTGCTTTCCGATAACATTTTTTTTATCAATCTGAAACTACCAATACAACGATATTGTCGATCCTAATACTCATGGAAGGGTCCGATACTGATTTCGATTGTGCAAACCTCGTTTAAAATCTTTAGGATAGCTTTCACCCTTCCTGCATTCTTTTACGTTTTACCTTTTTTGTATATTTGGGCCATTCTTTTGATAGAGTCTTGTTTGCTTTAGAGGTTTTCGTAGTTTACATGAGTTACTACATATTATTGCATTGTTGTGCTGTCTTCTAATACTTGCTTATTGATTAATGCAACCACTTGAGTGCAATGAGTTATCTCATCTTTGATATTTCCACTTATTATCTTGCCCCTTCTTTACTTTTGCAGGCTGAGGCCATCCTATCGGTGGCGCTCATTGAGCAGCGGTTGGCATGCCATTTTCCTATGACAGGATGGGAGTAGTTGAGACTTACGATAATCAGACAGGAATAGAACAACAAAGTATTTTATCCCCAATATTTGTGGTTAACAGGCAAGAGGAAAAGGAAATTTACAAAGAAAAAGAAAAAGAAAAATGATACAACTGTTGTTGAAGTGAAAATTGTGAACTTTACATTGTAGCAAGGACATGATTTCCTTGTGCTAAACAAAAAAATTATGAAGTATCTGGGCATGTTAGCAGCCATCTCAAACTGACAAATGACGAAGGATCTGCGCATGTTGTGTGCTGCCAGGGTATTTTTGGTGGGTGAAGGAAGGTGTTTGCCAACCGCTTAGATGTTGAGGGAAGATTATTATGACAATATGCGTTGATAGATGAGTATCTACTCATCTATCAACATCTATCAACATCTAAGGTAGAGGTATACAACAATATGTAAGATAGAGGTAGAGGTATCAACATCTATCAACATCTAAGGAGTTGATAGATGAGTAAACTTCCCTCTGAAATATGCGTTGATAGATGAGTATACTCATCTATCAACATCTAAGGTAGAGGTATAACAATATGATCTAAAGGTAGTAACTGAAATGCATGATAGATCACCAAATTGATGATTGATGAGAAGTACTAGGGAACAAAGATAGCTTTTGGACATTACAAATACTATGTAGTTGCAGTAATTAACTAGTTTATTTATGCTCTTAGTGCCTTTCATCAATATGCTCTTATTGAGGACAAGATTGACTGAAAGGGCTTAATATTCGTCTACTTCTATAGCAATACCTTATGGCAGAGTAATTACTCTTCTTCTTCTTTTTTCTGAACTTCCTACAATTGCATTCAGGTTATACGATTTGAGACAAACTGGGTATATTGAAAGAGAGGAACTGAGTTTGTGATGTTTCTTTCACTCTATCTTGATTTTTCTAGAATTGATACATGTGGTGTGTGTGATGGTTGTTGTAGCTGCTGAACGTCACTGCTTTCAGTACTTGGATGCTCTAAGAAAGCTGGAGCAATGAATTCACTTGTAAGCAACTGAACTTTGACATTATTCTTGCATTTTTGAAATATCTTGCATTTGATAATCTATTCCTCACCCACGCCAACACCACTGGTACGAGTGTCAGCTGTCCTGACCAATGGATCCTATATGCTAAATCTTAACTGTGATCATTACATAAATAGTAGCAAGGTATTGAGGAAAACTATGTATTTCTTATGTACCCAAATCTTGGGAGTTTGTTATATGCAGTTTCCACAGAGGTTTGACGGTTTGATAGGAACGATCGCCACGCCAACCGTAATATTGTATTCTTTGATGTAAGTAAATTTCTTCTGGTTCATCTGTTATCTAATATGTGATGCCATACATTTCAATATTCATGGTGTCTCTATTTATCATGTAGCAGTTTCCATTCTTCTTATGATATCAGTCCCTTAGGTATCATACACATACAATATATAGACATGACACATACATATACGTATAAACTAACATTGTATATATCACACACACACATACACATATAATATCACATTAGTATTGTGATGGATTGGAGAGTATCCGAGTATGTAAAGGATGAAAATTGAGGTCCAAGAATATTGATATTGTATTTGCATTTGAAAAAGATCCACATGTGGTCAGTAAAATATCATTTGATATAAAATTTGATATTTTACTGACCAACATATCAACAGTGCTAAAATACATCATATTAATATAAAATATTTACATCATATTTTGGTGCCTCCTTGCATTCTATAATATTTTACATTGCCCCATCATATTAATATAATATATTTTACATCATATTTTGGTGCCTCCTTATATATTTTACTGACCACATTTGACTATATTTTGGTGCCTCCTTACATTTTACTGACCAACATATTTGTGCAAATACATCATATTTTATTGACCAACATATCAATAAT
>JANAVB010002069.1:0-63777 GCA_029216955.1 Iris pallida | reverse complement strand
CGCGTGGTCGGAGGCAGTGTAGTGAGCACTCTCTGCGAATTTGGTGGCTTGCGCGCTACTTCACTCCGTTCTGAACACTGCGTGGACGCAATATAGCGACTTACGTGAGCGGTTGCACCAACTGCTATGGACGTGTGGCATCGTTTGATTGAGATATCCGTGGTCATAGGCATTGTAGTGAGCATGCTCTGCGAAGTTGGTGGCTTTGCGCTACGTCACTCTGTTCTGAACACTGTTTGATTACCCTGCGTGAGCTTCATCAGGTTGCATGTTGGCGCAATGTAGCAACTTGCGTGAGCGGTTGCACCAACTGCTATGGATGCGTGGCATCGTTTGATTGAGATGTGCATGTGGTGGGCAATATAGTGAGCACGCTCTGCAAAGTTGGTGGCTTGTGCGCCACGTCACCCTGCTTTAAAAATAAAAGTTGATCAAGTGGCGCCAACTAGCCAGGCGCATGGGCGCAACTCAACAACTGGCGTCTTTGACTCGGTCTTCTGTGCTGTACTGATTAATTCGCGCTACACAATGACTTGCGTGAACCAGGTGTCAGTATTAATTACATGCTGATAAAATCTTCTCGTGCGTCGTATTGCGCGAGATTCGAGTGGATTTTCCTTAATCTTCGTGCTGTCAGTTGTCAGATAATGATGATATCGTTATAGCTTCTCGAGAAAGTATGCCATGTGGCGCTCGCACAACCTGACTCCAGTGCAACCAGATGTTGGCATAACCTGAGGCTGCGCAACTTGATGGTTTGGCGCAATGTAATGATTTGGTGCCATCTAATGATTGAACACTTTAATAGGTGGCGCAGCTTAATTTTTAGCCTCTACAAGACCCTCTTTAAAGTTTTCGAAACTTGAAAAAACTTCAAAGTTTTGAAATACTTTGAATTATGATAGTTTGTTTGGATTGTGCCAATTTACTGTCTGAGTTGCGCCAGTCAACTCAAGCCCTTCTTCAACATAGATTGCGTAACTGTTTGGGCTATAAATAGTCGTACACTATATGCCTTTATTTTTCACCAACGTGACTTTCTCGAAACCCTACCTCATTCTCTTCTTCATGATCTCCTTTGACCACTCTGTCTCTCTTCTTCCTGATTCAGAAGCTTCTTTGACAAATCCTAATGGCGCCCAGGAGATTTAAGAAAGAAAAGGGCTTCGTCGAGCCTGCATCTCGTGCTTCATCATGCAAAACGCAAAGACGTATGTATCAATACATTCCGTCTTTGTCACAACCAGAGACTGTTAACCCGACCATGGAAGGTAGGCACTTGATCATAGACCCGATCATCGATCACTCTATTTAGGGTTTGGCCGACTCCTGACATCATGTACCCACTTTTTTAGAGTGGGGCACAACTCATAACTTGTGCCTC
Source organism: Iris pallida (assembly GCA_029216955.1). Classification (NCBI taxonomy): domain Eukaryota; kingdom Viridiplantae; phylum Streptophyta; class Magnoliopsida; order Asparagales; family Iridaceae; genus Iris; species Iris pallida. The sequence goes on along the minus strand of JANAVB010002069.1, from coordinate 62,393 downwards.
CCTTTTTAGGGTTTGGTTATTGTCGACCCATGTTGCGCGACGCATCAAATCTGTGTTGTATTTTGGGCACAATTTTGACGCATTGTGTGACAAGATGCGGCATAACATGATTATTTGCAACCTGATGGCTGCGTATGTTGAGTGCGGCAATGTGAATGTTGCGCAACCTGACTAAATAGAGCATTAAATACTCGGTTCATTCCAACGATGAACCTATTTATGGGACACTCTTTTTCGAAACGTCTTTTTCCTTTCTCCCTCATTAAGTGATACGCGCCCATTTATTAGGAAAATAAAGAGTCGGCGGGAGCCGACCTTCATATATATATAGGTATGAGGTTGCAATCCTTCATCTTCATTCACTACTCTCATGGCACCCAAGGAGAACATGAAGAAGAAGGCGAACCTCACTGTCGACGACGAGGCTTCTGAAGATAAGTCGAATTCTGCACCTACGACGTATCTGCTGGAAGCCGACCCATCCCTGAGGGCGGAGAACTTCCTGAACTGCTTTGGCCTGACCCCAGCAGTCTTCGCTCGTTCCCAAGGTGGGCCATCTTCTTCGAATATCGTGGCACACTGGAACAGAGGGAAGGATTTCTCCGTCTGATGTATCGCTCGGGGGTCCACAATATAGAGGTGTTGAGTGCTACTTTACGCCAAGCTGATGGCGGAAAGAAAAAATGACGTGATATAAGATTGTCATTTTTACATAATAGCCATAGTGCCTTTTAGTGTCTGTCTTTTTTTTATTATGAAATAAAAATAGTTTAACTTTATTAATCCGGAACATTTGAACTTTTGTCGTGTAACTGTGTTGATACGTCTCAATTTTGGGCATATGTGAGCTTTGTTGTGTTACTGTCTTGATATATGCCGCACTTTCGGTTCTGAAAATATCAACTTCCGAATATCACGTGGTGTTTTTTTTCCGAAATATACGCCTATAGATGCACATAACGTTTCAGCTTCAATTGCATATGAATAATTGCGATAAGAAAAGAACATTTCTGTATTCTCTTCTTCTTTCTGATGTTTGCAGGGACCAATTGACGAAAATTCCTAGAACCGGCATCGGTGATCTTGGATGCTATGAAGTTGAACCACTTTGACACACACATCAGAGAGCTCAGAACTCTTCATGCTTAAAAGGGCTTCCTCGAGATGGTAGGAAGGGCCTTTATACATGAGAGTTGGACGGTGGAGACACATAATTAAATCGTATCACGAGGGTGATCTCATTCCTGCTTCTCATGAAGGGTTGTCTCTTCTCCACCAGTTGTATTGACATCAACTTTTCTTCGAGCTGCTGTACTCCGTGGTTCTCCTCTCATCTTTCTGAGAGAGAAGACCAGAGTTGATTCCGTTGCCTTGTTCGCTGCTTCAGGTCGAGTCAACAAGGAACTGACGTCAACAAGAAGATCCAAAGATGTAATAGACCTTCATTTGTTAGATTTAGAAGAAAAATCTGAGATGTAATAGATTTCGTCAAGATGTATCTATTTTTTTGAAGAAGGAATAAAGAATAATTTTCTCTTCTTTATGATTTGATTTGATGTGATGATATAGAAAATAGAATCCAAAGGTAATGTGAACGTGAATTCATTTTTTATTGATAATCTTCAAGTCAAATGGGACTCAAAGACGGGAAAATATGTCTAAGAAGACGATATCTGTGATAATACGAATTTTATCATAAAAAGGTATCTTTTAAAATAGCTGTATTTCAAAAGACAGAATTGATGATTCGGATATGCTCCACAGGGGATTTTAAGTTTTTATTATCTTGTGGCTTTATTTACGAAAAAGTAAATAAACGATAATAAATGTAGGCCCATTCACAAAATGAAATAGAGATGAAAAGACTGATGATAAGCATACATTTTCAAGGAAAGGTCGCTTCGATTCTGAGACAGAGAGTAAAAAGATCTCTTCACAAGATGAAAGGAGATGAATGAACGAACATGCTTTTCGAGGAAAGGTTGTTTCGATTCCTGAGACAGAATGTTTGGCCTTTCTGTCTATAAATAGTGTGGAACTTTTCTGAGAGCATCATTCACCCCTTTTCTTTCTTTTGCAAATGTCTTCAGAAGATATACCTAAGGAGGCGGAAGTCATCCCGAAGATCGAAGCCGCCCTCGATACTCCTTCCGACGAGCTTCCACCGCCTAAAGAGTTAGAACGGGGAAAGCTCAGCTGTCCCTGGACAGAAGCAAGACATTCTTGCCAAACTGGTGGAGCCTGGGAGTACTGCCGAGGAAGAAGCTCTGAGGAAAGCTGCATGTGAATTGTTGGTGTCATCTAACAATAATCTATTCGAGTTTCTTATAAAATTTGTCTTCGATCAGGAAGGCTCTGGTCCTTGTTAATTTTATGTATTTCCTTTCGTCTGAGATATGCAATAAAAGAAACTTTGTTTACATTTTAAGTCTCTGTGTTGATATCTCTTTATCTTTAAACATAATATTTCTTGAGGAACTTGCCATTGATAGGCATCATGGCGACTCGACCATCCATACTAGTCAATTGATAAGCTCCATTGGAGAAAACTTTGCTTATAATGTAGGGTCCTTCCCACTTCGCTTCGAATTTGCTTTTGCTCATGTGCGTCATAGTCATAGGACGTCTGATGGTTAGAACTAGTTCTCTTTTCTGAAATGTTCGGACTTTGACTTTACGGTTGAAGGCTTTTGATAGACGAGCTTGGTATAACTCAATATGTTGTTGAGATAGAGCCGTTTCTGTCAAGCGCTTCAAGCTCCTGAAGTCTCAGACGATCATTGTTTTCGGTTGTGAGTTCATTGGCAATGGAAATCCTTAGGAAGGGATCTGGGTTTCCAATGGTAAGACAGTCTCGCATCCATATTCCAAAGAGAAAGGTGTGCAACCTGTAGGAGTACGTACAGTAGTACGATAAGCCTACATACATTCTCCAAGCTTTTCACTCCAGTTTGTTTGTTGGTAGAAATAAACTTCTTGATTAGTTTGATGATGGTCTTGTTAAATGCTTCTGTCAACCATTAGTTGCATGAATGTAAGCTGTAGAAGCAATATTATTGATCCTGTTGTCATCGCAGAATCGAGTAAACTTCTGAATGATGAATTATGGCCAATTATCATGAATGATTCGTCGAGGAATACCGAATCTGTAGATCACATGATGCTTAATAAAATTGATAACGATGCTTGTCTTGACCTCAGCTAGAATCGGTTATGGCCAATATGAACCGATGTCCTGAGATGAGGGAGGGTTGATAGGACCAATGACATCCAAACCCCAAGCTTCAAAGGGCCAAGATGCTGCCGTCGGATGAAGAAATTCTGATGGTTGATGGATGAAGTCAGCATAGATTTGATATACTCAGCACTTCTTGCATACTCGATTGCATCAGATATCATCGAGGGCCAATAGTATCCCATACGACGAATATGATCATGTAATTTAGGACCAGGTTGATGTGCGCCACAAACACCATCATTAGCTTCACGAAGTATTTGTTTTGCTTCTTCTTCCGCAAGACAGCGTAGGAGTAAACCGTCAAACGTTCGTCGGTAGAGTGTCTTTGTAGCATGATTATAATAAAATCTGAGTGACCGCCGATGAATTATTGTAGCCTCCTTAGGATTTTGGGTAGATATCATGGACCATAAAGTCTATGAAAGGAGTCCTCCATTCTTCACTGATGGCACAAATTTCAACTGAATTGTTGAATTCTGTACGTTTGAGTTGTTAACTTCAATATTTAAGTTATTCTCGACACAAAATAACTCTCTATTAGTGATGACAATCATTTGTTGCCTTCTTACTGGAATTGCTAATACTGCTGCAATATTAGCGAGTGCATCAGCTTCGTGTTACACGTTCGGCGTACATGCTCGATGAAGAAGCCTTTGAATGAAGCAGCCATCCTGATCGCCGCGTCATGATATGGGACCAGATCTTCATGTCGAACTTCGTATGTGCCTCTAACTTCATTGACAATAGTTTGGAGTCTCCGTAAACTTCAAGATACTCAATATCTAATTGTTTATCAAATTGGAGACCGATGAGCAGAGCGTTGTATTCACCACATTATTGGAATACGACTCATCTAAAGAATAAGCTCTTTGAATAGCTAACCCTTCTGGTGAGACGAGGACGATTCTGACTCCAGCAATAATAGCATCTTTTGGTCCGATTATGGATTCACCATCAAAGAATAGACACCAGGTAAGAATTTCTTTTGAAATCATGTTGGACTCCAAAGTTTCATCAGGAATCTCGTTGTAGAGTTTAGACGTTTCGGGAATTGGATGAGCTGCCAGAAAGTCAGCGAGGGCTTGACCTTTAACAGACTTTTGAGGAAACATAAACCATATCATATTATGCTAACAATATGGCCCATGTTGCAAGCCTGGAATTGAGTGTACTGGGCTTTTTCATCAGGACCCGGAGAGGGTTAACTCTAGAAATAACATGAATAGTTTGGCCAGTGATATAATATCTCGTCTTTTGAACAGAAAACATCAAAGCTAGACATTCTTTTTCTACTGGAGTGTATCGATGCTCAGCTCCAATCATTGTACGACTAAGGTAATAGATACCCTAACCTTCCTTATTCTTCTGACTAATAAAGCACCTAGGGAATGGTCTATTGCTCGAACATACATCAGGAAGGGTATTCCTGAGACTGGAGGCACTAGAACTGGAGGGTTCATCAAGTACCTCTTTATGTCTTCAAATGCTTGTTGACATTCTTTATTCCAAATAAAAAACACACCTTTCTTATGAGTTGAGTGAACAGTCTACAGCGTCCAGAGAGACTTGAGATGAATCTCCTGATATACGCAAGCCGTCCCTGAAATCCTGTAGCTCTTTTAGGTTGCGTGGAGGATGCATCGCTTGAATGGCTTTGATTTTCTCAGGTGTAGAAGCATAAAAAATACAAGACTATGTATCCCTCATGAAGAAGACAAAAGAAGCTATGCGCCCACATAACCAAAAGGGGACTATGCGTCCACAGAACCAAAGGAGTCTATGTGCCCACATGATCGAAGAGGGGCTATGCGCCCACATGATCGAAGAGGAGCTATGCGCCCACATGATCAAAGAGGAGCTATGCGCCCACATTATTTTCATGCAGATCAAACATTCACCCAAGTGTAGGCGCATAAACTTACTTCCATAAGGCAGCAGATCCCTACGACTCAGTCAACATCTACGATCAATCGTGTACCGAAGCATGCGTCCACGTCAGTCTCCACGAGCAATCGTCACCGAAACATACGGCCACGTCAACCCACGATCTACCCACGATCATCCAGTTCCCATGCGTCTACACCCTATGCGCCCAAAGGGGTTTGTGCCACAGTAAAATGGTGTATTTTCTACCTATGGACGCATAGCAGTCGTTTCAGTGCAAAATGACTATAAATAGGGGTCTCATACCTCTTCAAAAACAGACAGAACGAAGAGCATTTCAAGAGCCAAATTGCTGCCCTTCTTGCCAACGAGCCGAGAGTTAGCAATTTTCTTAGGTTTTCTTCCACTTTTGTAATGGAGTGTCAACGGAGTAAAGGAGCAACTGTCGCTGGATCTCCATCGTCCTATTCCCCAGAATTCATTTGGTACTCGGGGATCTTCAGTGCAAGATCTCTCAGGCGTACTCGATTTGTGGTGCCTTGCACCAATAAGAAAAGACAGCGTTTCTTCTTCTTTTTTGTGTGTCCACAAAAATGGCGACTCTGCTGGGGACTACCTTTTCCTTTGACGAGAGGGTGGTGACGCATTCCGATACCGATAAAGTGAGGCACTCAGAAGATGTTGATCGTGAAGTTCAATCAGCAGGCGTTCGAAGAGATGCTCTGAGGGACGGCTCTACTCCCTCAAAATTAGTGAAGCCAAACAAGTCTCGCAAGACTTGGCTTCCGAAGGCTCGTGGTGCATTTCCTGCCAGTGTCGCAGAAGATATGCAATCGAAGAACTCTGTCACGTGGACGCATAGGCCTTCCACGTGGGCGCATGGAGCTCCCCTGTAGGCGCTAGCTCTGCACAGAGGCTCCTGATACGAAGAAGGCGTGTACCGTTCTGGGCTCTACTAGAGCGACTTCCCTCTTGTGCAATCAACAACAGAGTGTTCAATACTCAAAACTTGGCAAAGAAAAATACTACGATGCCAAGAATCGAAGTGTTCGATGCTCTGGACAAACTTAGCGAGGCTACAAACGAAGAAGGCAAAACTGGAAGAAAACATCGTGTTTTCCAAAGCATACACCCAGAGTCATGCGTCCAAGGCAGTACATGGGCGCATAACTCTATCCAGAGGACTTCTGTCTTTGATAGGTTATGCGCCCAGGGCCATGCGCCCAGGCTCTGATGACCCATCCTATGCGCCCACATCCACGAGGGCCAGGCATGCTGCCCGGACTTCAGAAAGCATGCGCCCAAGGGCATGCTCCAGGGTCTATGCGTCCATAGCAAAAGGACAGACCCTACCGCGTATAGCACGGGCTGTCCTCAAGGTTATTACAGAACTTAGGTGTGGGGGTTGTTCCTGCACATGAACTAAGTCCGAATGCGCCAACTCCCCTTACAAACCACATGCGAAGCTCGGCGGTGCATGTGACATGGGTTTTAAGGCAAAACGTCCTTCCGTCGATTTACGCGTCATGATAATCATAAGCGTAAAGCGAGGAGGATACTGCAATTCATGGTGTACATCCGTGCACCAGTATTGTCATCAACTGTTGCTGCTCCAAAGCAACGAAGGTGCCTCAGAGGCAGCTCGTTTCGACGACTGCATCACTCTGATGATGAAAAGCCGCTATGTGTTTCATCCAACATGGCTTCATGGGGTCCTCCTTGGGAGCCCTAATCAAAGAAGGTGGACCACTAACCTAACTTTTTCTCTCAGTTCTACGAATAGAAGAAGAAGAAGTCCACCAACAGATAGCCAGCGAGCTGTTACATCTGAAGGAGTCTATATGGGTACTCTGTCAAGGATGAGATTCGTATAGATGAAGAGGACTCCCAAGCTGGGGGTGATGATCCTTCAGCTGGGGGTAGTATTCCCTCAGAATCTGAAGCAGACGACCTTTACACCGGGGGTAGCCTTCCAGATGACGATGATCTTTTTGAGTCCAACGGTGACTATCTACCTCCCCTGCCTGAAGACGAGGGTCTTTCCAACTCAGAGACAGACAATATCAGCACCAGTTGTACTGTTCCTCTATTCATCCTCGTATGTTATCTACATACATGGCGGATGGAGAGAGACCTGAAGAAGGCAGTGATCAGACCAACAAACGGCTAGAGAGTTTTGAAACGGTATTTGCCAAGATCACTGATATGCTTACCAGTATCATGGCAGTCCAAACTGCTGGGGCTGTTCCTCCACCTCAACCGAACGTCTCAGCACACGTTAGTCTGGTTCATAGCAACAACCCTCTTTCACTACAAAAGGAGTATCATTCCGTTGCCTCCTCAAAATCCCGTAAATGCTAGGGGTGGTCCTTCGCCAACGACGCCTGACAACCGTACAACAGCCATTTCTTAATATCTGCTCAATCAGCAGGATGCAATTGATTCACTTGTTGCCCGTCTCGATACCATCTCATACAAAGACGAGCTTCAAAAATGGGAATATCTCAACCTTATCCTCCTGAATAGGAGAATGCTACTTGCACTCCTAACTACAAGCCACTGATGCTAAATTTATTTGACGGGATGACTTTTCCTCGCCAACACATGACATACTTAACACGCAGACTTTACACTTACCAAGGGATGATCCGTTCTTATCAAAGCTATTTATTAGCACCTTACAGGGGGTTGCTTTTGAATGGTTCTGCAGTCTGCCTGACGGTTGTATTAATTCTTTTAAAGACTTGGAGAGGTTATTCCTCAACAGGTTCTATGAGAGTGGCATACATGTTAGTATGTCCACCCTCATCGAGACCAAGCAAAGGAGGACTGAGTCTGTTATTGCTTTCATCGAACGCTTCGGGCGACTAGCATTGAAGATATCCTTCGGTATACCAACTCAGAGCTTATAGATACTTGTCGACATAACTTTCTTCCTACAGCGAAGTTATGTCTGGGTATACATAAGTATGATACATGGCCGCTTTCATCGGGGCTGCTGATGTTGCTGAAAATGACGTCCCTAATATGAAATTACTGGGGTTGAAGACACCCAAATCTGAAGACAAAAACAAGCACCCCCAAACTATCCTGTCCGTTGGGGTAAAGGAAATAAGTCTTGAATGTCGACACTTCCAAGGGATCTTCCAATTCTCAGGAAGCTCCTGATAAACCCAAGGAAACTTTCTCCTTTGACGAAGATGATGTTATTACCATTTTACACATTGATGAAGGGTAATAAACTGACATTGCCTCCACCACAATCCTGCAGAGGCGAACCAACTCAACAATTCCAAGTACTGCCTTTTTATCAGTACGTGCACCACTCTACCAAGGATTAATTGCATTATCCCGAAGAAGAAGATACAACAGCTTATCGATAGCCAAGTTATCAACCTCGAAGCTGAAGACAAGGTCGTATCTTCTAACATGATCTCTCTTCATTTGGTGACTTTCCTCCTATAGAAGTCCCAGACGGTGTAGTCCCAATCCCCAAGGCAATAATAGAAGTCGTCAACCTGTCACCAGCTGCAATTCAACGTTGGTGCCACTCACGAAAGAATGTAGTGAGATCATGGGTCTATCCAGACCTTGTGCAAGAAATGATGCAGGGGGTGGTGTCTTCCAAAGTAAAGAGGGGCAAAAAATCAAAATTATGCCATATGATGTGTTCTCCCATTTACGAAGTTCTATCTGGCAAGACGCGATCGGGGAGACCTACCTACGGACTTATGATCCCGCATAAGAAGATGTAGTATCTTCTCAAGCTCCTACTGCCCCCATAAGTTCAGAAGCTGGTCCATCTAAGTCCTCAACTAGCGACAAAGCTAAGCAGAAGGAGACGCAATTTGACAAGTCTTTGAAGGCACCAACTCCCGAAGGCATGGATCGGCCTTACAACTTTGACATACTGACACAGCTAGCCAATACACCTACTAGGCTGTCTTTGTTCAATCTATTGCGACTCTCTAAAGAGACGCAAAAAGCCTTAAGTGAGGCTTTACTATATGCCGACTCTTATCTCGCTGAAGTCAAAGCCCCCGCTGAAGATCCTGTCTCTTGTCCTCACTGTCATAGCACTATAGAAGTGGTGCCCAACATCACCTTTTCACAAGAGGACATGCTACTCAAAAATAATCGTCATGATAGACCTCTGTACTATACAGGATATATCGGAGCGATTAAGGTGGATCGGATACATATCGATCCAGGTTCCTCCCTCAGCTACCAAAAGGTTGTACCGATGCTCTTACGACGGGCTAATGTTACGATGTTTATCAGACACAGAAGCCAAACATGCCCTCCGTGAGGCTCACGACGGAATTTGTGGTGCACATCAACCAGGCCCCAAATTATAAGATCGCCTCAGACGAATGGGTTATTATTGGCCCACGATGATAGCAGATGCTCTCGAATATGCAAAGAAGTGTAGGGCTTGTCAGTTCCATGCCGACTTCATTCATCAACCTTCGGAGTTTCTACACCCGACGGCGGCATCTTGGCCTTTTGAAACCTGTGGTATGGACGTCATCGACCCAATAAGCCTGCCATCCTCCAGAGGACATCGATTTATCCTGGCTATAACAGATTACTTCTTCAAGTGGACAGAAGCTATACCGCTCATCGAAATAAAGACGTCAAACGTTATCAGCTTCATCAAATATCACGTTATCTATCGCTTCGGTCTACCTCGTAGGATCATCCATGATAATGGTCTACAATTTACGAGCCATACATTCTATCAATTCTGTGATAAGAATCGAATTCAGAACGTAGCCTCTACTACTTATAATCTAGCGGCTAATGGGTTAGCAGAAGCCTTCAATAAGACTATCATCAAACTTCTCAAGAAGTTCGTGTCTTCAAACAAATGCGATTGGAATGAGAAGCTCGGCGAATGTCTCTGGGTCTATCGTATAACGGTCCGGACTCCAGCAGACAGTATGCCATTCTCTCTGGTTTATGGGAGTGAAGCAGTTCTTCCCCTAGAAATCCAGATTCCCTCTCTTCGAGTAGCCTTAGCCAGTGAGTTGACTGCCGAAGAAAGTTACCGTTTGCAACTACAGAGCTGGAAGTGCTAGACGAAAAACACGTATTAGCTCAACAGCGTATTGAGCTATACTAAGCACGCCTTTCCAGAGCCTTTAATAAAAAGGTGAAAGAAAGAATCTTTCAAGTTTGTGATCTGGTCTTAGCAGTGAGAAGACCAATGGTCATGATGCACAAGACAAAAGGAAAATTCTAGCCTAAATGGGAAGGTCCTTTCATTATAGAATCAGTGTATTCTAACGGTACGTATCGACTAATCAAGCCTGATAGTAACTTGCTCATAATGCCGATCAACGGCAAGTTTCGAAAGAAATATTATGTATAACCTTCATGAACAGCATTCACATATACAATGTTTCGGTCATAAATGTACAGTACAATGTTTATGTAATTCAAAAAAAATCATCTAACTATTATCCGTATTTCAAGAGTCTTGAATATGCCATGGATAATAGGTCCTTTAAAAAGATTCTCCAGTGGAATTATCTCCATTTTGGACTATGCCCAATCTTGGTCTGACGAAAACAAGTCACGTCCATATTACCTCTAAACTGTTTTTCGATAATTTCCCAGTGGGATAATTAAGAAATATTTTTCCACGTCCATATAACCTCTGAGTAAAGCATTCATCAAAGATAATCACATCCATATACCTCTGAATTATCCACTCCTACCTAATGTTATATATCTGTCCACGTCCATATTACCTCTGGTCAGATATAGAACATTCTCTGCTCTTACGTCCATATTACCTCTATTAGCAGCTTCTTTCAACTTATTATCTATATTCAAGAACCTTGAATATAAAACGGATAATAGTCCACATCAAATTCCCCAGCAGAATAACCAAAAATATTCTTACTACGTCTAGTTTTGATATTTCATAAAATTCATTCATGAATTTTGAAAGCTAAAAGATTCTTTATTAAAAACGTCTATCAAAAGATGGAGAAAAAAAAAGATACAAGAGTCTTGACGACTAAAACAGACAATTACAAACAAAAGACTTAAGGGATACACAATCGATTGATGCTATCCCTCAGAGCCTTGATTTCAGCTTGAGATTTGACAATGGCACGACGACGTGCTTCTTCCTACCGAGCAGCTTAATCCTTGAAAGGAATTAGTTTTATATGCTCCTCTTCCAACTTCACCAGCGGAGCCTTCAATTGGTTGAAGTTGTGGCAGTCGCAGTAGCCTGAACCACGTAGTATTCCTGCTCAGACGTGACTGTTCGCAAGTCAGCCTCAAGCTGAACAATCCCTTCACAAAGCTGCACAATCTGATTGTACTTTTCAGTGATCTAGATGGCCAGCTTATTCTTTGAGGCAATACGAGCCTACCTGCAGCATCAAACTGTTTATACTGATCAGCCAGCTCACTTATCTCTTTAGCCAGCACCCCCTTCCACGTCTGAAAAGTAGCTTTCTCCTCCTCAATAGCCGCAATCAAAGCCACGTCTCCTCAAGAAACAATGATGTTGGGCTTCGCTGACTAACCTCTCAGAGTTTGGCTACTTGATTTTTCAGGTCAGCCATGACCTTCCTTAAAATATTAGCTCACTCTTCATAGCCAGCAATGCTTTCAAGAGATGTCACCTGGCATTCAGCGACAGCCTTCACAGGCCCGAAGACGGCATTTTGGTTCAAAACTCTAGGAAGCTTTACTTTCAAAACGGAGAGTAGAAAGCTCTTATGACTTCCTGAGCCATCATATCATCTTCAGAAGAGGTCGTTGGAGATGAAGCTTGATGGGGATCTTCTATCCCAAGGAGAGCTACTTGGGAAGAAGCTGAACCTAAAAATAAAGCAATATACATATCAGCAACAAAAAAAACTTACTTAAAAAAGGAGTTGTAAGTTCATACCTCCTGCCAGCACAACATCAACTGGAACTGGTGAAATGAGAGCAGACCCAGGTCGCTCACTGTCAACATCAGCCAAAGCAGCATCAGGTTGCTTGCCTTCCACGATCCCAGCTGGACCCGAAGCAGATTTAATAATGGCTGCTTCAACGGGCCGATCAAAAACTTCTTCAGTAACCGATGCCGATTTACTGGGAGAACCAAGGGCAACTTCCTGTCTAGCCCCGGTATCTGGAGCAACCTCCGTGCTTTGTTCCCTCTTCTTGTCTACAAGGGAATATACGACGGAAGTCAGACTCACAAGTTGCACGCAAAATTGAAGTCAAAAATCATCCGAAGAAAAGTACAAGAATGACATACCCAAAGGAGGGTGAGCTGATTGGACTTGATTTTCATCCAAATCTTTCATTATAGCTCCTATCGCAGACATATCCCCCAGAGAAATGTCATAGGAGGGACTGGCTTTCTGATCGCCATCATGGTCTGGGCGTTCGCCCTGATCATCCCTTTGCTCAAGCCTTACAAATGAAGAAGACCCACCTTCATCCATCAGTTGAGGACGAGCAGGGGACACTGTTGTTACGTCCACCTCTTCAGACGAAGACACCTACCGCGATCATGACTTTAATGTCCTGCACAAAGGACAAACGCAATGGTGAGAAAGCTTCTAATGGTTTGACCAAAATGACTATGGAGTCTAGGAAGGGATCTACCTCCCGAATGGTAAAGGCCCACGATGCCGTTCCACATCTTCTGGTCTGCCGGGAAGATCTTCTGGGAGGAGGCCAGCCGACGCTCACATTCGTGACCTTCTTTCTCCCTCTGGAGACAACAACCTTCTTCCTTTTGGACCGTTGAACCAGCTCCGTGGAAGCTTTCCACTTGTGAGAAATATCAGGAAAAAGTTCTTCAGTATCCTCTCTGAGGTGCTGTAACAACCGGCTACTCAAGAGCGACTCTCTGCTGTGGCACTGCAGCCGGCTCAGTTGAGGGTGCAGCACCTTCCCTTCTGTGACCCCCCATTGTGCGCACTCGTCCTATATCGGTAAGAGTAGGGGCCAGCCTAGTCTCTGATATTAAACTCTGCTCATGGTCATACCGAGAATGAAAGGTATGACCTAAATATAGAACTTGGCAGCAGCAAAGAGCATGTGGGTTTCAGGCTTATCTTATGGCAAGGTAAAAATTGCCCCCGTACATCAAGCGTTGTAGTAGTCCCATGTACGTGCCCTGTCGATCGGACTTCCTATCGACTGTAGATGAGGGCTGGGGTTGCCCAAAAGAAGTTGGCTGTAGCCGAACTACCGTACAAAGCGACTCGGCAGATAAGGTTCCAGGAAAGTGTGGTTCATATTCCTGAGCACCAGATGGGAAGGCCTAATGGACTGGAGCCAACGGAATACCCCAATAGGAAGGCTAGTAGTGAGTGCTCCCTCATTTACTAAAGTGTCTCCTGTACGACCACTACCAGACGGAGGCGACACTCTGAAGAATTCATAATTCTGCAAGAAACTCAAAGCCTTCCTGCAAACAGGCACCCCTGCGACGGTCCAGTCTGCATCTTTGAATCTTCGAAGAAAGGCATCTCCTGCCAAAGAGTCTGCCATCAGCCCAACATTTATTAATCTGGGACAGTGCAGCACCAGCCATCCCATCAGGTAACGAAACGAAAATTCGGTCCTGACAAAATCCTTTCTACCATCGGGTGTCACCGCGTTAACAACAAAGTATCGCAAGCCTCGTTGGATGGCACAAACCATCGCAGGAAGCAGAGCAAGCTGGTATCCAAATGCCAGCTTTACAGTCGGAAGTGTCATACCCGACTTATCCTTTCAATAAACCTTAAACCACCAGGGACTACACAATCGCGGAGCCATGTTATCAGAAAGGCGGCTAGCACAGCCTTTTTCGACAGCTTAAACTCGGCATGTCTAAAGAAATGATAAACCGGGAAGTTTCCCTCAGGATTATCACTATCTTCAGTGTCTACTGCTCCATGATCCGTCATCAATTACTCTATCTCAGATTTTGTCAAGGGCTTACGAGTCGAGAAAGAGATTAGGCCGTCTCCTTCTTCTTTAATGAAGATGTAGTTGGTCCAGGCTCTCATATGGGGAAGGGACCCCTCAGTCTTACCCTTCTTGGTGACCTGGTAACAAATGAAGAGGTAACGGAGTAACTCTTTGTACACCTCCATCATCTCAGAGTTCTCTCTCTCCAAATCTAAGAGCTCCTCATCACAGGGGACGTATTCCTCGTATGGTTCGGTCCCCCAGGGAAGTTTTGATATCGTCTGCATCTAGTGAAGAGCCAGACCCATCTCCCCAGCTGGAGTGAAGAAGGTACATGTGTGATAGTTGTACAACTCCACCAACGAGATAAACATAGGCCAATTAACCTTTATACCATATTGGGTGGCTCTAATGGCATAAAAAAGGTCGGTAGCTTTTAGGGTGGCCTCATAAGTCGAGAACACCCATTCAGTAAGGTCGCTCCAGAACGGGACAGAGTATCTCCAACCTTCCATCCGCAGCTTCCCTTTCGGATATGACTCTTTCTTTGACAGCATCAGGTTGGAGAGAGTCTCAACAGCATAAGGGTGAAGATCAGTCGGGACATCATTTACTATGGCCCCATAATGCAGCCCCCTCGTGGAGTAGGACGTGGAGCCCTTGACACACTTGAAAGTGTCCTTCTTTCGGTCACCAGAGTTGAATTGGATCCTGCCAAAAATGACCCCATGCAGTTCAGGGGTCAGGTCCCACTTTATTTGCCTCCGTACAGCTAGATCAGTAAACGCTGATAGAGGGTATTGGCGCTTCATCGATGGTAACCATATCCTTTGGTTATTTCACCTGACCACCAGAGGGTCTTCTAGACATATCTCTTTGTCCTCAAATCCCAGGCTGTCACCAAACAAGAAGTACGGTCTCTTAAAGCTCTACGCCCCTTCAAGTGTGAACTTCTCATCATTCATTATTTGCTTCAAGAACATTTTGTCCTATTTAAGCATAGCGATCACCCGCACCGAAGGCTGGTCGTGGCTGATCTTCACATGAGCATTTTTACTATTGTGATGACAAGGCTTGAATCCAGAGCATGGCGGATAGAGCCAAGAGGAATCCACCAAGAGCCGGGATAACCATGTCAACTGCGAAGACATAAGAAAAAGTCAGACTTAGAATCTACAGAAAAAGAGCTAATTACTGAAAAATTCTATGCGCCCTGATGTTATGCGCCCAAAGGGCCTGTGGGCGCATAAGCACATGTTCTGTATGGGCGCATAAGCACATGTTCTTTGTGGGCACATAACACAACAAAGGTGTGGGCATATGACACAACCAAGTGCATGGGCGTATAACACAACAAAGTGCATGGGCGCATGCATCTGTGAGCGAAGACTGCTCACAAAAGAAGTATTTGCTTTGGACGCATATCGATGGTTATGCGCCCAAGCAGAGAAAAGTCCAAGCATCACAAATTAACGATCGAGACTTCATTTTTTAAGACATTGCCTTACCCAGGATGGGGTTTGAACCAGATGAGACGCTGCCAAAGGAGGTAGTGCTGTAGCCTTCTTGCCCTTCGCAGACTTCTTGGGAGTCAAAGCAGCCTTGGGAGACATGATTGCTCGAAAGAGAGTAAAAAAAACTCTTTGAAAATTCTGAGGACAAATAAGAGAGAATGAACTTTCTCTCTCTCTCCAAGGCCTATTTATAGGCACGAACGGGGAGTTATGCGCCCACATGGCCAATGCGCCCACATGGTCTATGCGCCTACACGATCTATACGTCTACACAGAGACAGTCTTTTGCAGATTATGCGCCTGCTATTTGCTGATACAGACTACATATAAAACAACGCACAAAAAGCAGACCTTTTCAAATTTCGTTCCAAAATGAGTCTATCGCTTTATATTTTCAAGAAAGATCTCAACAGCCACATTTCGACAGTCTGACAAACACCTATGCGCCCAAAGGGGTCACTCATATCATGTGCCCATGAAGCTGGTGGAGACAGTTTTTCCCATGCTTCTTTCAAAGTATTTTGACACTCGTTCGAGTCTCAAAAACTTTGAAAGAAATCTTGTAGAAGCATGAAAAATACAAGACTATGTATACCTCATGAAGAAGACAAAAGAAGCTATGCACCCACATAACCAAAAGGGGGCTATGCGCCCACAGAACCAAAGGGAGTCTATGCGCCCACATGATCGAAGAGGGGCTATGCGCCCACATGATCGAAAAGGACCTATGTGTCCACATGATCGAAGAGGAGCTATGCGCCCACATTGTTTTCATTCAGATCAACATACACCCAAGTGTGGGCGCATAAACTTACTCCTATACTATGTTCCCAAGACAGTAGATCCCTACGAAACAGTCCACATCCATGATCAATCGTGCACTGAAGCATGCGACCACGTCAGTCTCCATGAGCAATCGTGCACCGAAGCATGCGGCCACGTCAACCCACGATCTACCCACGATCATCCAGTGTCCATGCGCCTACACCCTATGCTCCCTAAGGGGTGTTATACGCCCACAGTAAAATCAGTGTATTTTCTATCTGTGGGCGCATAACAGTCGTTTCAATGCAAAACGACTATAAATAGGGGTCTTATACCTCTTCAAAAATAGACAGAATGGAGAGCATTTCAAGAGCCAAATTGCTGCCCTTCTTGCCAGTGAGCCGAGAGATAGCAATTTCCTTAGGTTTTCTCCCACTTTTGTAATCGGAGTGTCAATGGAGTAAAGGAGCAACTGTCGTTCGATCTCCATCGTCCTATCCCCAAAATTCATTTTGTACTCAGGAATCTTTAGTGCAAGATCTCCCAGGCATACTCGACTTTTGGGCCTTGCATCAATAAGAAAAGACAACATTTCTTCTTCTTTTTGTGTGTGTCCACATCAGGGTCAATGTGTATACCTCTAGAGGTAATAACGAATCCAAGAAATTTGCCACTAGAGACTCCCAGGAATGACTTGGTGGGATTCATCTTGAGTTGATGCTGGCACATTAGATCGAAAATAGTTCTCAAGTCTTGAATGTGGTCTTCTTTTAGACGACTTTTGACAGCAATATCGTCAACATAACATTCAATAGTCTTTCGTAAATGATCATGAAAGATGGTACTCGTGGCCCGCTGATAAGTTATACCAGTGTTCTTAAGACCAAATGGCATGACAGTATAGTAATATATTCTGAGAGAAGTGCGAAAAGATATGTTTCTCATCTTATGGATGCATCTTGATTTGATTATATCCTGAGAATCCATCCATAAAGGACATACGTTCAAATCTGCAAGTATTGTCGATCATGATATCAGTGATTGGAAGAGAAAATTCGTCTTTGGGACAAGCTTCATTAAGGTCTCTGAAGTCGATGCAGACCCGGACTTTTCCTATTTTTTTCAAAACTGGGACAACATTTGCCACCCAGTCCGGATGTTGTTCTTCTCTGACAAAACCACAGGCGATGAGTTTCTTGACTTTAGCTTCTATGGCATCCATCCTGTTGGGTCAAAATTGATGTTGTTGCTGCTTGACTGGCTTTGCATTCGGCAGGATATTGAGCTTGTAGGTAGCGATCTGAGGATCCAATCCCGGCTTGTCTTCATAGCTCCAAGCGAATACATCAATGTATTTCCTAAAGAGTTGGATCAAATCCTGTTTATTCGCTTCATGGAGGCTTTTGTTGACAAATATTAGTTTTAGGGAAGTTTCATCTCCAACATTGACTTAAACCAACTGTCTTTAGTAGGTGGCTCATGTTGCTCAAAGCGAAGTTCCTATTGAGTATCCATCATTTGTGCCCAAGGATCAGATTCAGAGGCTTCGGTAAAGTCTTGTTATCTTCCAAGAACTCGACAGTTACCATATTGGAAGATAGAGTCACTCGATGGACGTGCCCTACACTGGTGTCTGAATCCCATGAGACAGAATCAGAAGAGTTAGATCATTTTTCTTCATCGGATTCAGAAGCTTCTGGAGTCAGAATTGGTGAAGTAACCTAATCTCCGCTTTGTTTTGCTGTAGTATTGGTGTGATTTTCCTTTCGGAGCAGGAATACGAATAGGAGTTTGCCTTCCTTTGCCGCCATTGAGACCAACTTTAAAATTATAGCCCATCTTTTGAATGATATTTTGATTGCTGACTATAACGACGTAGTTGAAGTCTTCCGTTATCGTGATTTTCTTCTTCACTATCGGGTATGATCTTCTGTTCCATTCATTTACTAAAAAGTATAGGAAGTTCATCTTTCTTCCTGGAAGGAACTAAGAAGAAGGAGTCCTGTATTGGCTCGAGCAATACTTTGTTTTGGGAAGCTTCAACTCCTATGGTAAGTGGTTCAAAGTTATCTAACATTTTTAAATAAAATCGAGTATAATAAAGGACATCGGTATACTGTAATAGAGATGCTACTTTATTGATTTGTACATCATCATTTACAACATGATTCTTAGCCTTAACAGAAGGCTTAGTAAGGTTGATAACCAGAGGAGGAGAAGAAGAAGGAGAAGGAGAAGGAGAAGGCGAAGGTTTGTTACGACGAAGGTCGATAACAAGAGGCTCAGAAGAGGTGAGCTCCCTTTGTTCCCTTTCTTCAGCAGAAGGTTGTTTGTTATGAGAGGAAAGATGTATAGTCAATGTCTGAGAAAAAGAGGGACGAGTAGCACGTCCTTTGACGGGGATCATGAGAACATCTTTTGAAGTATGTTTCTGGTCTTCCTCACTATCCATTGCCAATACAACTTTCATGAACCTCCTTGTACATCCGAGAGTCCGTAAAATATGCTTCAATTCCCCTGAAAGGATTTAGGTCGGCTACTTCCTTTTGGACTTCTCCATTGACGTCCATATATTTGAAGCATTAATGTAAAGTGGATGGTACAATGTTATGCTCATACAGAAAGGGTCTTCCCAGCAAAGCATTACAAGAGCCATGATTATCGATCACGTAGAAAGTAACCTTTGTACGAACATTGCCTATTTAAACTTTCAGGTAGTCTTTCCTAAAGGTTTACTTCTTCCAGAATTGAATCTCAAGATTGTCGTGATGGTTGTTGAAAGATTGTGTACAGGAATCTTCAATGCATCTAGTAGAGTCGTTGGCATGATGCTAAGTACAGACCTAGGATCGATCAAAATGCGATCAACCTTCATGGTATCGACATATCCAGTGAAGTAGAGGGGTCGGTCATAACAATTATCGTCCAACAATATATCATCTTATATAAAGGTGATGTTTGGCATCATCTTCATCACACTATGACAATGAAGGCTTGTTATAGGCTCTTTCTCTTGCTTCTTGAGAAGTGTTAGACAAGTATCAGCTTGCGTCAAAGCTTCACTCAATGTTTCTCGAGTTTTCTTCGTAAGACGGAGTAGCTCAAAATTGACAATCTTGCCAGGGTATTAGCCAGCTGAGCCAGTATATCAAAGTTATACGACTTTTCAAGTCCCAAAGTTGGAGTCTTCTTCAATACTTTATCAAAACGGATATGCTATTTTTCTTTGTCAGCTATCGTCGTTTGGGCAGAGTTGGCTCTATTGGAGGTGATGAAGCTGATGGAACATTGTCAGCAGGAGAAGATGGTGCTTGAGGAGCCTCTAGAGCTGGAGCAGGGTTTTTTTTTGACCTTCTGAATAGTCTCTTAGGTAAGGTTTCCCAGACCTGGTACCAATTAAGACTTCTTCTTCAGATACAGGCTCAAAGGATACCATATTACAACTCTTTGCCTGGATCTTACTTTTGGAAGGTTTCTTTTGGCAGTATGGAGAGTTTGTCCAGTAACCCAAACCAACCCGAGATTGGTTGTGAGAAAGACATAGGGAAGAGGTACAAGAGATCGCTTTCCATGGTTCAAACCAGAGGCCTTTTGTAGATCATATCCCATTTTCGTCATTAGTTTATGAGACTGTGGACTATATAGATGGAAAGCTGGTTGGTATTTGGCTTCTGATTTTGACAATGTTGTCTCAGCAGGGGAAGAAGAAGAAGGATTATCTGTTGCCGAGATGAAGGTAGCAGTTAGAGGTGGAAGACAATGTTTACCAAATGAAATCATATGACATGATTTATTTTTAGTGGCCTTATTAGACTTGGTGGAAGAAGATGGTATTTCGAAGTCCGTCACTAAATCTGGATGGATCCATATAATTTTTCCTTTATCAGTAGACAGAGGAACAAGACCATCAGTTCGTGCAGGTGGAAGATTAACAATCTCCAGAGTAGTTCTCGGGATGGGGTTGACACCATCCTGCACAAGTTGAGCTAGAAAATTCTAAACTGTAAAGAGACGACATTAGCCGTTACAGTCTTACCAACTTCTGAATTTTACCCTTGAGCAAATAGCATGCTCTAGTTGGATGTCCAATAAACCCGTGGTAAATACAATATTTAGGATGGTCAGTCTTACCAACTTCATCTGGCCGTTTTTGTCACCCCCAGTTTCCAGAAACAGGAGTATTTTGTCATTTTTTATTTTAGAATATTTTTAAAATTATTTATTTATTTATAATATTATTTTGGGGTTATTTGAGTCGGGTTCGAATTTCAGCTCAATCCGACTTGAAACGGGGACCCGGGGTAGTTTTGACTCTAGTGGGACCCACATACTAGTTAGACATGGCCCACATAATATTAATTTTAGTCCACATGATATAATTTTAGTTAGTAGTTAGACTAATTATTTATGGATATGTTTAGTTTAATTAGAGACTTAAAACTAGACTAATTTGACCTCAACCTTTAACCCATTCTTAATTTAAATCAAATAGGTCAAGTGGGGGCATTTTGGACTTTTCTAATAGGGACACCTCACCCTTTTGGGCAGCCACCTATGGGGGAGGGATAAGGAGTGAGTCATCATCTCTTCCATTTTTTTTATCCATCTATTTTCTCTCTCATGTCTTCCCCAAATTTCTAGAGAGCAACCCCATTGATTTCATCTCCAAATCAACTCCTTCTTCTACCAAATCTGCTTCATTTATCCTCTACTCCATGAAAGGAAGGAGCTAGCCAAGTTTGGGAGGATTTGGAGCTCGTTCGTGTCCTTTGGAATCTCTACGTGTCGGTGTCGTGTTGGAAGACTTTTTCCTTTGAATCTCTCTCCGGAAGGTATAATCTCTCCTCTAATCCACCCCAACATACATATAGGATTATTTTGAACCCATAGGAATGACCCCATGGTTGTATCTCTATTTGTGTCCATTTCGTGTCCATTTGGAGGTCATAGGAGTATCATTTGTGTTGTGGTTGTGTCCTAGTGGAAAAATTCCTATTTTGGACACTTGTATGCATAAATATAATGTAGGAATAATTAATTAGTGTTTTAATCTCAGATTTATATATTAGAGAGTTGTTCCTAATGTGTTCTTTATGGTGTCATATTTTATCATATTCATTTTATTTAGAATATATATATATATATATATATATATATATATATATATATATATTTTTTTTTTTTTTTTTAGAGAACCGCTACTTTATTTCATCAAAAATCTCAAAAGATTACAAGAGACATGCTACCCAAAATCAGTAACACGTTAAAGACTAACTGTAACCTACTGGAACAGAACGTATGTGTCTACACCGAGTCATCACCCTTCGTACTTGTCTTTTGATTTCATTGAGCACCTGCACCCCAGAGAATTTATAGTTCTCATATCTCCATTTGTTTCTGTTTTTCCAAATTACCCAGAGAGTAGCTGCCACAACAATCTCCTTTAAATGCTTCATAGGCTTCCTCCACCATTTTCGAAATCTAATAAGCATTGAAACAGAACTCTGGATATTAAAATCTTGCTGTAAGCCACTCCAAACAAATTGAGCAAGATGGCCGGTAGAGAAGATATGCTCTATTGTTTCCAGATCAGGATCTTCACAACAGTGACATTGTGAAGCTATTTGAAACCCGAGTTTCTGAATATTATCGTCAGTATGAAGCCGATTATGCATGAGACGCCAAGCAAGCACAGACCATTTTAAAGGGATACATATATTCCAGATATGAGTGAAATCAGGACGTCGAGAATGCTGTATTCTCGTATGCTTATAAGCAGAGGAGACTGTAAACACTCCACTTGATGCAGGGCTCCATCTCCAAACGTTAGAATCTCCTGGATCAGGAACGATAAGATGATTAGCAATCATTCTTCCCTTCAACAACCTCTTCCATATTGCTGATGAACTGGAATTGGCTTGAATAGTATCAATGTTCGAGTATTTGCAATATTTCGTTTTGATAAACAAAGTCCAAAGAGAATCCTGAGTCTTGATCTTCCACCATAATTTAGCTGAAAATGAATTAATGACCTCGTCAAGACTTCGAAGGCCTAATCCAGCTTCTTCATAGGTTTTGGCCATCTTCTCCCAGCCTAGCCAAGAGTGTTTGAAAACACCTTCTTGTGAACCCCAGAAAAATCGAGAAAACATAACTTCTAATTGATTTAACACTGATTTAGGAGGGCTACACGCCGCAGCGTGTACATTGGAATAGAAGTAAGAACTGATTTCAATAAACAAGTTTACCTCCATAAGATAATAGACGTTGCTGCCATCCATCAATTCTATTTCGAATTTTGGCAACCAGATCTTCAAACATACCCGCGTTTCTTCCCGCCATAAGAGGACAACCTAAATATGAAAAAGGAGGAAAAGAAGCTTGAAATTATCTGTTATCCCCTCAACTCCTGCATTCGATTTTCTGGAAAGGTTGGATGCACATATAGAGATGACTTGCGAGAGTTGATGAGCTGCCCAGAAGCACGCTCATATCTAGTTAACATGTCACGCAGAATTTGGATTGAGCCAACATCGCCTGCTGCAATATTAACACGTCATCCGCATAGGCTAAGTGAGTCACAGCAGGACATCCGCTTGGGGAATAAAAGTGATTGAAAGACGGGATATCAAGCAAACACTTGAGATTTCTGGAATGCTTCTGCAGCAATGATAAATAAAGCTGGTGAAATCGGATCTCCTTGCCTTACCCCTCGAAAACCATGAAAGAAGCCTGATGATTCACCATTTATAACAGTCGAGTACCAAATGTTACTAATCAGCCGGAAAATCATTTGATCCATATCTCATTGAACCCAAATCGCCTCATTACTTGCATCAAAAAACCCCAGTCCATCCTATCATACGCCTTCGCCATATCCAATTTAATAGCCACATTTCCTCCTCTATTCTTTTCTTCATCATACTCATCATCTCTTGGGCAAGAATAACATTGTCCACAATCTCCCTACCCGAACAAAGCCACATTGCTCTGGGGAGATAATGCGCGGGAGAAACAATAGCTAATCGATTGGCCAGCAATTTCGAAATAATTTTGTTCATGACTGTACATAAACTAATAGGACGGAAATTCGACCAAGTATAGGTTGCTTTACCTTAGGAATAAGAATAAGAGAGGTACTGGAGATCGCCCGAGGTAGAGTGAATCCAGCCATGAACAGTTGCACAGCCTCCATGATATCTCTTCAATGATATCCCAGACTTCAGTGAAAAACAGAGCCGTGAAGCCATCTGGACCCCCAGCGCTCTTTGAGTCAATGCTTTTGATCGTTTGGAGCAGCTCCTCTTTAGTTGGATCAGCTGTCAAACAGAGGTTATTCTTCATTGATCAATTGGGGAATACAATGCAGCAGATCATCATCCTTCGCCGTGTCTGCACAAGTATACTGCTTCGCAAAATAATCATTTGTCGAATCTTGAAGCTCCCGAGGATCAGATATAATAGAACCATCTTCTGCTTTAATGGAGTGAATTCGCAGCTTCCTCCTTTTGCTATTGACGCATTCATGAAAGTACGCTGTATTACTGTCTCCTTCAAGATCCCAACGCGTTCTGGCCTTCTGCTTCCAATAGGATTCTTCATAAGCCAGACGCTGATTAAAATTGCTCTGGCTTTATGCAAAGCTTCCCTGTTGGTACTCGAGCAATCCTGTTCATAGACGATTTCAGCTGCAAGGACCCCATCTTCTGCATTCTTAACTTGTTGAAAAATATCCCCAAACGTCGAGTGACTCCATTAGACAGAGCTTCCTGCAGGCTACCAATCTATCAGCTACTCGAGACAGAGCATTGTTGTGATCTACTGAGAACCATGCCTTCTCAACTACAGGACGAAATTCTTCATGAGAAACCCAAAACTCAAGAAACCTGAATGGCCGTTTGGTTCCCGCGTTAGCAGCTTTAAACTTTAACAGAAGAGGAGCATGATCTGATTGACTTCTATTAAGGTGTTCTTCTACGGAGAGCGGTAGCAGCTGCCACCAGTCCTTGTCCAAAAGCATTCGATCCAATCTGGAGCCTTGTTTGTCACCCTCAGATTTGATCCAAGTAAACTTGCTCCCAAAAAGGCAACTCCGAAAGTCCTGTATTCATGATGAAATCATTAAAATCATTCATCGATTGGTTGATAGGAGGAAGACCACTGATTTCTCCTCAGAATTTTTGACAGCGTTGAAGTCTCCCCCGACGGCCCAAGGAAGAGCTTACTGATTTGAATATGTTGGAGTCTTTCCCACATGTCAATCCGTCCTTCCTTGGTGCCATGGCCATGAACAATTGACAACATAACCTCAGTAGGAAGCAAGTCATTAGAGAACCTGACTGTCACTGCCTGATCAAAAGAGTCCACTAATGACATAGAAGAGCCATTTCTCGTAAAAAGCCAGATGTTCCCCCTATCATTAGAAAAGGAATGAGAACATCCAAGCTTAATTTGAAAAGAGATTAATTGATCCTTTGCAACTTTGGGTTCAATAATTACAAGAAATTGGATTTTGTGAATCCGGAGAAGTGTCTGAGTCTCTTAATTGTCATTGAATTAGCAATCCCTCTAATGTTCCAAATGAGGAAATTAAACATTACCGGCTTGTTGTTGAGTACCAGCGGGAGTGCTAAGTCCGGATCGCAAAACTCGATCGGAAGGAGGAGGCGGCGGTTTTTTCCTACGCGGTTGAGGCCTGGCCACCGCCTCTTCCTCGTTTCTTCTTCTTCTTGCCGAGCATCCTCTTCGTCAGCAATGTCAGCCCAGAATCTACCAGCAACCTCTCCTTTTTCCTGAAGTTCCAAAATCTCGCCTTCTTCAACTTCGTTTCCCGAGTCCGCCACTTGGATATTATCTGGTATGATATCTTCCTCTCGTCTGATGTCATCGGAAGGAGCCGGAGGAGAATTGGACGTCCTATCTTGCTGCTGAGCCGGAACAATAGGATGTGACTCCGCATTAGGAACTGGCGGCCTGATCGGGGGAGGTTGATCAGCATTCGCATTGATTATCGGGTTGTTTTGGACGGTGGCATGAAGTTGACTGCCACCAATAGAATGATCAAGGATGGCGTACGAGGCTCTGGGGAGCCATGGGGAACTGCAGTAGTCATTAATGGAGGATGCGAAGTCTCCCCCACCTCCTTCTGAGGCTCTCTCTGAAGTATACGAGACACGTGAACAATTTTCTGAGGTTCAATCACCTTCTCTTTAGCTTTAGCTTTGCAAACCTCCGTGGCATGACCTTGATGACGGCATACTGAGCAGTAAAGCGGAGATGATTCATACTCCAGAAGCTGCCAAAAACTCCTATTGCGTGGCATATTGATTCGAATCTTGTTTTGAAGGGGTTTTGATGCATCTACCTCAATGAAAATTCTTGCAAGACTGGGACGAGATAGGTCGGCTGTGGCTTTATCAATTTTAAGAGGATTCCCAATAGCACCTGCAATGGCAAACAAGGCCTCCTTTGCGTAGAGGTGATGTGGTAGGTTGGGCAGATTAATCCAAACAGGAATTATAGGAGACTCATGCGAAGGGGAGAAGTCCGGATCCCATTTAAAAATCCTCATCGGAGCTCGAGCAATATACCAAGTGTCCTTCGCACGAAGACGAAGGTAATCCGACTCACAAGATGGCCGGATTAGAATGTGCTTAGAGTCAATCAGTCCCGCCGAAATGGAACCGTCAAATGTGAACTCCGCAAGGGCTTTGCGGATCTTATCAATCGGGGGTCGGTATTGGGAGAATTTTCCCACCAATGCAAACCACAGAGGAGAGGCCAAGGCGGACTCCTCCTCCTCCGTGAATGAGATCGAAGGAGCGCCCTTAAAGGACGAAACGGATCTCGGCGGTAAGGTAGGCGCAGACTTGTTCTGGCCTCCACACCACCTCTGCAAAGGATCGTGAAGCCATCGAAACCCTAGGTATCGAACAGATCAAGGCAGAGGGAGGAGCCGCCACCCAAGTGGTATGGCAGCCCCAGAGGGACGCCGGCGCGGCCGCAGGCCACTCCGGAGTCGTGGAGAAGAGGAATCGCCCTAGGGTTCCCGAAGAGCGGATATATATATATATATATATAATATATATATATTATAATATATATAATATATATATAATATAATATATATATATATATATTATATTATATATTAATATATATTATATAAAATAAAAATATATATATATATTATATATATATTAAATATATATATATTTTAATATATTATAGATATATTAAAATATATATATATCTATATATATATATATAATATATATATTATAATATATATATATAGATTATATATATATATATATATATATATATATATATATATTATATATATATATATATATATATCTTATGGTTGTGTGTGTGGACTATATTATTAGGTATTGATTATATATTTGTATGTGTGTCTTATATATATATACATAACTTGTGGGTATGTCTATTTTAAAATGAGTTTTTAAAATTTTCATGTGTATATATATAATGAGAGTGTCAATATAATATATATATATATATATAGATATATATATATCTATATATATATATATCTATATATAAAAAAAAAATATATATATATATATATATATATATATATATATATATATATATATATATATATATATATATATTTTGTGAGTGGAATGTGCATATATATTTATTTGTGTGTGTGGATAGATGGTTAGAGAGTGAGGGAATGAGCAGGAAAGCAGCAGGAATAAGCAGTAAGCAATAAGCAGTAAGCAGCAGTAGTGCAGGATGGTTTTTTGGAGTTTTTGTGGTCCCGAAACATCCCCTTTTGAACCACCTTAGCCCCAAATACCTCCCCCACTTGTCAACCACATTTAGTACTACGAAACCCCTAAGTTAGAGAGTGTTATTAAGATGGTTAGTGGAGTAGTGTTTATAGTGGTAGAAAATAAGGTTGGTCATGTTATGTTATATGTCATGTTAAGATACATTAGGGGGTTTGTGGTAGTTGTTTGAGTTGGTTCTTGAGAGTTATTTTAGGAGTAGCATTCTAAGTTAGATGGAGGTTAGATAGATGATGTTGGAAGAGTGAGTGTGGTTTAGAAGAAATGGGTTATGTTAGATGTGGTATCTTGATATCTCAAGATTACCTTAAGGTAATGTTGGGATGACCAACATGGAAGATAAGATGGATTAGATGCTCAAGAACCATAGATTTTTTGGTTGGTAAACCCTAGATAGGATAGTATCTAGCTACCCTAAGAAGCCTAGGCTAGTATCCTGAGATCTAGAAGGGTTTCCTTTGTAATGGGCAAGGTATCAGGAATACCTTGTAAGGGTAAATATAAGGGGTATTGGGTAATGTAAGGTATTGGGTTTCTATTTGCTGGATGGGATTAGAAATAGGTTGTCTTGGTATATAATGACTAGATGAGGGTAGTTTAGACTAGTCTTGACCCCCGTTGACCAAGAGTTAACTTGTTGACCCAAAGTCAACTTCAAGTCAACACTTGACTTAGAATTGACCGAAACCAAACCAGAGTTGACCAGTTGACTGAAAGGCAAATGTTAGTCAATATTTGTTGTTTGACCTAGGGTTGACCCAGGGTTGACTCAGTGTTGACCAGAGCTGACCAGAGTTGACTTTTTGACCAAAAGTCAAAGTCAACTGTAAGTCAACTTTTGACCCCGTTGACCTAGAGTTGACCCAGGGTTGACTCAGTGTTGACCAGAGTTGACCAGAGTTGACTTTTTGACCAATAGTCAACTATAAGTCAACCCTTGAACCAGATTGACCTAGTTTGACTTGGATTGACTCTCAGTGACCTGGTATGACCTAGTATGAGCCAGTATGACCTAGTGTAACTCAGTCTGACCTAGATTGACCTAGTTTTGACTTAGACTTGCATTCATGACTTGAATTAGCTTCCTTTTTCAGTATTTAGTCCTGTTTGACTCATAGCATCTTATTTTAGGTCTGTGATCACTCTGAGCGTCTGTTTACCCTATCAGCTCAGGACCACAGGCGAGTACATTCACTGATAGTTTTATTGTCTTGATATCTGCTATATCCGATTCAGTTAAGTGTTATACTCGATTTTCAGTCACGACAGTTCACGGACTAGTATATGTTGGATCATGACATGGGATGTTATTCCTAGAGTTACATGGTATATTGGTACATATTCTGTCTTATTTCAGTGTATTGGTATAGATACCGATTTCAAAAGGGGACTTGCTACCCTCTTATAGAATCCCGTGTCATAACGTGTCATATCTAGATCTATTGTACTATTCGGGGATGGGAGAGTTATTAGTGGTTGTGTGATCAAATTCCCATATGGTTCTATGGTACATATGCTTCATAGCTATACCCTCGCCGCACGACGGGTAAAGTCTTACCCTATACGGTTCATAGCTTTCCATGGTGACTGGCCTTATCGTTCTATTGTATACAGGGTTCATAGTCGGTCGGATGGAAAGCCTGAGTATATTTTTCCCAAGCCGATCACATGATACACTAATAATTCAAGGCACCTTTTATATTTATTATCTTGGTGACTAAGTTCTGTTCGGGAGAAGGTCCCGGTTCTTATTTGGTTTAGGGGTTGTAACTCGGCTTCCGAATAGTTCCCAAGTCGCCCTATATACATTCATATCGTCGTCCTTTCAGTACTCACATCATGATATGTATTTTCAGTTGATTTTGTCTTGTATTTCATTACACTATCTCTTATAGAATTTGTCAATTCATATGGAACTGCTGTTGGTGTTTGTACTTGCTCATTTTCCTGACAGGATACCGTTGACATATTACAGATGATTCCGAGGCTGATTGCCCGACCTACTATGGGGTAGAGTCTGACGGAGTAGACTTAGACCGTGGCTTGTTGGTAGAGCCACTAGATTTTGCTCACCCTGAGTAGTATAGCTAGTTAGGTTTGCCTGGCCTACGAGCCAGCTAGCACTGTCAGTTGTAGTATCTATTATATATATTTTCTGAGACCATGAAAGTTTGTGTATAGCTCTGACTTGTGAATCTTGGACTCATTTCCTGTTTCATCTATCGTATTTTCCTTTTCTACCTTAGTTTGATATATGTGATTGAGACTGTATTGCTATGTCACCTCCATTCGGAGTGTATATACTGTACAGGTACCTTTATCTATTTTAGTCGTAGTATTTACAGACCCTATATACAGCGTTCTACCGCCGATACTGCGGCGTAGGCTGGACGTAACCACGTGCTCGTGCCCCTCTTCAGGGTGCGGGTCGTGACACGTTTTGTGGTGGCCCATGCAGGTCTGCGTCACAATTAGTACAATCTCGTAATGGTGCTCGACTTAGAGTGCTAATTACGAGCATACGACTAGGACGTAGGATCTAGGGTATGATAGGAGTTACTCAATCACATTTTAGGAAATTTCTGATCTTTTGATTACCATGACAACTCTTCTTACATTTGAATTCAATTGTCCTCCTTTGATAATATCTTATCATGTGCCATATTGATCTCTTGGGTTCAATTCATCTTCAGCATGACGGTGACTCGTTCTCAGGCGGTAGGGCCTAGTACAGTTCCAGAGAGGTCAGATCCAGGAGGTCTTCCACCTCCAGCTACGGGAGTAGTAGTCGAGAGAGCAGTAGCCACAGTCCCTGCCCTTCAGGCAGGAGTAGCAGCCGCAGTTCCCGGAGGTCTTCCACCTCCAGCTGAGGGAGCTGCAGTTCAGGGAGCTGCCACATCAGTCCCTGCCCTTCCGGCGGGAGCAGCAACTGCGACGGTTCCAGGAGGTCTTCCACCTCCATCAGCGAGACCGTCCATAGTCATCCCTGACATTCTTCTACTGCTGCCTCAGTTACCGACAGATACTTAGGGGATGATGGCCCTTCTGCAGCAGATGCTGCAGACACAGAGAGCACAGGCAGAGGCACATCATCGTCAGACAGAGGTACTGCAACAGACTATGGAGAACTCGTATCAGCTAGCGATGGCAGCAATGGAGAGAGTTGCACAGACTACAGTTCAGGGAGCACCAGATCAGGAGCAGGGTCAGGGGAGGCCCGGTACACACCTTGATTTCAGATGAAGCCGAGGGAGTTCAAGGGTACCGAGGGTATCCTATACGCGGATGACTGGCTAGAGGATGTCCAGCGGAGTCTGGAGTTGGCAGAGGTCCCGATAGGTCTGTGGGTGACATCTGCAGCGAGCCAGTTCTTCGATATAGTGCTGACTTGGTACCGCACGGATCCGCGTGCGTCAGTAAGAGGTTTGTCTTGGGAGGACTTCAGAAAACTTTTAAGGAGAAGTTCTACCCAGATATAGCCTTGACAGCTTTGGAAGGGCAGTTTGCCAGTCTGGTACAGGGGAACTCATCGGTAGACGAGTATGCAGCGGAGTTCTTCCGCCTGAGCAGGTTCGTACCTAGTTTGGTCCAGGATGAGGGGTACAAGGCCCGAAAGTTCCGGAGGGGTCTTGTACATGCAGTGCGCACTCGTACCTCTGGGAGACGTGATGCGACCTTCGAGCAGATCCTGATGGAGGTACAGATTGCAGAGGAGGACTTCGGCCTCAAGCCGAAGAGAGTGACGTTCTCGGAGCCAGCTCTAGTGCGGGGCCGGCGAAGCTTCCATATTTCCAGCAGAGGCAGTTTTCAGCAGCAGCAGCCTCAGTTACAGTTTTAGCAGGCACCGACGCGTGCCCAGCAGCACCAGGGACAGGGCTGGAGACAGGACATCCAGTGTACCTTCTGCAAGAAGATGGGGCACACCCGGAAGGCTTGTAGTATGAAGCTGGAAGTCTGTTTATTCTGTGGAGCTCTAAACCACCAGGTGAAGGACTGTGCGGTCCGTGCAGCCAGATATGCAGGCCAGAACAGAGTACAGCAGGCTATAGGAGGCCAACAGGGGCGAGCTTTGCCATGACAGTTGAGCCCACTCAGGCAGTAACAGAGTATATAGCAGGTTCCAACCTTTCGAATCTCCTTTCCGTATTTGCCTTCTTATAAACTGTCTTGAACTTTGATTCTATCTGTTCTTGATTGTTGGATGAAAATTGTTCTTGTGATGTAATTTCCTTCTGAGATAAGTCGTATGGGCTAGGTCGCCTCGATTATGAGATTTATAATCCTCTAGGGTTATGCTAGCAGGCAGAGTGAGGACATATAGTCGGACTATGGACGTATTTTTCAGGTATAGGAATATAAGGTTTTCGCTGCCAAGCTAGCGGCAATACAAAAATATTAAATACCATAATTCTAGAGGTATGTACCGTAGTTGAGGACTCTGTGATTATTGTAGCCTTGCTCACTGGCATGACGGAGATTCTGAGTATCATGATTATTGGACAGACGCATACGATTATCAAATTGCATGAATTTTCTGTGTTTGCTTCGTTTTAATTTTTGAGGATGAATTCTTTTAAGGTGGATAGACTTGGAGTTCTATTTAAGAGTAATTTCAAATTTTATAATTTTAATCATTTAATTCCTGCTTTGATTTTTGAGATTTTAAATCATTTTAAATTTTTAGCCATGACTTGTGATTTGACATTTTACTATTGTTTAGTTTTAATTTCGAGGACGAAATTTTTTAAGGTGGATAGATTTGTCAGCCCCAGTTTCTAAAAACAGGAGTATTTTTGTTATTTTTCATTTTAGAATATTTTTGAAATTATTTATTTATTTATAATATTATTTTGGGGTTATTTGAGTCGGGTTCGAATTTCAGCTCAATCCGACTTGAAACGGGGACCCGGGGTAGTTTTGACTCTAGTGGGACCCACATACTAGTTAGGCATGGCCCACATAATATTAATTTTAGTCCACATGATATTAATTTTAGTTAGTAGTTAGACTAATTATTTATGGATATGTTTAGTTTAATTAGAGACTTAAAACTAGACTAATTTGACCTCAACCTTTAACCCATTCTTAATTTAAATCAAATAGGTCAAGTGGGGGCATTTTGGACTTTTCTAATGGAGATACCTCACCCTTTTTGGGCAGCCACCTATGGGGGGGATAAGGAGTGAGTCATCATCTCTTCTATTTCATTTTATCCATCCATTTTCTCTCTCATGTTCTTCCCCAAATTTCTAGAGAGCAACCCCATTGATTTCATCTCCAAATCAACTCCTTCTTCCACCAAATCTTCTTTATTTCTCCTCTACTCCATGAAAGGAAGGAGCTAGCCAAGTTTGGGAGGATTCGGAGCTCGTTCTTGTTCTTTTGGAATCTCTACGTGTCGGTATCGTGTCGGAAGGCTTTTTTCTTTGAATCTCTCTCCCGGAAGGTATAATCTCTCCTCTAATCCACTCCAACATACATATAGGATTATTTTGAACCCATAAGAATGACCCCCATGGTTGTATCTCTATTTGTGTCCATTTCGTGTCCATTTGGAGGTCATAGGAGTGTCCTTTGTGTTGTGGTTGGCATTTTGGACTTTTTTAATGGGGATACCTCACCCTTTTTGGGCAGCCACCTATGGAGGGGGATAAGGAGTGAGTCATCATCTCTTCCATTTCATTTTATCCATCCATTTTCTCTTTCATGTTCTTCCCCAAATTTCTAGAGAGCAACCCCATTGATTTCATCTCCAAATCAACTCCTTCTTCCACCAAATCTTCTTTATTTCTCCTCTACTCCATGAAAGGAAGGAGCTAGCCAAGTTTGGGAGGATTCGGAGCTCGTTCGTGTTCTTTTGGAATCTCTACGTGTCGGTGTCGTGTCGGAAGGCTTTTTCCTTTGAATCTCTCTCCCGGAAGGTATAATCTCTCCTCTAATCCACCCCAACATGCATATAGAATTATTTTGAACCCATAAGAATGACCCCCATGGTTGTATCTCTATTTGTGTCCATTTCGTGTCCATTTGGAGGTCATAGGAGTGTCCTTTGTGTTGTGGTTGTGTCCTAGTAGAAAAATCCCTATTTTGGGCACTTGTATGCATAAATATAATATAGGAATAATTAATTAGTGTTTTAATCTCAGATTTATATATTTAGAGAGTTGTTCCTAATGTGTTCTTTATGGTATCATATTTTATCATATTCATTTTATATTTAGAATGGTGTGTCTCTTTATATATATATATATATATATATATATATATATATATATATATATATATATATATATATATATATATATATATATATATATATATTTTTAAATATATATATATATATATATATATATATATATATATATATATATATATATATATATATATATATATATATATATATATATATATATATATATATATATATATATATATATTCCATGTATATATATATATATATATATATATATATATATATATATATATATATATATATATATATATATATATATATAAAAAAAATATATATATATATATATATATATATATATAGAATATATATATATATAGAATATATATAGAATATAGAATATATATATATATATATAAAAATATAGAATATATATATATATATATATATATATATATATATATATATATATATATATATATATATATATATATATATATATATATATATATATATATATATATATATATATATATATATATAAAATAAAATATATATATATATATATATATATATATATATATATATATATATATATATATATATATATATATATATATATATATATATATATATATTTTTTTTTTATATATATATATATATATATATATATCTATCTTATGGTTGTGTGTGTGACTATATTATTAGGTATCTTGATTATATATTTGTATGTGTGTCTTACATAAATATATACATAAGTTGTGGGTGTGTCTATTTTAAAATGAGTTTTTAAAATATTTTCATGTGTATATATTATAATGAGAGTGTCAATATATATATATATATATATATATATATATATATATATATATATATATATATATATATATATATATATATATATATATATATATATATATATATTTTTGTGAGTGGAATGTGCATATATATTTATTTGTGTGTGTGGATAGATGGTTAGAGAGTGAGGGAATGAGCAGGAAAGCAGCAGGAATAAGCAGTAAGCAATAAGCAGTAAGCAGGAATAAGCAGTAAGCAGAAGCAGTGCAGGATGGTTTTTTGGAGTTTTTGTGGTCCCGATACATTAGGGGGTTTGTGGTAGTTGTTTGAATTGGTTCTTGAGAGTTATTTTAGGAGTAGCATTCTAAGTTAGATGGGGGTTAGATAGATGATGTTTGTGAGGGAGAGTGAGTGTGGTTTAGAAGAAATGGGTTATGTTAGATGTGGTATCTTGATATCTTAAGATTACCTTAAGGTAATGTTGGGATGACCAACATGGAAGATAAGATGGATTAAATGTCCAACAACCTTAGATTTCTTGATTGGTAAACCCTAGATAGGATAGTATCTAGCTACCCTAAGAAGCCTAGGCTAGTATCCTGAGATCTAGAAGGGTTTCCTTTGTAATGGACAAGGTATCGGAAATACCTTGTAAGGGTAAATATAAGGGGTATTGGGTAATGTAAGGTATTGGGTTTCTAATTGGTAGATGGGATTAGAAATAGGTTGTCTTGGTATATAATGACTAGAGGGTAGTTTAGACTAGTCTTGACCCCCGTTGACCAAAAGTTGACTTTTTGACCTAAAGTTAACTTCAAGTCAACACTTGACTTAGAATTGACCGAAACCAAACCAGAGTTGACCAGTTGACTGAAAGGCAACTGTTAGTCAACATTTGACTTGTTTGACCTAGGGTTGACCCAGGGTTGACTCAGTGTTGACCAGAGTTGACCAGAGTTGACTTTTTGACCAAAAGTTAACTGTAAGTCAACCTTTGACCCCGTTTGACCTAGAGTTGACCCAGGATTGACTCAGTGTTGACCAGAGTTGACCAGAGTTGACCAGAGTTGACTTTTTGACCAAAAGTCAACTATAAGTCAACTATTGAACCAGATTGACCTAGTTTGACTTGGATTGACTCTCAGTGACCTGGTATGACCTAGTATAAGCCAGTATGACCTAGTGTGACTCAGTCTGACCTAAATTGACATAGTTTTGACTTAGACTTGCATTCATGACTTGAATTAGCTTCCTTTTTTAGTATTTAGTCCTGTTTGACTCATAGTATCTTATTTTAGGTCTGTGATCACTCTGAGTGTCTGTTTACCCTATCAGCTCAGGACCACAGGCGAGTACATTCACTGATAGTTTTCATTGTCTTGATATCTGCTATATCCGATTCAGTTGTAGTGTTATACTCGATTTCCAGTCATGACAGTTCATAGACTAGTATATGTTGGATCATGACATGGGATGTTATTCCTAGAGTTATATGGTATATTGGTATATATTCTGTCTTATTTCAGTGTATTGGTATAGACACCGATTTCAAAAGGGGACTTGCTACCCTCTTATGGAATCCCGTGTCATAACGTGTCATGTCCAGATCTATTGTACTATTCGGGGATGGGGGAGTTATTAGTGGTTGTGTGATCAAATTCCCACATGGTTCTATGGTACATATGGTTCATAGCTATACCCTCGCCTCACGACGGGTAAAGCCTTACCCTATACGGTTCATAGCTTTCCATGGTGACTGGCCTTATCGTTCTATTGTATACAGGATTCATAGCCGGTCGGATGGAAAGCCTGAGCATATTTTTCCCAAGCAGATCATATGACACACTAATAATTCAAGGCACCTTTTATATTTATTATCTTGGTGACTAAGTTCTGTTCGGGAGAAGGGTTACAGCCCCGGTCCTTGTTTGGTTTAGGGGTTGTAACTCGGCTTCTGAATAGTTCCCAAGTCGCCCTATATATATTTATATCGTCGTCCTTTTCAGTACTCACATCATGATATGTATTTCCAGTTGATTTTGTCTTATATTTCATTACACTGTCTCTTATAGAATTTGTCAATTCATATGGAACTGCTGTTGGTGTTTGTACTTGCTCATTTTTCTGACAGGATACCGTTGACATATTAGAGATGATTCCGAGGCTGATTGCCCGACCTACTATGGGGTAGAGTCTGACGGAGTAGACTTCGACCATGGCTTGTTGGTAGAGCCACTAGATTTTGCTCACCCTGAGTAGTATAGCTAGTTAGGTTTGCCTGGCCTGCGAGCCAGCTAGCACTGTCAGTTGTAGTATCTATTATATATATTTTCTGAGACCATGGATGTTTGTGTATAGCTTTGACTTGTGAATCTTGGGCTCATTTCCTGTTTCATCTATCGTATTTTCCTTTCCATGCTATCTACCTTAGTTTGATATATGTGATTGAGACTGTATTGCTATGTCACCTCCATTCGAAGTGTATATACTGTACAGGTACCTTTATCTGTTTTAGTTGTAGTATTTACAGATCCTATATACAGCGTTCTACTGCCGATACTGCGGCGTAGGCTGGACGTAACCACGTGCTCGTGTCCCTCTTCAGGGTGCGGGTCGTGACACGTTTTGGATGTGGTGCCCATTGTGGGGGCTGTTGGGGTAGATGTTGGCTGATTTACATTGATGGCTATGGCTTCTTTTTCTTTGAGATTAATGGCCAAAGTCTCCTTGCTCTTGCTATTGTTCTGACGGCCACTATTATTTGGTGTAGTGTGTTCATCTTTGTCAAGATTAGACATTTGAATACTTAATTGCTTGAACTTGTCAACGCTCTCTTCTGTTGCTTTGGCGTTTACTATGAAGGAAGGCCAATCCTGGAATTGTGTTGATCCTGTCCACATACTGATTATAGGCAACAGATTTGATTTGCAAGTGTCTATAGTCAAAGCATCTGGGGTTCCGAGAGGCATTTTGAGTGCTTTACGATGGAATCATTCAATGAAATGTTCAGTAGTTTTATTATGTCGTTGTTTGATTTTGTTGAGAGCAGACATAGTCATGTCGTTGGTTCCCTCATAAAATCATTCCAAGAACATTTATTTGAAGCCAGCGAAAGAGGTTATACAACCATCTAGTAAACTACGATACCAGTCATATGCTGCACCAGCTAAACAGCCGACAAATACTCTAGTAAGAAGAGCATCATTTGGTTGAAGTTGATCAGTCATTACTTCAAAGTGATTGAGGTATTGACTTGGAGAGGT
Source organism: Iris pallida (assembly GCA_029216955.1). Lineage (NCBI taxonomy): Eukaryota > Viridiplantae > Streptophyta > Magnoliopsida > Asparagales > Iridaceae > Iris > Iris pallida. Next base: position 24,993 of record JANAVB010002069.1, on the reverse strand, counting down.
GCTGCTGTCAAACAACATAATAGTAGGGGATTTGTCTTTAGGAGAAAATTGGACCTCTTTCCATTCTATGGGATAGGATTGTTTGATCCCAAGCTTCTGCAGGCCATCCTTCTGTTTAAAAGCTTCAAATTGAGTACGTAAAAGTTTTACGGCCTCATTGGTATCTCCCGTTATTGCGGAGGAGTGGATTGATTTGATATGTTAGGAGGGGGTACTGCATGATATGTACCACCCCCGGTACCAGATTGACTTGGAATAGCCTGTGCCGGAATGAAAGCGGTGTGAGGGTACTGAACCCCCAAATCAATATTGATGGGAGCTGATGTTGTCACAGGTTCCTGAGTCGGAATCAGATTTGCGACCGGTGGAACTGTATGTTGTGCCATAATCACAGCATGCATGCCTGTCATCATCTCAGCCATGTTCTTCAAACTGGCCTCCAAAGCATCAATTCTCTGCTATTCACTATTAGAACTGGAAGTATCTTGATCTTCTATGATGGCATAAGCAGTCACTTATCTAGCTTTTGAAGACAAACTAGTAAAAAGGATGGTCCTTTCAGAACTTTCACTGTCAGCATCAAAGTCATATAAAGAACCACCCCCAGAATGAGTGATAGGGATGTCTTTTTGACTGAAAGAATCTTGGTTAGAATCAAGAAGATTCCTTTGACCGATTGTGTCTTGGTCGAAAAGAAGATTCCTTTGACTGATTATTTCTCGGCTTCTTGATCTAGTATATTGGTATACTCCTTCACCGGATTCATGGATCCGATATATGTACTATTGACTGGGATTATGGAATGCATTACGTCTTGGACGTTTTCTATCCAGTGCTTCGAGATGCCATGTTGACAGGAGCATAGAGTAATTCATCTTCGTCCACTAGGATTGGTTCATGAGTCTGAACATAATTCAAACGGTCAAAGACAGACGGCTTGGCTGACTGACAACAGCATTTGATGACAACTTAATGATGGTGATTGTAATGATGTTGTTGGTCTACCGCTGGACGGGATGGATTTGCAGCCTTCCGTTTTTGTATTAAGAGTTCACGGAGGTCACTGACAGGACGAAAAGAAGTTACAGAAATGTAGTCCTTGACGATATTCAGGACATGGTTCCGGTTCTTGAGGTGTCTCGTACCTTGAGTGTATAATGACGTGCTAAGATGGTTAGCATAAGTCTCAGGATTTTTTACCTCAGAATTCTTCCTTTGGCGCAAGTTAGCAACTGGTGCAGGTTGCGCTTGATACATCTTGTGATTTCCCTAGGTTGACCCTAATTGGAACCTGTAGATATAGGTGCGCAAGTCTGATAGGGGAGCTACTTGTGCATCTACTTGAGATACTAGCAATTTGTCTTGTCGGGATCTTGAAATACATAGGGTTGTTAAATCCTGTCCTGACCTCTTTGGAGTAGGCATAATACCCTTTTGCGTGGAAAGTTTATTCTGAATAGAACCCATCTTTCCGACAGAGATTTGGTTGTCTCTGTTAAGGAGAATAGAATTCCTATCTGAATTAGCAGTACTTTCCATCTAGTCAATAACTCGAGCAGAATGAGGAAAAGCTAAAGAGCATTTTCTTGGATTTAATTATTTCTCACTAAACTTTTGGTTTGGTGGCAAAAAGGGAGCCACTAAGCAGTATTTCTCTTTACGTTGTGCTAGTGCAGAAGTATATACAGGTTGCGCCAGAGCATAAACATGCACAAGTTATGTCGGGGCAGGAACATGCGCAGGTTGCACCAGGGAGGAGAAGGCCAAAGGACGCTTTCTTTTGTTTTATCCAGCAGTGTGTCTAGACGAAGTCTCCTCAATTTTAGAGTCAGAGAAGTGGAAGGATTACCAAAAGACTATTTTTCTTAGATTTGCCAAGGCAGTGATGGGCGCAAGTTGCGCAGAAGCAAGAACAGGAGCAGGTTGTGCCAGGAAAGTAAAGGTCAAAGGGCACTTTTCCTTGCTTTGGACAGCAGTGTATCGAGACAAAGTTTCCTTCGATTTCGAAATCGAAAAAGTGGAGGGATTAGCCAAAAGATTGTCTTCCTTAGATTGTGCCAAGGTAGTGATGGGCGCAAGTTACGCAGAGGTAGGGGATTGTGTCGTCAAGGACTTAGGAGTCCAAACAGAGCGCGTCTTGCTCTTAACAGCGGCAGCAGTGCGCTTGGCACCCCCAGCATTGATCATGGCCTCGTAGGCTGTCTGGTCGACTTGAACGACCAGGGTCTTCTGCGTCTTACCGATTGACGCGGTATCATATTGAGTTATCACTTTCTCGTCGGAGGAGAAAGTCGTCCCCAGCAGAGTCGCCATTTTGTTTGTAAGAACAAAAGTCTTTATTATAAACTTAGAAAAGAGTACAGGAGTACAATTAATTTTTGGGGAAGTACAACTATAGGAATCTGATCAGAAGACGATCACTTTATCCCTTGGACGATGTGATATCGAAGACACGAGCCCCTGGAGGATGCAACAGCACTTTAGCAGGAGATTATGATCACTCTTGATGCTTTAAGAATGATTTAAAACTCTATTTATAGAGTTCATAAAATAACTATTTAGTAGTTATTCTGGGTTGCGCGTGCCTCAATTTGTGTGCTTCTTGTTCACTTGTGCGAACGGTTGCACTAACTGTTGTAGACGCGTGGCATCGTTTGATTGAGATGTGCGTGGTCGTGGACAGTGTAGTAGGCACGTTCTGCAAATTTAGTGGCTTGCACGCCATGCCACTCTGTTCTAAATACTGTTTGATTACCCTGTACGAGCTTCATCAGGTTGCGCATGGGCATAATATAGCGACTTGTGCGAGCGGTTGCACCAACTGCTATGGACGTGTGGCATCATTTGATTGAGATGCGCGTGGTCGTGGGCAGTGTAGTAAGCATGCTCTGCGAATTTGGTGGCTTGCGCATTACCTTACTCTGTTCTAAACACTGTTTAATTACCCTGCGTGAGCTTCATCAGGTTGCACGTGGGCGCATTGTAGCGACTTATGCGAGCAGTTACACCAACTGCTATAGATGCGTGGCATCGTTTGATTGAGATGCGTGTGGTCGTGTGCAGTGTAGTGAGCATGCTCTGCGAAGTTGGTGGCTTGTGCGCCACATCACTCTGTTCTGAACACTGTTTGATTACCCTGCGTGAGCTTTATCAGGTTGCACGTAGGCGCAATGTAGCGACTTGCGCGAGCGGTTACACCAACTGCTATGGATGCGTGGTATCGTTTAATTGAGATGCGTGTGGTTGTGGGCAGTGTAGTGAGCACGCTCTGCGAAGTTGGTGGCTTGTGCGCCACGTCACCCTGCTTTAAAAATAAGAGTTGATCAAGTGGTGCCAACGAGCCAGGCTACGCATAGGCATAACTCAATAACTGGCACCTTTGACTAGGTTTTTTGTGCTGTTTTGATTAATTCTCGCGCTACACAATGACTTGCGTGAACCAGATGTCAGTATTAATTACATGGTGACAAAATCATCTCGAGTGTCGCGTTGCGCAGGATTCGAATAGATTTTTTTAATCTTCGTGCTGTCAGTTGTCAGATAATGATGATGCCTTTATAGCTTCTCGAGAAAGTGTGCCACGTGGCACTCGCGCAACCTGACTCCAGCGCAACCAGATGTTGGTGCAACCTGATGCTGTGCAACTTGATGGTTTGGCATAATGTAATAATTTTAAAAACTTCTCGAGCGCTGCGTTGTGCGGGATTGGAATGGATTTTCCTTAATCTCCGTGTTGTCAGTTATTAGATAATGATGATGCCGTTACAGCTTCTGAAGGAAGTACGCTACGTGGCACTCGTGCAACCTGACTACAGCACAACCAGATGTTAGCGTAACCTGATGCTGTACAACTTGATGGTTTGGCATAATATAATGATTTCAAAATCTTTTCGAGCGCCGCGTTGCGGGGGATTCGAATAGATTTTTATTAATTTTCGTGCTGTTAGTTATCAGATAATGATGATGCCGTTACAGCTTCTCGAGGAAGTGAGCCATGTGGCGCTCGCGCAACTTGACTCTAGCACATCCAGATATTGGCACAACCTGATGCTGCGCAACTTGATGGTTTGGCACAATGTAATAATTTGGTGCCATCTGATGATTGAACACTTTAATTGGTGGCGAAGTTTAATTTTTAGCCTCTACACCCACGATCTCAAGGCTCGTCATATAAAGTATGACTTGGGTGGTAGCGTCGTACATGACACAATTGGTTTATGGTACAAATACGGTTGTTTCGATTATAGGTATGCCATGGTCTATGGCACACAAAAGAACACGTTTGTTCAAATCAAATTGGAAGTCTATGCAGTAGTCCTTCCCTGGGTTTGAAATACGAAAAGTTCATGTGATCATTTGTCACCGAGACCGGTCCCATGGCTTGTGTAAGCCCCCTGAATTTCAGGGATTTATTTTTTATTTTTCTAAAAGAATTATTTTTGATAATAATTCTTATTTGATTATTTTTTATCATTAAATGCTCCCTTCCATGACTTTAATTTCTGGAGCGTCAAAGATGTCAGTCTCTGAAAACTCTCTTCATGAATTTGTAGTAGACAAGATTATCTTTATTTTGATATATCATGTCCCACTCAAACTTGTTTCCTTGTACTCTGTTTGTATCGTACAACTTTCGGGTCAATTTAGGCCAATTGATCATCTACTGTAAAACCTGATCCAACTTCCAATTTAATTTTATGGCCCGACATTGGTCCAATCTGATCGACCAATATATGATTCTGACCCGTTTTGAGTCTACTATGCACGTGCCACTTGCGTACCACCCAATTGATCTCCCTCGTGGTTCTATTTCATCCATGATTAAAAATGGCTTAAATTTCTATTTTGGCTAAATTTTAGCCCAAACTTGTCTAAACTTGACCCAACACCAACCTAATTTTATGTGACCCCTATCATGACTATCTAAACATCCCACATACAATTTCTCTCTCATATCTACTCAAAACTATCTCTCTTTCCCTCTCTACTTTACATAATATCTTATTTTCTCACTCTTTCTAAATAATATATATATATATATCTCCCTCTCTCTTTATCCATCACTATCACACACACACCCCCTCTCCCATCAGCAGACCTCCCCTAGCCGACCACTCCTCCTCTCATTCTTCTTCTTCACTTCTTATTCTTCGTTTCTTCTTCTTTATGGTCTCATCACACCATAACCATCATCTTCATCACGATTATAATCCTCAACACCACCATCACCATAACCTTCTTCTCCTTCTCCTCCTTCTTTCCTCCGTCGGGAAACCACCATCGCCGCCTCACGACTGTGCGCGACCCCAGCGAGCCACCTCGCGCAGCAGCTGCAATACCAGCTCGAACAGCAATAGCAGCGGCTGTAGCAGCGCGGCGACGGCCACCCCGACCGGCCTTACGATCCCCACTCGGCCGGGCGAGCTCCGGCGAACCCCCCTGGCGTGCGTCTCCTTCCCCGACGTGCCGCTTAGGCGATTCGTGCGTTTCGTACGAAATCCCGCCGTGATGCGCAATTTTGAATTCCAGAATGTACGTCTCGTCGCAGCAACTTCGTACGCATGTTTTGGACAATCCGACCGTTGGATCGTTAATCCGTTTCTTCCATCTCAATCTCGGTATATACCCCTTCAATTTTGTCAAGTTCTGCCGTTAATTCCATTGTTTGATATATCGAAATCGGCCACCAAGTTGACCCTTTAAACTGTGTATATTTTAGACAGTTTTGTGGAGCCAACTTCGTGGACTCGTATCCCCGTCATCGCAGCTCTGTTTGGCATGCCACTAGTTCTTGTACATAGCTGGTATAACCATCTTCTTGTTCCTCAAGTTTCGTTTTATTGTGAGCTTGTTTGATTCGTTGAATTTGACGCCAAAGTTGGCCGTCTGAATTCGTAATTTCTAACTTTTAAAATCCTAATTTTGAACCCGGGACTCCGAATTCAATTGCTGACACCACCAGTAGACTCGTGGTATCGTTCTGGCATGAATTCATATAAAGTTTGTTAGATTTGGAGGACGTGGGCCCTGATACGTATTTCGGTACAAGACGGGCCCCACAGTCCGAGTCAACGGGCCATTTTTAGGTCGGCTCATCGGAATTCAATTTCGGATATACCGTTGAGTTCATATCATTATTCTGGACTCGTTGACTTATATTTTGCTAGATATAGTGGACATTGGCTCCGGCACTCATTTCCGTGCAAATTGAATTCTAACATCTGGGTCAACGGACCAATTTGAGATTAGGCCATCGGAATCCAATTTCGGATATACCGTTGAGTTCGTAACGTTATTCTAGATTTGTGGACATATATTTTGCTAGATTTTGAGGACTTGTATCCTGGCACATTTTTCGGTGCAATGTGGGTCCGACACGGACATCGTTTTGATTCGAAATTGCTTTTTTGCCCATGTGTCCAAATTGGACTTATGGGTAGGCTATTCTAGCTATTTTGATCATTCTAGACATGTTGGAGATGTTTGTTTCATCATCCGACAACATCTGTAGACTTTTTCTCTTATCTATCACCATTTGTTATAATCCTTCTCTTTTTGGTTCGTATTTTTAGATCCTTGCATCAAAATTGAGATCCATCGATTCCAGTGATTTCATATCACTGAAATTGATCAGTTGACCATATGGATGATTATAGAGACTAGCTTTGACCTAGTTTAACCTAGAATGGACTAGGAGTTGACTAGTTGACCAAAGTCAACTGTAAGTCAACCTTTGACCCAGTTTAACTTAGTTTGACCTAGTATAGGCCTAGAAGCATAGAATTAATATATTTATATAAATTGTTTACTCTAAAACACTAAGTAACTCTGTAAATTTATATTAGGTCTCTGTGACGTCAGTTCAGGCATCGACCCTCACTTATTGCTCAGGACAGCAGGCGAGCACATTCTCTGATAGTTTTCATTGTCTTGATATCTACTATATCCGATTCAGTTGTAGTATTTTACTTGATTCTCGACACAATAGTACAAGGACTAGTATGCGTCGGATCCTGTCATGAGATGTCATTTCTGAGTTACCATGGTATATTGGTATATTGTTCGATCTTGTTTTCTTGTACTTGTATAGATGTTGATTCCTAAGGGGATTTGCTATCCTTAGAGAATCCAGCATCATGACGTGACATGTCCGGATCGATTATACTACTCAAGGATGGAGAGTTATTAGAGGTTATGATCATACCCCACTGGTTACTACTTGCATCATAGCTTTACCCTCACCTCACGTAGGGTAAAGCCTGATCTGATACTACTTTCACCATAGCTTGCCATTTTGGTCGGCCTGATCTCCAGGTTTACCTGCGCTTGTTCTTGCACCATAGTCGGTCAAATGGAAGAGCCTGATCTTGACCCAAGCCGATCACATAATGCTCTAATATCTCAAGGTACGATTTATAATTACATTATACGTCAGAAATTACTGTACTGTTCTATATTCTAGTATTTCTGTAAATCCCCTAAATTTCTACTACGATTTTTAAATTTTTTTTTTATTTTTGTACTTCGTACGTCGCATACAAGTTCGCATTTTTATTTGCGTAGCGTGCAAGATTTGCGTTTCAGATTTGCTCGACGAGTGCGAATATGTGTCGAGGTACATATTTAGAAAAATATTTTTATTCATAAATTTTATTTATATAGGAAAGTACATGAAAAATAATATGTGATAAATATTTTTATTTTGTATAAAAGGAGTTATTTTAAAATAAGTAGTGATTTGGAAAATGTTGGTTTATATGAAATATATTCTAGATATTTACGAAATTTGAATTTGTATAGTAACATATTTTTGTTATTTATAAAGAGCTATTTTAGGATTATTTATCATAATTTTCAAAATTTATTATTACTATAATTATTTAATTATGAAAATGGTATTTAGAATTTTGTTAATTTTAATATTTGATTAAATATGGTAAACTAAATTGGAAAATATTTTATTGACTTTATTTAAAAATAGTTTAAATTAAGGATAGAATTTATCTAGATTTGATTGATTTGTATTGAGTTATTTTTAAATCAGTTTAAATTAACAGGGGATTTATCTAATTGGGGAATTTAAACAATTCCAATTCCTATCCAACTGGGAATTCTCACCTCCTATAAAAGGAGAGGTACTCCTCTAGAATTTTTCCATCCACAGATGTGCATCGTGCCTGTGTCTCCCATCCACTAAAATTTCCCCATTACAAATACAGATTTCCATCTCGTGTCCGACAGTCCGGACACCATCCCCCGTCATCCCCGTGTCACGCAGGACACCACCACGCTATCCCTGTCGTGTCGGACAAACCGACGTGACGACACCCTAACCTAACTACATTAAATCATCATCGTCCCATCTCCGTCATCACCACCTAATCACCATCTCTTCCCTGTCCATCTCCCCTTCCGTCTACAACCACCCGGCATCAAATCGACCACCAGCACCTCCGTCGTCATCATCATCCCCACGGCCACATCGGCCGAAGCCGGTAACCCCGTCACCGCCACCTGTCCCTGGTCGCCATCCCATAACCAACAGAACCATCGCCGATAACACCGCCACCACCATCACCATCACCACAACCTCCACCACCGGCATCGGCAACCAAACCCATCACAGCAACTCAAAAGAAAAAGGGAATCTATATTTCACCTGTCCGTCGCCCCGGTACCGACCACCATGCCGAGTCATCCGTCGGGTCGAGCCCCCACGACGTCTCCTCCGTGCACGCCGTCGCCGTCGGCAAACGAGCCAACCACCGCGATCCGCCGACCGCCCCTCTGGGAAACCCTCACCGGCGCCCATCCGCCCGCACCCGGCCTCCTTCCCCGCGCCTTTGGCCACCTGACGTGCTCGAACCGCCGACCGCACAGCGCGCGACCACCCCTTTCGCGCCACCGACTTCATCCGCCGCCATCTTCTCGAAGCCCAGAGCCGAGCGCCGCCTCCGCGTCAGGCGCGCCACCTCTCGCGCAACCACGCCGCGCCTGGCCGTCGGCCACGACGCCGGAGCCCCTCCGCCAAGGTGAAACCCCCTTTCACTCTTCTCATCTCTCTCCATTCCTTCTTTTTTACTCAATATTCTAAAAGGGAACAGCAACTAGTTATTAATAGTTTTATTATTATTATTATTATTTGGTTATATTTATTATTATTATTATTATTATTACCATTTACCTTACTTAATAGAAATGTGTCATTAATTTATTATTTATATATTAGTATTAATATTAGTTGTTGTTTTGATTAATATTATTATTTACATTATTATTATTACTATTATTTTTAATTGAATGAATATTTTCCAGCAATTTCAAGTTAGTTGTTAAACACAAAAATATTCTTTTCGAATTATATGTACATATACTTGACCAATTATACTTTTTGGTCTAAACGAATTACAAATATTTTAAATATTTATCAAAAATAGATATTTTAAATTGTGAAATATAGTTTCCTCCTTAATAATATTTTACAACTTAGAGTAGTTGACTGATAAGATGTAATTTTTTACGTTATTGTGCAAGTATTTTTCCTAAAAATTATTATTACTAGTAAAATATATTTTTAAGTATTATAAGTATTTTCTAAAAATTAGTATAAATACTTCTCTCTAATCAATCACACTATCTGTCAATCCTGATCATGACTGACCATATTCTTATTTTTCTACGAATTCGGACCCCTACACCTCAAACATGGCTATTGGACATTCGTGGCTTGCCAGAGTATCGTACCGCATCAGGCGACACACCAGGCAAGATACCTTGCCATTATACTGTTTATTTTTAGTTGCATTTTATTTACATATCACTGTTCATTTATTTCTAGTTCTTGATTACTGCCTGGTCAGTGATATTATCTGTACCTTGTTATTTACCATTTGATTGCATATGGACTTAGAGTTAAGGGACCACCTCTAGTTTAGTGCATTACATAAACTTTGACACTGTTGTGCCACGAGATGTGTGAGTTATGAGTAGCATATAGTCTACGGACTTGCGTGTTGGCTGATCACTGATGCGTGCAGGACGTACGTTAGGTCTAACTGTCAATAGTTGTATGTTAGAAGACTTGACGGTTAGTAGTGTTACATGGTCGTAGATGCGACATGATAGGTACATTGGGTGGGAAGAACATTTCCTTATCGTATGGGCTTCGATTGTACTTCCCCTATAACCCGGAAGCTCCGCTGGAGATACGGGTATGAGCCTCTCAGGTTGGCCACTGTCGTTTTTGAACGTCATGCTCTCGGTCACTGGTGCCCAAGTGGGGACTATACCAGATCCCATTACAGCTAGGGCTCATACGACGAAAGGTTTGTTCTCACTGCATGTTCACTTTAGTTTGGTTAGATTACCTTATTGTGTCTTGTCACTTTCTTTGATTGTGGCATGTTTTATATTCAGTATTTATATGGCATGTTGATGTATCTTGTTACGTCCCTCTGAGGGCCTGGTTATCTCGCCAGGTGTGTGTTCTTGTCTTTCGCAGGTGTTCTAGCCGTGGCCATGATCGTTACTATTTTCTCGAGGATGATTGCACTTCATTCGTTTTCGCTTCGCTCTACCAAATTCCTTTCCTTGTATATTTCTTTCTTATTTAAATTAGTTGGTAGTGAATTTGTCTCCGCCCAACGATTGTATACATGACAAATTCAATATTGTTTTTATATCATTATTATTCCTTGTGGATGAGATTTAGTGCCTTGGTTACTGCATTTACAGCTTATGTATATATACGAGGGTCCATATACTTCGTATGTATACAGCTGGCATGATTACGTTTCTAGTCCTACGTATTTTGGGACTGGGCGTTACATATTTTTATGGTGGCCCATGCAGGTCAAGTTTGCCATTTCGGTTACATGACTGTACCGAACAGGCCTGCAATATAGGATTAGAGTCTAGAATCTCATCCACTTACTTGACATCTTTTCTTGACTTCAAATTTTGAACTCTCGTTCGACCTCCTTGATTTGCATCTTGCTTGACTCCTTCTACCGTAAATTCTTAGTTCGTGTTTAGTAAGATGACTAAACTAGTATATGTCCATAGGTTAAACACATGGCTAGATGGATTGCATTGACAATTAGTATGCATTGAGGTTTTATTTGAGTTATAAAGGCCTTTATTTTCCTAGAAATATGATCCTAAGGATTAGTTAATTTTAAGTTGGGTAGTAGCATATTTTTCGCTTTCAAAAGATAGTTAGAAATTTTATTTTGCTATTACAAGGTGGTATTATGATTTATGAATTTTGGAAATAGCTAAATAGTTTATGATTTAGTTGGGATATGAAACCGAATTGAGTAACATCTTTAAATTGTGACACATGATTTACGATTAAGTTTGGATTGAATATGTTAAAGTTTATCTCGAATTTATTAAAGTGTTATAAATTATAAGTTATGATTTTGTAACGACTAGAGAATATGAAGGGTTTATGAATTACGGTTTATTAGAAAGCTTGAGGTTTTAAATTGATTCTACGATTTACGAATTATAAGTATTGAACTTTGAGCTTGAAGAGATAATGATAAAAAAATTTGAAATATTTTGGAAGATATGAAATCGACTTTGAAGGAAAGTTTAAATATTTAAAAATTTGCTCATATGATTTATGATTTATAAAGTTATTTAGATTTCGAGTTTAAAACCTTGATTATGGATATTTAAATTTTGGAAAAAGAGAGAATTACTTTTGAAGAGTAGTTGTGACTTATTGGAAGCTAGATAGACACATTTGAAGGATATATAAATTTTGAGAGTTATTTAAACGTTCCATTTTGTAGTATGAAATTCGACGGATAAACTTATTAAATGTTGAGTTTAAGAACTGGAAGAAAAAAGAAGAAGAAGAAGAAGAAGAAGAAGAAGAAGAAGAAGAAGAGGTTATTAATCAAGTTGCAATATACCAAGGTTGTTTCGAGATTGACTAGAGATTTAAAATTTTGATTGATAGTCTAAGATAATTGAAATCTTGGCGAAGTATCTTGGAAATTTTATTGAGAAAATTTCGAGGAACTTGAAATTTTAGATTAGATCATATATTGGTTGAAGACCAAGAAGCAAGTAAGGTCACCCTAGTGAGATAGAAGTATTCCACATTAGATTGCCATGCCACCTATGACTATGATATTGCATATTCACAAGTATAGTTAGTCAACGACCAAACCGATGAACATATCTTTGACTTACTCGACCTTCCCTCAAATCTAGATCTTTATTCGTGACATCTAATTGTTTGAAACTTAGAAATGATTGGGACCATTCCCTTGACCATACCCTTATCTATGAACTTTTTCTAGAAATTGTCTCTCTAACTTATTTAGCCTTGACCTACGAGATTCCTAATTATCTTATTTCGTGCTTTAACCTTTTATTTTTGTGCATTAAATTAGTACCTTATGAAAACCACTTTCTATTTTGATCATTCGGCGTTCCCTATCGTGACTTCGATATTTGGAGCACAACACTAGACTTTTCCTTCCTACAAATTTCACATACAAAACCTAGATGGGCTCACCTTCATGTAGGTATATCATGTCTCACTAAAACATGTCCCCTTGTACTCTATTTTTATGGTACGACTTTCGGGTCATAAAGACTAACTATAACCTATACCATGGTACCGAAATACTTTTGACTATATATATTTGGACTTGATCATGACTCAAATCTTTGGCCCGATTGCGATCTACTAAATCCGTAAATGCTTAACCTTGTGTTTTATCTTGACTGCTTAATCATTGTCATTTTATTTTCTTGTATTATCTTGATTTACTTAGACCTATAACATCTTTAGCTCTTCAATATTGCAACCCTTACTCTTTCCCCTTCTCATTAAATTGCTTTACTTATATTACACTATGATTCCTCCATAGCCTATACAACCTTGTTCCTTGTTTGATTCCCTTATGCGAAATGACATTTGATCACGACAATCTTGGGTTAGTAGAGATTAGATTGGAGAACCCCACAACATGGATAAATAATATAGTGGTTAAAACAATTACAAGATTACGAGGTGTAGATGGGACATAAATAAGTGTGCGATAAATCCAAATATATGAAATAAGGAAGGATATACGGTGTTTTGATGAAACACTCAAGAGTCAATAGACTTCTCGAATTTCAAAAGCTGGTTTTGAGGTAACTAAATATCGAGTGGAAAATCTTCTAAAGTATTGGTGGTTTAAGAACCAAATAAATATATAAAATTTAGGGATGCAAATTTTTGGATAAAGGCAATGTTGACGTTATGATGATATTAGCTTTCAAGGATGACCAATTGTTGAAGAAAGAAACATTTACATATTTGATTAAGTTCTAAGATGATCATGAATACGAATTTAAGATGAGTTTTAATTCTACCATCAAAGAGATGAGATGGTTGAATTCAAATTTTCGAGAGAAGTGACTAATAAGTATTTTAGAAATTTTGCAATTATGATGATAGAAGATTGAGTTATGAAGGTATACGAATAGTTTTCGAGATTTATCATTGAAGACGGATTTTTGATACCCATGGATGCGTTGACCAACAAATACAAATCGTAGTAAGGAGATTTTAACTTTCACTTGGGACAAATTGGTTGAAGGTTTAGAATTTTAGAGGAAATTATAACTTGGAGAGATATATAAGTGAGATAGTATAATAGAGATTATGGAATTCAAAATCTGAGACTATTGAAATTCTACGACAAGATAGAGGAAGTTAGAGTGTAATTATAATCATATTGGGTTTTGTTAAATGTTAAGGGGACGTGCTACGAAAGTAATTTTTGGAAAAAACAATTTATGATGAGAGATAGCATACGAATATTGATGATGTCAAGGATTAAGGAGTTTATTACCTACTTATGAGGTTGCCCTTTTTAAGGTAAATGTTAAGATTGATCGAGCTAGACACTGATTGATTGTCATGATCGAAATATAAAAATCTTCAGAATTTTGTTCTAGTCAATCGAATGACTCATTGCCATTGAAATGTCACTCGCCTCCTCGACGAATATTCGTTTGCATTCTCGTGATCCCGTACATCTATTCGAATAAACTCTTTTCACCCCTTCGCCCTACCTACCCTAATTTTTCCTAAATTTCGAGGACGAAATTCTTTTAAGTTGGGTAGGATGTAAAGCCCCTAAATTTCTACTACGATTTTTAAATTTTTTTTTTATTTTTGTACTTCGTAAGTCGCATACAAGTTCGTATTTTTATTTGCGTAGCGTGCAAGATTTGCGTTTCAGATTTGCTCGACGAGTGCGAATAAGTGTCGAGGTACATATTTAGAAAAACATTTTATTCATAAATTTTATTTATATAGGAAAGTACATGAAAAATAAAATGTGATGAATATTTTTATTTTGTATAAAAGGAGTTATTTTAAAATAAGTAGTGATTTGGAAAATGTTGGTTTATATGAAATATATTCTAGATATTTACGAAATTTGAATTTGTATAGTAACATATTTTTGTTATTTATAAAGAGCTATTTTAGGATTATTTATCGTAATTTTCGAAATTTATTATTACTATAATTATTTAATTATGAAAATGGTATTTGGAATTTTTTTAATTTTAATATTTGATTAAATATGGTAAATTAAATTGGAAAAGATTTTATTAACTTTATTTAAAAATAGTTTAAATTAAGGATAGAATTTATCTAGATTTGATTGATTTGTACTGAGTTATTTTTAAATCAGTTTAAATTAACAGGGAATTTATCTAATTGGGGAATTTAAACAATTCCAATCCCTATCCAACTGGGAATTCCCACCTCCTATAAAAGGAGAGGTACTCCTCCAGAATTTTTCCATCCACAGATGTGCATCGTGCCTGTGTCTCCCATCCATTAAAATTTCTCTATTACAAATACAGATTTCCATCTCGTGTCCGCCAGTCCGGACACCATCCCCTGTCATTCCCGTGTCACGCAGGACACCACCACCCTATCCCTGTCATGTCGGACAAACCGACGCGACGACACCCTAACCTAACTATATTAAATCATCACCGTCCCATCTCCGTCATCACCACCTAATCACCATCTCTTCCCTGTCCATCTCCCCTCCTGTCTACAACCATCCGACATCAAATCGACCACCAGCACCTCCGTCGTCATCATCATCCCCACGGCCACATCGGCCGAAGCCGGTAACCCCGTCACCGCCACCTGTCCCTGATCGCCCTCACATAACCAACAGAACCATCGCCGATAACACCGCCACCACCGTCACCATCATCACAACCTCCACCACCGGCATCGGCAACCAAACCCATCACAGCAACTCAAAAGAAAAAGGGAATCTATATCTCACCTGGCCGCCGCCCCGGCACCGACCACCATGCCGAGTCATCCGCCGGGCCGAGCCCCCACGGCGTCTCCTCCGTGCACGGCCTCGCCGCCGGCAAACGAGCCAACCACCGCGATCCGCCGACCGCCCCTCTGGGAAAACCCTCACCGGCGCCCATCCGCCCGCACCCGGCCTCCTTCACCGCGCCTCCGGCCACCTGATCACGCGCCCGAACCGCCGACCGCACAGCGCGCGACCACCCCTTTCGCGCCACCGACTTCATCCGCCGCCGTCTTCTCGAAGCCCAGAGCCGAGCGTCGCCTCCGCGTCAGGCGCGCCACCTCTCGCGCAACCACGTCGTGCCTGGCCGTCGGCCACGGCGTCGGAGCCCCTCCGCCAAGGTGAAACCCCCTTTCACTCTTCTCATCTCTCTCTATTCCTTTTTTTACTCAATATTCTAAAAGGGAACAGCAAGTAGTTATTAATAGTTTTATTATTATTATTATTATTTTGTTATATTTATTATTATTATTATTATTATTATTACTATTACCATTTTCCTTACTTAATAGAAATGTGTCATTAATTTATTATTTATATATTAGTATTAATATTAGTTGTTGTTTTGATTAATATTATTATTTACATTATTATTATTACTATTATTTTTAATTGAACGAATATTTTCCAGCAATTTCAAGTTAGTTGTTAAACACAAAAATATTCTTTTCGAATTATATGTACATATACTTGACCAATTATACTTTTTGGTCTAAACGAATTACAAATATTTTAAATATTTATCTAAAATAGATATTTTAAATTGTGAAATATAGTTTCCCCCTTAATAATATTTTACAACTTAGAGTATTTGACTAATAAGATGTAATTTTTTACGTTATTGTACAAGTATTTTTCCTAAAAATTATTATTACTAGTAAAATATATTTTTAAGTATTATAAGTATTTTCTAAAAAGTAGTATAAATACTTCTCTCTAATCAATCACACTATCTGTCAATCCTGATCATGACTGACCATATTCCTATTTTTCTACGAATTCGAACCCCTACACCTCAAACTTGGCTATTGGACATTCGTGGCTTGCCAGAGTATCGCACCGCATCAGGCGACACACCAGGCAAGATACCTTGCCATTATACTGTTTATTTTTAGTTGCATTTTATTTACATATCACTGTTCATTTATTTCTAGTTCTTGATTACTGCCTGCTTAGTAATATTATTTGTACCTTGTTATTTACCCTTTGATTGCATATGGACTTAGAGTTAAAGGACCACCTATAGTTTAGTGCATTACATAAACTTTGACACTGTTGTGCCACGAGATGTGTGAGTTATGAGTAGCATATAGTCTACGGACTTGCGTGTTGGTTGATCACTGATGCGTACAGGACGTGTGTTAGGTCTAACTGTCAATAGTTGTATGTTAGAAGACTTGACGGTTAGTAGTGTTACATGGTCGTGGATACGACATGATAGGTTCATTAGGTGGGGAGAACATTTCCTTATCGTATGGGCTTCGATTGCACTTCCCCTATAACCCGGAAGCTCCGCTGGAGATACGGGTATGAGCCTCTCAGGTTGGCCACTGTCGTTTTTAAACGTCATGCTCTCGGTCACTGGTGCCCAAGTGGGGACTATACCAGATCCCATTACAGCCAGGGCTCATGCGACGAAAGGTTTGTTCTCACTGCATGTTCACTTTAGTTTGGTTAGATTACCTTATTGTGTCTTGTCACTTTCTTTGATTGTGGCATGTTTTATATTCAGTATTTATATAGAATGTTGATGTATCTTGTTACGTCCCTCTGAGGACCTGGTTATCTCGCCAGGTGTGTGTTCTTGTCTTTCGCAGGTGTTCTAGCCGTGGCCATGATCGTCACTATTTTCTCGAGGATGATTGCACTTCGATCGTTTTTGCTTCGCTCTACCAAATTCCTTTCCTTGTATATTTTTTTCTTATTTAAATTAGTTGGTAGTGGATTTGTCTTCGCCCAACAATTGTATACATGACAAATTCAATATTGTTTTTATATCATTATTATTCCTTATGGATGAGATTTAGTGCCTTGGTTACTGCATTTACAGCTTATGTATATATACGAGGGTCCATATACTTCGTATGTATACAGCTGGCATGATTACGTTTCTAGTCCTACGTATTTTGGGACTGGGGCGTTACAATTTCATACCCTGATATACTACTTTATTTTTAGTCTTGATATTTCATTATAATTGTCTCTTATAGAATTTGTCAATTCACATGAAACTGCTATTAGTTTATGTACTCGTTCCAATCCTGACTGGATACGTTGACAATATTTTTAGAGTTGTTATGCCCTTATTATTGGACTACATGATATTACTAGCTGGGGCGGATCTCGATATTCTTTCACCGTGAGTTCTCTCCCAGGAGTGTTAGGCCTGGTAGTTATTTTAGTTTTATTATTATTTTTCTTCTGTTTCATTTTTGTCTCATATGATCCTTTGTAGATTCTAGTTGTTCTAGTGATATTGTTATCTTTCTTGTCTTATCTTCCTTAGCTTTTGTGATGTGATATGAGTACCTTTATAGTTATGGATCTTTTAGATGTTGTAGTTAGTATCGGGTACTTGACAGCGCTCTACTGTCAACACTGTGGCATAGGCTGGACATGGCCCACATATTCGTACTCGTATATCTGGGTATAGGTCGTGACACATTTTTAGTGGTAGCCTATGCAGGTCAGTCTTTGCTATTAATGCAAAGTCGTAGTAGTACTTGAGCTTATCTGTACTATTGCAAGCCTGCCCTAGGATTAAGGTTGAATCATGGAATATTTTAAGATTTTGGTACTCAGTCACATATTAGGAACTCTTGATAGATTCCAGGGATGACCCCTGGGAGTCTTATTTCAAAAGTTTTTCGAGTCTATTTCTCACTTGCTTCTATTCGTCTTGATTTTGAAATATTTGTCCGTTATCGAACCCTATTCTTGCATTGGGATGTGTTTATGGACCCCAGAGGGAACTAAAAAGTGTAAGTTGAACTTATATATCATCTAGGTTGAGACGAGAATATGATTAGCCAATCTTATATGAAGGTTAAGATTTGTTTTAGATTATATTCCAGGAATCTTGCCCTAGATAGTACCTTTGGGACATCTTCTGAGAACTTTTCCCTAAACCCTACCTCGGAATCTGTTTTCGCTTGTTTTTATTTTTTTATTCTTGATCCGTTGATGAAAATTTTGAATCTTGATTTCGTTGTTGACTTTGATTTTGTTTCTAGATAAGTTTTTATGAATTGGGTTAAGATATATTATGATAACATATTTGATGAGTACAATGAGAAGGGTGAAAGTCTACTTTATTTATGGAGTTTAGAATTTATCGCAGTTATACAAGCTAGCATGACGAGGGCATGGAGCCTGATTTTGGGTATACTATCCTAGTTATAGAATTTAGATTTTCTTGCAGCCATACCGGTTGGTGTGGTAAGAAATCTAGATAACATGATTATAGGATGTATACCTTATTTATGGACTCTATCGTTTATTGCAGCTATGCTTACTGGCGTGGCAAAAATTCTGGCAACATGATTTTGAATAGACGTGTATGGTTATCAGATCATATCTTTAATTGATTCACTTCTATTAACCTATTGAGCAAGAACAATTCCTACCATTATTTTTTGATTTATCATTCCTTTTCTTTTTCTCTCATCGCATGATGATTTCCTCATCTTACCATTATTCCCTAGTCTTAATTAACTATGTCCCGATTTCACCAATCATCTATCTTGTACCTACATCTTTTATCTACACTTTGAAAATTTTAAAATTCTCATATCTGTGTACCTTGGAAAAAAGTCTAAGAAGTATCGTAATCATCTATCTTGTGGAAGACGAATTTGTTATCAAGTGGTATCTTTATAGGAATATGAGATGTTGGACCTTACAATAGAATTTTGAGATGAAGGTATGACTGAGATTGGAAATGAAACCAAGAGGTCGATAAAATCAGTTTAGAAATAATTTACTAGAGAATTAGGAGGATGAATCACTTGGAAAGAACGTGGGAGGATTTCAAATAAGAAGGACAATAGGATGTACATTAATGGTTATGACATTTATATTTTGTGGATATAGTTTAGAAACTGACGAGGATATCCGAGATCGAAATATTTTTGAATTTGGATAATTTTAGGTTATTAATTCTCAAGATATTTTACATTAAGGTTATGATGCTAAATTTAGAATTTAATAATGGGGAAGAGATTTTAACTATATGCGATGATGATACGAAATTGGACAAGACAGGAAAGAGGATAGAGAGCACGAAGATTTGGAGTTAAAAAATAGAGATTTTATGGGGGGGAAATTTTTAATTAAGATGGATAATATTTGAAAATGTACGTTGAAGAAAATATGAAGGTTGATTTTATAATGGAGAATAAGTTTTGTAAGGCCTAGGGATATTAGATTTGAATAACACAAGGAGCGTGATTTGAACAAGTTCAATAATTTTATAAACTTGATTTAGGGGTTTCGGATCCAATTTAGGACAAGGTGGAAGAATTTGGATTTAAAGATGATTAAGTGGATAGTGTTGAGATCTATGTTTTGGAATTTAGGAATTAGACCTATGGTAATCATGATAAGGTCCAATCTTCATGACAGAATTGTAAATTTTGGTAGTAGTCATATAAGGGCTGATTTTATATTAGGACTTATGAGTTAAAGGTATGACTGACAAATGATGATCAGATAAACTTGATGGTATCAGGGAGAGATGATTAACTTGGCTTCCCTATGAAACCTTGTCTTTTGATTTCCCTATCAAAAGGGAATTTGACTTATTCCATATCCTAGAATCATCCTTTGAGTTTTCAATATCATTGAATCCTAACTCCCTTGATCGCGACCAATCGACTTTAGTCATATCTTTGATCATATCCATATCTTGGATCGTACTCAATTGGATTAAATTCAATCGTGACCTAGATTTCCATCATTGGATGCTCGTGCCCAGACTTTGATGACCTTGTTCTTCATCTTGCCTAAATCTTGTTTTGATGATCAACTTAGATCGTGTCGAGACTTAAAATTTTAATCGTGATTGGATTTCAATGCTATTACCACTCGTGCTTTAACTTTCGATTTAATTCTTACTAATGACTAAGTTCTGTTCTAATTACGATTAGGCTTCATACTATCCTTGATCATACCGAAATTTCATGTTTGGTCATGCCTATGTTGCTATCATACTCTTCATCATATCTATATAACTGTTGACCAAGGTTAGACTGACCGTATCTATGATCGTATTAAAATTTAATTTTGATCATGTTTGGATTTTAAACACTCGTGCCTAAACACTTTTCGACCTTGATTTGATTTTCTGATTATATTTGAATTTCCTGGTGATTAGTCGTGCCCAGATGACCTGGCATGACCAAGACGACTTTAAATCCCTTGATCTTATTTTAACGATCAAAATCGTGCCTAAAATTTTTGACTATCGATCACAACTAACTAGTGTGACTACGAAATTAGTCGTGTTAGAATTAAAAATTGATCATGTCTGAATAAATTTCTACCGTGCCTAAATGACTTGGGTTTCTTCCTAAATCGTGCTTATAAGACCTTGATTTCGAAATCATGATTTTATCGTCATTCACAACTAAACTTGGATCTTGATCGTGCTTATGCGACCTAAAGTCTGATTTTCCATCAAATCTAACTACCGATCGTTCTATACTCGAATTTGTTCTCCGTTCGCATCTCTTAGCCTTGATTAAGATCATGACTATGTGACTTTGATTTTCGTAATCACGATAATCTTAATCCATAAATCATGCTAAAAATCTTGATATCTAATCACGACTGTGTCGAAATAGATTTTCTATCGTACCTAAATTTTGATTCTCTAATCACTCGTGGTCAGGTTTCATTCTTGATCTTGACTAGGCTTAAAATTTTCATCGCTTTATTCTAAATCGTGCATAAGCGCTTAATCATTCCATAAAATTTTGAACGCGTCTGAGTCTTGCTTTCACTCATGACCAGATGGTTAATCCTTGATCAATGTTCGTGCTAAACATTTAATTATTCCTAACAATGCCCAATCACGTCGTTTTTATTTATGATCGTGCCTATGTATAACCCTAAATCTTATTTCATCAAGCTGGATCATATTAATCGATGTTTTGGCCTGATTCTGATTTGATCGTAACCGAACGATTCCTGATTTTCCTAGTCGCGGCTTCGTACTGTGTGCCTAAAAAGTTGTGGCTTTAAATCTCAAATCATGCCAAACGTTGTTTTGGTCATGGTTAACTTCTCATCTTGATCGGGCCTATTTGACTTTGAGGTTGATCGTGCCCCTATGTCTTAACTTATTTTTTATATCGTGCATATATAATTTTGTTCATATCATGATTCTATCGTACCAAACTTCCTAGTTGAGTCTGAATAATTTTAAATTGATTTTCTTGTTCGAGCAAAACTCGTTGTTCTTTGATCGTGCCTAACATATTGCTTAAACTTTCTATCTTATTTTAACCCCACTACCAACCTTTAATTTCGAGAATGAAATTCTTATAAGGTGGGTAGGATGTAAGCCCCCTGAATTTTAGGGATTTATTTTTGATTTTTCTAAAAGAATTATTTTCGATAATAATTCTTATTTGATTATTTTCGATCATTAAATGCTCTTTTCCATGACTTTGATTTTCTGGAGCGTCAGAGATGTCAGTCTCTAGAAACTCACTTCATGAGTTTGTAGTAGACAAGATTATCTTCATTTTGATATATCATGTCAAACTCAAACTTGTTTCCTTGTACTCTGTTTGCATCGCACAACTTTCGGGTCAATTTAGGCCAATTGATCATCTACCGTAAAACCTGATCCAACTTCCAATTTAATTTCGGGGCCCGATATCGGTCCAATCTGATCGACCCAATATATGGTTCTGACCTGTTTTGAGTTTACTATGCAAGTGCCACTTGCGTGCCACCCAATTGATCTCCCTCGTGCTTATATTTCATCCATGATTAAAAATGGCTTAAATTTGTATTATGGCTAAATTTTAGCCCAAACTTGTCCAAACTTGACCCAACACTCAACCCAATTTTATGTGACCCCAATCGTGACTATCCAAACATCCCACATACAATTTCTCTCTCATATATACTCAAAACTATCTCTCTTTCCCTCTCTACTTTACATAATATATTATTTTCTCTCTCTTTCTAAATTATATATATATATATATATATATATATATATATATATATATATATATCTTCACCCATCACTATCACACACACCCCCCCTCTCCCATCAGCAGACCCCCCCCCCCAGCCGACCACTCCACATCTCCATCTTCTTCTTTACTTCTTCTTCTTCATTCTTCTTCTTCATTGTCTCACCACACCATAACCATCATCTTCATCACCATTATCATCATCAACACCACCACCATCACCATAACCTTCTTCTCCTTCTCCTCCTTTTTTCCTCTGCCGGGCAGCCATCGTTGTCACGTCCCGACCCAGAATCATCCGAATCATCGTCCTCGCAGGGGGCGTGATGCCGTACGAGCCTGGAGTTATGCTCGTGCAAGCCAAGATGATAAGTTCTCAAATGGTTATTTTTTGATTCGATATTAACAACAAAAGGAAAAACAGAGTATACGAAATAAATCTTTGATATTCGAAATACGATTACAAAGGCTTTCAATAGCCTAACAAAATTTTCCAGATTGTCTACAACACTCAAGTTCTCTCTTGCCCACAAAGGATTTCACCGTTCCATACATCATGCATTCTATATCTCCGGCCGCATCAATCCTGTTGCATATCCGAGCGTCAATGCGATCGCACGCTTCAATACGCTTCGGCATTCCAAGCCTCAACGCGTTCAAGCGAAGCTCCGCCGCGAGCAGACCAATCCCGAAACCTGCTAGAAAACTAGTAGGGGATTGGTACTTTTGTCCTCGCTGTACTGATCAAAAACCCACTTAACAAACCGACATTTAGTATTGTATTGATTCAAGCAAACATACAATTTAGTTCTCTTTCTATGGTCTCCTTAGGATGAGTTCATGGCATTTTCGAAGACTGTAAAGCATGGCAAGCATGTTATTCAATTCGCATAAGTAAACAGGCGAGCAATCTCGTGTTCGTTTCGTGGTGCGACTTACCAATATCGACGCACTCGCCCTTGCACCGACGCAAGGTGAATACGCCTATCCGTTTTCCCTATCATGTTATAAGTGCCCTCTATTCAGGATCCATCCATGCAGGATACACGTATACCTTTCACTTCCAAACCCATCGTCCATAACTATATGAAGGTCACTAGCTTTTCGGGCTATAATGGACTTATAATTATCGAATTGAAACATAAGACGATGTTAACTCTGTGCGGTTGCTAACCAACATCAGTGGCCATCGAAATAATCGCAGCAAGTGGCTTATCACATTCACCAGAAGGTTGCTACCCATCTAAATGAAGTGCACCAACAATACTGTAAACGAATCCCTCCTAGGCCGAACGGTCCCAGCGCCCTGGCGCGTCGCGTTCGAGGGAATACCCATGCACGGGCTTTTATATCTCTAAGTCCATTTGACCATGCAACGCATCTTATTTTCATACAACTAAGCAAGTTCGCTTATCTCTATTTTAATTGGCACAACGCCCAAATGTTCTCATCGAACGCCCGAAGGCCACGAACATTTCGAAGGCACCATGCCGTATTATCATCTCGTATTTCTTCTGTTAACTTTCTATGTTCTTACGTTTCATACTTCGTTTCAATATTCAATGGTATTATGCCTCAACTCAATGTTCGTCAACCGAACGACCCGAAGGTCCTGAACACCTTTCGAGGCATTATGTCATATCCGACAGTTCTGCCACATTCATGCCACAACTGTATTCTTTCATAACGAAGCCATCTTTTATGATCTTGTGCAGGTAGGCACGTTTCGACCGTATTTCTATGTTCTACGCCTTAGTGTTCAATGCGTTTTGTTTATGTTCCATCCTTCCGACTCGTGCAACTGAGGCACGCCTCGATAAGGTATTCAATATCTATCGTTCGTGTACTGAGGCACTCACACCGATATAGTCTTTCAATGTTCTAGCATGCTAACTCGTGTGCGGGACACGAAATGACTTATGCACTGGTGCACTCGTCGATACAGTTATCCCATGTTCTTATGGCTTGCGTACCGAGGCGCTCGCCTTTACGATATCCAATGTTCCATAGCGACTCGTACGTCTGTCGTACGATTCATTTCAATTGTTTTATCTAGTGTTCGACACGCACTACATTTATCTCTCTATCGAGCCACGCCTGTGGCGTTGATAGGTTAACTCAGCATTCAATGATATGTATTTTACTTAAGCATGACGGAGTAGAAAAGAGAGTTAATGTCCCCCCACCTTGAATCGATATGGCTTGTCGTTTTGCCGAACCGTTGCGGCTTGATTTTATAACTTCGTTGTACGGGCAACTCTCCTGACTTAGCCATTCGAGCACTTCGTGCTTCATTGAATTATACGTCCGCTTGGGCTTACCGTGCCAACGCTTCAGTCCGTCGCAAGACGACGATTTGCTTTCGCGGACCCCTTACTGAATAAGGCAAAAGATCGACCTCTAACATTTCAGTA
>JANAVB010002068.1:0-89938 GCA_029216955.1 Iris pallida | reverse complement strand
TGTTTCATATATATATATATATATATATATATATATATATATTATAATATATATATATATATATATATATATATATATATCAATGGGTAATTGTGGCGAACTCGTCTTTACTGGGGCTCGAACTCCCGACCACTTGGACCACATGCATCTCGACTAGAGGTCTTTGCTATATATAATAATATATATTTTTTTTTTTTTTTTTTTTGAAGCAATGGGTAAGGCTCGAACTCCCGACCACTTGGGCCGCATGCATCACTCTTAACCACTAGGCTAGAGGTCATTTGCATATATATATATATATATATATATATATATATATTATATATAAGGTAGGATCGGATTCACCTCCTATTTTCTCCACCCCCATTATCATTCCTATCTCCTCCGTGATTAGATCAAATCTCTACATCCAAAAAGAGAAACACCAAATCTTCTAATCTTCCGTATGCTACATTAATATACAATAGAGAGAAATTGAGAAAGGAAAAAAAAATCTCTACATCCAATAAATAGAAAGACCAAATTGAGAAAGAACGAAAAAACCCTCTGCTCATTTAATTAGAATATCTTTTAATTTAGAATATCGAAAAATTAAATGACTGATTTTTCTAAATTAGGTTTCATATTTTTTTAACGGGGTCATTTAATTTACAAAAATGATCGAGTTAAACGAGTGGAGGTTTTTTACAATTGAAAAATTAAATAACCAAAAATTTAAATGACCTGGCAAATTTAAATGAAACAATTTATTTTTAAAGAACATCAAAAATTTAAAAGATTTAAAATAGGCCTCAAAATATTTTAGATAATATTGAAAATTTAAATGACCTATTTTTAAAAAAAAGAAACTAACTTAGGTTTCAAATGAACGCAATTTTTTTTAGAGAATATTTTTAAAAGAAACTAAATTAGGTTTCAAATGAACGGAATTTTTAGAGAATAATTTTTAAAAGAAACTAAATTAGGTTTCAAAATTTAAATGACTGAAAGTATTTAAAACATACTAAATTTTGTAGAGAATATCGAAAATTTAATAGATTTAAATTAGGTTTCAAATTTTTTTTAGAGAATATCAAAAATTTAAATCAATTTTTTAAGATAAACTAAATTAGGCTTTGTTCTTGAGTTTATTTCGATGTTCTTTAAAAAAATATAGTTTCACTTAAATTTGTCAAAAGTCATTAAATTTTGAAACCAAATTTATTTAATTTTTTTAAAAAAAATTGGTCATTTAATTTTTTGATGTTCCCTAAAAAACATTGAAACCTAATTTAGAAAAAAAAAATCGTCATTTAATTTTTGGATTTCTCACGAGCGGAGGTTTTTTTCTTTCTCAATTCTCTCTCATGTATATTAATGTAGCATACGGAAGATTAGGAAGATTTGGTGTTTCTATTTTTGGATGTAGAGATTTGATCTAAACCTTACTTTTAAATCTAATCCAACGGAGAGATAGGGATGATAATGGGGGTTAAAAAAATAGGGGTGAATTTCACCCGATCCCACCTATATATATATATATATATATTTTTTTTTCATAAACCCCTTCTTTTATTATCAAGACTCAAAATGCCGAAGCCTGATGATAGTGCAAGGCAAAAAGCCTGAAACCTCCAAAAAGACAGGGGGCGACCGCGCCGCCAAAACTAACTGAAGAGGGGTTGCCAGAATGCTGGTGGGCTGTGGGAGCACAGTGAACTCCTTTTGCGGCATTGCCGTTTAATTTTCCGAATGAGCTGCTCGGCGGAATATTGGTGACCCTCGTATCTCGCTTTGTTGCGATTCTTCCAAATACCCAGGTGGCAGCCGCTGCTACGATCTGATGGCCGTGGGACGTGACTCCCCAGAGGGCCAGGAGATCGTTAAAGCGCCCGTCTCCTGTGTGATATTGTAGATGCGGTTGAGGATGCTCCAGGTTTGGTCGGGGAGGCTTCCCTCCCGGAAGATATGGTCGATAGTCTCCGTCTGCCGATCGTCGCAACAATTACAAGCTGACGCCAGACTAAAGCCGATGGAGTTAAGGATCTCATCGGTTGGCAATTTCTTTCTCGTGACTCTCCACAGGAGGAATGACCATTTCTTGGGGATGCACGAGTGCCAGAATCGCGCAATGAAGTGTTCTTGGCCGTTCTCGTGGATCGCAGCCCTCGTCGATCGCACGGAGAAAACTCCGGAAGCTTCCAGCGACCATCTCAGCTCGTCCGCGTTGGGACCTATGATGAGACCTTGCTGACGAATGCTGTCGACCGTTTCGTTGCTGGCCCAATCGCGAATCCGGCCCCAAAACCATTCGTTATATATATATATATATATATATATATATATATATATATATATATTATATATATATGGAGTCTAATCGCCGGCTATATATATATACGCCGGCTATATATATATATATATATATATATATATAATATATATTATATATATATATATATATATATATATATTATATGTGGGGAGCGGACCAAAAGCCCCCATTAGAAAAACTCCTAAAAACCTCCCTCACTCTCGGTCGTAATTTAATGTTAATATTAATGTTAATATTAATGTTAATGTTAATATTAACATTAATATTAATATTAATGTTAATATTAATTTTTATTTTTAATTTTATATTAATGTTAATGTTAATGTTAATATTAATATTAATTTAACATTAAACTTAACATTAAATTAAAATTAATATTAACATTATCATTAATAGCTTTTGATCCATTTTATATATATATATATATATATATATATATATATATAATATAATATATATATATATATATATATAGCAAACTCGTCTCCACTGGAGCTCGAACTTCGACCACTTGGGCCGCATGCATCTCTCTTAACCACTAGGCTTATATATTACATATATATATATATATATATATATATATATATATATAATAACCACTTCTAGCTCAAGTTGTAGGTACGGTCTTGGGGGGAAGCACGTTAATTTTTATGTGGTGAAAAATTAACATGGTGCAACCTGTTGGGTGTTGTGGTACGTGTGCAGGCACGGGCTGGCAGATCGCGTGTGGAAGTGGGCCTTTGGGTGGTTGGTGGAGTTCCTAACCTATGTGAGAAACTTCAGTGTGCGACGAGCGTCATCCGTGTCGGAGAAGCTCGGAGAGTGCAACGAGTGTCATTCGGAGTATCGAAAAAACTTAGAATATTGGAAAAGCAGTTTCTACCCAGTCCTAGGGAAAACTGAGCCTTAGTTATAGGGCCGGCCTGGAGGATTGGGTTGCCCTATCCTGAGCTAATTTTGTTGTTCCTTGATCCTTATTGTCAGCTGGTCATGGTGGTCATCTGTGACCCTGACCTTGGTCGAATCATGCTGAGCCTGGGGTGTTGTCCTAGCAGAGGGGTTGTCCAAGCCCCAAGTCTTGTCCGGCTTACCCTAGGGCCAGCCCTGCTTTGTTCGGCCTGAGTTCGGGGGACTCTGTCCGAGTTCAGTCCCACTGGAGTTAGAACATTGCTCGATTTACTGGCTCAGAAAAACTGAACTCAGTATGTCGCGTCTATGCAAATGTTGGGGTGTTTTATATACCGTTGGATCATATCTAATGGTCCAGATTGGTTGAAGGAGTTATTTTTAAGTATTTTCTAACCCTAATCTAATGTAACGAGGAGGCAACTTTTGAAGAGAGAAAGAAAGGGGATTGACGGCTACTTCGAAGAGGAGATCGTTTTGGGTAATCTTTGTTTCGGGTAATCTTTCTCGTACTCTTCGTTCTTCGTGAGTCTGTAATCTAGTTTTCTACTTTAAGTAGTTGTGGTGATCGGGTTTGGATCGATCAGGAGTCTGTATCTCTTTATTCCAATAGCGGAAGCTTTTTAGGGTTGGATTCCGATCATCCCATTTTTTTCATCTAGATTTTACATGTAAAATTTGTTATATTTTTGCATTATTTGGTTCTTTGTGATCTTGGCGATTTAGATTTTGTGTTTTTGCTTGATTTTGTTGCAATATCTTTGATTTGGAGGAACGGTTTTTGCGTTTCATTCCCAACAATACTATGCTCCAACATCAATATAAACGTCTAATGATAGGACGTTTATTTTGAAATACCTAATGGTAAGACATTTTAGTTATCAATTTACAATTTCATAAAATTTTGTTCTTTTCAGTCGAGTTTCTGTGAACTTTAATTACGGCTAACTATGAAAAACACACAACCACCTTAGAAAAAGGTACCATTTAATGGGTTTCCTTTTTAGCAAGACGAAAGTTGTCATTAGTAGTCGGCTTAAATAGCGCACTTATGGCACTCATTATCAAAATACAAAGAAAATTATTTCACTCTTTTGTAAGACAAACGTGACGAATTATGTTATGGGTCACAAAGCAAAAAAGATAAAAAGAAGAGAAAAAGGGAGATAAAGGGGTTCCACTTCATTTTTTTTTTCTATGTTAATTTTTGGTTAATTCTTGAGCCTCGGTGCTTGCTATCTTTTAATGTTTGGACATATGCAACCAACTAAATTGTCATGGGCAGTAGCTGCATTGCTTCTTCGTTTCTTGACAGAGAACTAATATTTTGTGCAATTCGACATATGCGTGGAACTTCGACATCAAAATAATGATCACCGTCAACCAAGTAATTATTAACAAAAATTAAGTCGTTTATAGTATAAACAAAAAAAAAAGTCCAAAAACTTCACACTCAACAATTTGATTGTCAAAGCCTCCTAGCTAGCTCTAGTTTTGGCTTTCTGATTCGATTCGCCACAGAAAATTAGATTATGTCGGTGGGAGTAAAAAATTTACAAAAAAAACTAGTGATGGTAGAAGATATAACGCGGCTCGAAACGGGCTCAAAATTGAGCTATCTAATCTGTTTGTAAATTCTCCATTAAATAATAATAAATAAATTATAGAATATAATAATTATAATAATATTTTTTCTCATTTTTTTTTTGCATAACGGAAAACCGTCTTTTCTTCCCGTAATCTACAAAAATTACAACTAAAATATAAATAAATTTTAATTAAAATATAAACATATTATTGAAGGAAAGTCCTAAAATTATGAAAAAATCTGTTGATAATAATTTTATTAATATATATGGTATTAACATATAGGTTGCTATACTTTAGGTAATATAGTTGTATTTTTCTATAATTATGGATGTACATTGATTGTATATTTTCTCTATATAATGAGGAATATTACTTTGATAAAACACAAGAAAGTTGATTCCATTTTTCTTCATGGTATTGAAATTCATATAACCAAAATACCTCATGGCTGGTGACGAAGAACAAAAGCTTCAAGACCTCACAACCATAGGAGAACTCTAATCATCAACTTTTTCTCCATCACTCGGATTAACCAGGCGTCATCCTCGTTTCACAACCGTCGATGGAAGATAATTATACAACATGGGTGCAGTCAATGAGCAGGACACTTAATATCAAGAACAAGAAGGACTTTATAGATGGAACCCTCAAAAGGCTGACTCACAAACCTGATGAGCAACAACAATGAGACCGTTGCAACACTCTTGTCAAAACAAAGTCAGCCCCAACCAACCTAGTCGGTAACATTCCAAGTAATGAGGAACTCTCAGGTAAAACATTTTCTCTGGAAAAAGTATAAAGAGACAATATGGATATTGGATAGTGGTGCACGTGATAATATTGTTTGTAACCCTATTTTGCTTACCCCACTAAAATGAGTCCATAACCATTGGGTTAAGCTTCCTGATGGAACCTCAGCACATGTTACTCATATTGGCACAATAGCTTTCTCTTCCCATTTTTTCTTCATAATGTTCTTTGCGTCATTATTCTCTCTCAACTTTATTTTGGGAGCAAACTAGCATTCGATTCATTCTATATTACTATCTTTCTTAGACAAATTTGTGTGATACATGACCTATGATCCCGAAGATGATTGGGACGGGTACTGAGAAGGACGGACTCTACGACCTCAATCAATCAAAGAAAGGAACATGTAATACGATACACACCAACATAGACAGCTTGTGGCATCAACGACTTGGTCACCCTTCAATAAGGCATCTTCTTTGTTTTCATTCCCTGCAAACACTACCAAAATATCTCATATTAGCGACGCCAAACGACGTTGCTAAACAGCCACAAAACATTGCTAAATGAAAACAGCGACGTATTTATACTACTAAAATACAGCGAATTAGCGACAGCCATATCCGTCGCTACTCCGTCGGCAAATCGGCTTAGCGACGGCTAACCGACGGAATTTGACTGGAAAAATTCGTCGAAAAATAGCCCGTCGCTAAAAAAAAGTCCGTCGCTAAGCCGTCGCCATTCGACGGCTTAGTGGCGGATTTTCGTCATCAAGAATCGTACATTTAGCGACGCCTAGCCGACGAATTTCTGTCAAATCAAGTATCAGAAAGTTTTTGATACTACTTTTTAGCGATGGACAAGTTCGTCGGTAATACGTCTGTAAACGCGTATCAGAGAGTTTCTGATACGCAAAATCCGTCACTAATACTCGACGGCAGAGCGACGGATTAGCGACGGGATATTCGTCGCTTAGGCTCTAGAAATCTTCATGTTTCCAGAACCTTGGTGACGGTTAATCCGTCGCTAACTGGAAATTCTCCAGTTAGCAACGAAATATTCCGTCACTCAGCCGTCGTCTTCCGTCGTTAGGTAGTCGCAAGTCCGTCGCTAACTGGAAAAGTTTTGAATTTTTTATACATAAATCAGAGCATTCCCTGTTCGTACAATATCCGAAACATCGAAACATCACAATATGCATCACACCTCACACAAACCAACAAACAAATATACATCACACACCAATATACAAATATCTATCACAAATATATTACACAAACCAACATACATCAATGAGACCCGGAGCAACCCTCCGTTGAATTTCTAGATAATAATAAGTCTCGATAATAGCATCCAAAAATATCCAAGTCTAGAAAATAACCATGTCTAGAAAATAAAAAATATCAAGAGTTGTAAAACCATCCAAGTCAAACCCAGAAATAAGTCTACCGAAAACAAATTCGGTCAAAAATCATATTATATATATATATATCTATTGTCCTTTACGTAGGCGCAGAGACATCTCCCTCCTCAGCCACTGCGCATAAGTAGGATCCGCGCCAGCAAGATCAATATCCAGAGGAGATGGATGACTGGAACTCCCGGTGCAACTGCCCTTTGGTGCCACCTCCTCCTTCACAGCTATCTCGGCTTTAGGAATCACTTCTCCTTAATAGTAGGAGGAAGTTCTTCCTTGACCTTCATCTCTGCAGTAGGTACCACTACCTCCTCAGGAGCAGGAGGAAGCACTACCTCCTCAGCAGCAGGTGGTACCACTACCTCCTCAGCACGATCAATGAAGTAACGATCCATCGCAGATTGGATGTGAAAATCTGTATCGTAAGACAAACTAAACAGAATTGTAATTAAAAATATATAGTCCGATACCGACCCCCCTCTACTTCGTCGCTCTACTTCCCCTGCTTCTCAAGAAGGTCCCCTCTCAGACCCCCCTCTACTACCCTGTTTCTCATTCGACTCTCTCAGCCTCCTATTCCGTATCATATGATATCCATCTCAACCAAAGAGTAGAGAAGTGTGAAAATATTAATATTAACCAAGAATCGGTATCGGAATCGGTATCACCATGAATCTCATGGCTTGACAAGAGCATAATATAAAATCAAACGTGTGAAGCAGAGCTTCACATTAAAAATATTAGAAGGAAAAAATTTGCGATTGGTGGTAGGGCGAGCCAGAATCCTTTGAAAGTATTCTGGCTCGCCCTACCACCAATCAAATTTTTTAAGGATTCTGGCTCGCCCTACCACCAATCAAATTTTTTTTCCTTCTAATATTGTGAATGTGAAGCTTTGTTTCACATTTGGTTTTATATTATGCTCTGGTAGAACAAGCCACGAGATTTATGGTGATACTGATTCCGATACCGATCCTTGGTTAATGTTAATATTTTCATACTTCTCTACACTTTGGTTGAGATGGATATCATATGATGTGGAATAGGATGCCTCATGACCCGAATGAGAAGAAGGGGAGTAGGGAGGCTCACTCTATACACTCGTCCGCCTACGATATACACTCTATACACTCTTACTTATGCAAGCCTTTTGAGGTAATCAACCTTTTGAGTGGCTGGGTCATGATACACCATGATGTGTTTTGGAGCCTATTTTGTGTCAATTTCTCAATATTATTCTAGATCTAATTGCTATATATATATATATATATATATATATATATATATATATATATATATATATATATATATATATATATATATATATATATATATATATATATAAGAATTTTATATATATGGTTTGGATGTTGGTGTCATAATGGTGTTGGTGTAGGAATAGAGGGGTGTTTGATATTTGGTATTTGTGATTGTGTTAGTGTATTGGTGTTGTGCTTGATAAGAGAAGTGTGTGTTGTGTGTGAGTGTGTGTCATTTATGGGTGATGTTTATAGACATAAAAGTATGGTATCAAATAAAATTTAGAGTACTTGGTATTAGTGTGTGTATAGATGGTGTGTGGGAATGTTGAGTGTGTGTGTGTGTGTATATATATTAGTGTGTGTGTGCAAGCATGTGTATTGAGATTTGTAAGGGAGTTACTGCTGATAGGCTGCAGAACAACAATGTATATATAGCTTATTGCAACTTATTGTGAGTTACTTGTGTGTGTGTGTGTGTGTGTGTCTATATATATATATATATATATATATATATATATATATATATATATATATATATATATATATATATATATATATATATATATATACGGGATCGGGAGCCCGTCGTCCTCAACCGTTGGATCGAAGGGGCGCGCGTGCGGACCCTACGCAGCCCGTTCGACCCCACGCAGCCCCTCCCCTCCCCCATCCCTACCCACCTCCTCCCCTCCCGACCACCAAGACCCCCCGGCCCCCTCCGCTCCCCTACCCTCCCCCCCGCGACTTCTCCATCCGCCGACCCCCAACCTGAACCCCACCCCCCTGACCCCCAACCTAAACCCCCCCGGCCGGGCCCCTACCCCCCCTCTCCTCCCCCCGACTGCCAAGACCCCCCGACCGCCACGACCCCCCGGCCCCGCGACCTCCCCACCCGCCACTCCACCCTAAACCCCTCCTCCTCCCCCGCCCCGACTACTAACACCCCCGACAGCCCTCCCTTCGCTCCCCTACCCCCCGCGACCTCCCCACCCGCCGACCCCCCTCCCTCCGCTCCCCTATCCCCCCCCCCCCCGCGGCCACGATTCCCCTCGCGGGGTGCACCCCCCGACCACCAAGAGAGAGAGAGAGGGAGAGAGGGAGAGAGACATACCTGAGTATGAGAGAGAGAGAGAGAGAGCGCGCACGAGAAAGAGAGAGGGAAAGAGAGAGAGAGAGGTGAGAGAAAATTTTGGGGAGAATGAAAAATTCTCCCCGTCGGTTCGTTGTACGTTAGGGCACAGTATTTAGCGACGGAATTAGCGACGAATTTATCCGTCGCTATGTGGTCGCCAAATTTTACGCCAATGTTTTCTAACATTTTTTCACAAAATATTGACAACTGGGCGACGACATAGCGACGGATTATTTGTCCGTCGCTATATGTCCGACGATATAGCGACGGATTTTTGACCGATGTTTACCCTTAAAACTAAAAAAATAATTGGCTGCAATTCGACGGAAAACCATCGCTCTTTCTTCGGAAGTCCGTCGCTATTAGCGACGGAATACATCCGTCGCTAAATATCCATCGCTAAAGCGCTGTATTTTGGTAGTGTTAGCGACGTTTCGGGCATGTCGCGTTATTCATGGTCGCTATTAGCGAAAACATCGCTACTCGTCGCCAAAGCGACGTAAATCGACGACGTACTACGTCGCTAGTATTAGCGACTTTTACCGACAACAACATTGCTAATTAGCGACGTAACCTTTCGTTGCTGATTGTCGCTGTCCGTTCAAATTTTAGCGACGTTAAATTAGTGATTAGCGACATTGTCTGACTCCATATCTGAGAATTTTTTGGTTGCCACATCATCATTTTAGCGACGTTTAGCGACGTAACGATACTTGAATACCGACATCCAGATACTAGATTAGTTGACCTGTACAGTTTGCCATGTCAACGTGTCTGCGACGTTCTGCGACGATTAGTGACGTTTAGTTCTCAGGTTTACGACGTTCTAGCGACGTAAGTGTGCGTCGCTGACCGTCGCTGAATGTCGCTAAGTCCAAAAAATTATAAAAAAATAGCAGGCAGTATGCATTTCATATA
Organism: Iris pallida; assembly: GCA_029216955.1. NCBI lineage: Eukaryota > Viridiplantae > Streptophyta > Magnoliopsida > Asparagales > Iridaceae > Iris > Iris pallida. The sequence continues at coordinate 79,649 of JANAVB010002068.1, read as the reverse complement.
AATAACAGTTACATTAAAAATATTGTACCTGCATTTAGAGGTTCAGTTTGCAAATAATAGACCTGGAGCAACCCTCCGTAGAATTCCCTGGGTTCGTCGACCCCTTCGGTGGAACACTCAACACCGGTAAACCAATATAGAGACAAATAATAATAATGCGCTACCAATAATCAAATAAATAGAATCGAACGGTCAGAAAGACAAGAAATAGCCGGGTGGATACAAATCCACTACCAAACGGCTATAAAAAGTGTGTCCGATAATATTCAACATAACATAGCATAAATAGTCATATCCGGGATAAAATAAATACATAAACCGACAAATACATAAAGACCCAACAATGGGTCACCAACACAACAAATGAAAACAACTCCAATAAAGGACTACACCTGGTCAGGATGAGGAGGAGGAGGAGGAGTAGGCAGTGCCTGCACCTGGGACACCAGGAACCTATACTGCTTCGGGATCAGCATCACCGGTGACGACCCATCAGTAGGAGGAAGAGGGGGCAGTGGAGCCGCTGCAGTCGGTATGGATGCCGAAGCATGACCAGAAAGTGTTCGCTCCATGGCCAGTAGTCTGGAGTTGGTGGACGCCATAACAGCTGCCAGCCTTGAAACCTGCTTGCTAATGGCCGTCTGCGTCCCCTGCACTGCCTGAACGACACGATCCGTCCTTTCGTCCGTCTTCCTAATGGTGCGCTCGAGCATATCAAATCGTGCGGTGTGGGCCGTATCGTCCGCCTACGGCTGAGACTTGGACTGCTCCATCCTCCGTAACAGCTCATCACGCAGTTCAGTAAGCTGGCGACAGAGTTCCCCACTCGGACCGACTCCTCTGAGGGTTATGGGGAATGCACACTGGCAGAGGAGGCTCTGGATGACTGCATCGTCACAAAGGCACCGTAGGATCCCGTACCGTAGTACGTACCCTTTTGAAAACCACCAACGGCGATCATCCAGAGCTCGTCCATCGTCCTAGCCGGAGGGGGCTGCACGGAAGTACCAGCTCCTCCCTCCACAGATGCACTAGTAAGCTCACGCTCTAGTCTAAGATACTCATCCTAGAAAAGTACGCATCTCGATAAGCATAATATTTACTACCAACCTAGTTGTTCCACGTCTATGGATATATTTACATATTTCTTAAGTTATAATAAAGTTAGTGACACATAAAGTAATACTTACATAGCTCTGCATGGCCCGATCATCGATGAGTTTTCTGTCCTTCCGATGGGTAGCTAGGAAGACCGTCACCATGTTGGGGTTCGCACCCTTCTTTACCTGTTATAATAAAATATTTGTTATTAAAATTAAACATTTTATTACTACTTTTATTAAAATAATATATTACAGTAAAACACGTACCAGGCGACGAAAATATTTCGTCATAGGAATCGAGCCACCACACTACTTCGCTGCCTTCGTCCTAGCCACCTTCGCCTTCTCCGACCGTTCTTTGTACCTAGGAGTGTCAAATCTAGCCTTCATGGCAGTCAACTGCTCGGGCATGATCCAATCTTTGATCCCTTTTTCGGAATGGTCTCGAGCCTTCTGGTCGTCGATCGCATCCTGGATCAACTTGGCGGCAACGGCAGAAAATTGCTTCTCAATCGTCTCAGTCCTGTGTGGTGGATAAAAATATGTTTTCTACAAGAATTAAATTAGTTAGCTATACAATATGCATAAAATATGATTTATACTAAAAGCAATATACTTTAGTTACCTTGAAGTGGGCAAACCAGAATGCCTTTCTCTCGTCCGAGGCATCCGAGTAGTTGATCCAAGGCCCGCCGTAGTTAGACCTCAGAAATAGCCCCAATGTCCTCTGAACTGACGGGGGCCGATATCTACACAACGATAATTAAATTCATTAACATATATATATATATATATATATATATATATATATATATATATATATATATATATATATATAAGTATGAAAAATATATATATATATATCTATATATATATATATATATATATATAAGTATGAATAAAAAAATATATATATATATAAGTATGAATAAATATTAACTAATTAACTTACTTTGTAGGCCCGTCGGACCAAATCTCCATCCTCGTCTCGTCCGGAGGGGCGCATGGGGGATCACCCGGATCATATGTAGATGGCGTAGGTGTAACCTCCTCCACCCGCTCCTCTGTCTCCATAGTACTGTCAGCAGAAGGAATGCTGCTGGACGGGCTAGGATCAGGCTTGGAACTGTCCGTCCCAGGAGTGCTGCCACGTACCGTCGATGCAGATGGAGATCCGAGTGGCTGGTACACTGGAGTACTATGAGACGAGGGACCAGCACCGTCATCCACTAACGGAGTACCATTCCGTCCACCGGTGGAACCTCTACCTTCGCGGGATACTCCTCTACTGCCATGGGGGTACGATCCTCTGCGTCCTGCCATATCTGATAGAAATAGATATATACAAGATAATAATCATGTATTTAATATATCACAGGTTATAAAGATAGACTCTGAGCAAATCTCCGTTGAATTTGTAGATAATAAACATGCATTTAACGTATCACAATTTATAAAAATAGACCTGGAGCAACCCTCCGTTGAATTTCTAGATAATAACCAAGTTTAGATAATAAAGTCGTTCAAAAATGAATATCCAGAAACAAAGCCAAGTCTAACCCAGAAATAAGTCTACCGGAAATAAAGCCGTTCAAAAATCAATATCCAGAAACAAAGCCAAGTCTAACCAAGAAATAAGTCTACTGTCCTCTACGCAGGCGCAGAGAGATCTCTCTCCTCAGCTACTGTGCATAAATAGGATCCACGCCAGCAAGATCAATATCCAGAGAAGATGGATGACTGGAACTTCTGATGAAACTGCCTTCTGGTGCCACCTCGTCCTTCACAGCAATCTTGGCTTTAGGAATCATTTTCTCCTTAATAGTAGGAGGAAGTTCTTCCTTGACCGTTATCTCTGCAGTAGGTACCACTACCGACTCAGCAGCAAGAGGAAGTACTACCTCCTCAGCAGCAGGAGGTGTCACTACCTCCTCAGCAGCAGGAGGTGCCACTACCTCTCTCAAGCGACGTCCTCGGGTCATGCGTGCCATCTGGTAAGATTGATGGAAACATAGAGATTAATTAAGGATTAAAAAAAAATGACAATATTAGACGTGTAATGTGGAAGATATTTTATATTTTATTTTACTTTCAATCATCTTCTAAAAATTCATCTTCTTCGTCCTCTGCGTCCTCATCTTTCTCTTCCTTCCCATCTTCGCGTTCATCTACTTCGTTTTTCTCTTCGGATACTTCTACCTCTTCTACACGATTAGACGTGTAATATGGAACTTCTGTTGTGTCCACATCAACTGTATTTGTTACGAGAGGTAGCTCGTCCTCCTGATAAGCTATTTCGTTAACATCGTAGGTATTTCTGGCTTTAGTCTTGCATACTGCCCACCAGTCCAACCTAGTTGTTCCCCTTCTAGAATAAGTTGTGAAGTAAACTAGCTGAGCCTGACTTGCTACGACAAATTCGTATCCTTGATATCGACGACGGTAGTTAATATCCACAAGACCATGCTTGTCAATTTTCCAACCTTGATCTTGGATCGGATCGAACCATTCACACCTGAACAACACGATCTTAGCCGGCTCTATACACTGTAGGTACTAGGATAATTTGTAGAAGCATGAAAAATATAGGGTTCATGCGGATCGCAACTGACCGCATGGATACTTTGGGCCAAATTGGTCTGTATAAAGAAGAGCCGCATGACAGACTCGACATGCCCCTTGCGACCTATCTTCACTATCTCAGATTATATATTAAAAAACAACCAGACTGATTTGAGCCGCAGAAGGAAGAGTTGCTTATGCGGCCAAGACGATCGGCCCTTCTGATAAAGCTGACAAACTCTGTCAAAACTGACAAAACTGACAGCTGACAAAAAGAAGATAAGATATGACATAGGGTCCACGTGCCTGGACATGGCCATGCGGCCAGAAGGACTGCAACTCGAGTCGCGTGAACCTTATGCGGCTCAATCTATGTGCTTTATGCGGCCCAGAATATAGAATCTATGCGGCCTAAAAGTCCCCAAGCTACATACGGACTAAGGGAGACTGCGACTTAAGCCGCATGAGTCTTATGCGGCCCAGCATGGCCGAACACTAAAAGACCTTTGCGGCTCAAAATGACTCAAACAGACTGATCCTATCCTGCGATTGGACACGTGGCAGGCTGACCATGTCTTAACCACCCAGATTTGCTGCAATAAAATCTCAACAAGTCACCAGCTGGCGGTCAAAGAGCGGGTCTTTGTGTGCTGTTGTAGCCGCGTAGTCACGTGGCCATCTATGCGGCTCAAGATATCACTATAAATAGCAGGGTACCATACCCATGCAAAAGGCTGGCAACCTACGAAGGATAATTTTTTTAAGAGCAAGGATCGTGTCAGATAGTCCAAGGAGTAAGGCAGAGTTGCTACACTTTTCCGAGCCTCTATCGTCACCCTCCAGAATCAAGAACTAAACAATTGTACTTAGATTATTTCCTAGGATTTCTTTCTAGGCTTTCTCTTATACAAGCGAGTTTGCAATCAAGTTCAATTCTTCTGTAATTTTTATTCTTGATATTTAATGACAAACAGGATGGCGACTCTGCTGGGGACATCCTTCTCCTCTGATGAGATGTTGGTGACGCAATCTGATGCGTCCAAGCTCGGCTCTACGCAACAAATGCTCGTGGTTCGTTTTGACCAACGAGCATTCGAAGAAATGCTATCTGAAGGGAGCGCCAGCCCGTCACAGAAGCGAGCCAACCCAAAGAGAACCCGCAGGACGTCGAAGCGCAAAACTGTTACCCCCGACCAGGTTCTCGAAGAAGCTCCTTCTGCAGCCTAAGACGGTGATCAAAGCTCTTCTGCGGCCTTATTTCCGACCGCGGAGAACCCCGCTGTCCCTAAATCCAGCAAAGGAAAACACTACGATGTTGAGTTTTTGAGGACACAAGGGAAATCCATACGGACGAGGAAGAGGTCGCATAAGAGAGATGAGCAGTCTGCATATGCGGCAGCCAACTCTGGCCGCAGGCGGATGGCCCATGCGGCAGCCAACTCTGGCCGCAGGTGGATGGCCCATGCGGCAGTCAACTCTGGCCGCAGGTAGATAGCCCATGCGGCAGCCTACTATGGCCGCAGGCAGATGGCCCATGCGGTAGCCAAGTCTGGCCGCAGGCAGATGGCCCATACGGCAGCCAATCCTTGCCGCAGACGGGGTGTCTCATGCGGTCATGTCAGAAGCTCTGTGTTCTACCGTCTCTCATGCGGGCCCGACTCCATGCGACCAATTGAGAATGTAGAATATTCCAATCTGGACTTTTCTTACTATGCACCTTCAGTGCTAAATCAAAGAAGTCTAGGGCAGTACGGGCCCAACAAGCCTAGTCAACTGTTTAAATTACTGACCGTCAGCGGGCACCATTAACTGTTATACAGGATCCTGATGGAAAGTTGTACAGAACCACCCGCGTCTAGTCCTCCAGGACTAACAGACAGGGTGGGTCTAGAAAGTCTCTCTCTAACGATCGAGAGAAAGTGCTTTTACTAGCCTCGGATCAGGGAGCAAACATGATACCTGCGCACCCCTGTGCTCGGGATACCCGAGTCCATAAATTGGATACAAAGGTAGATCAGTCTGCTATCGACTTGCGAGAGGTGATTACTCACAAATGCAAGGAGAAAGCAACCTTAGCATGTGATGAGCCCTTGTCGGGACGTCGTTGCACCCAGGTCATCATCAACTGCTGCTGCGACAAGTCAGCAGCACCTGAAGATCGGTAGTCCATTTTTCAACGACTGTACTAGCCAGTATCTGTCCGACAACAACTTGAGGAACAAGTACAAATCCTGGGAGACGAGGAATTCCCTTTCGCCTCCTGTAATTCAACTCGAAAGGTTCTTCCCGACAAGGGAGGAAAGAAGACAGGCTCTTCCAGCCCGACAATCTCTGCCAGCACTACAAGGAAACTCTAGTCTGGAGGGTTGCCACCGACAGCCACAGGGGGTGTCTATCTAGGCACTCAATCCAGATAGAAGTTTCCAATACCTGGGGGTGCATCCTCGACCTCCATGGGGGTAGATGAAGTCGAGGGTAGCAGTTCCCACAATGTATGCGACAACCCAGTGTTCCAAGAGCATACACATGGGGTAGCGATCTACTGGAATTATGTAACAGACGTGGATGTCCCTGAGGGTGACCGCCTTTGCCAAGACGATGCATCTTCCTGCGTAGGGGGTAGCACCCCTTCCGAGTCTGAGGAAGAGGACATTCCGACGTTCCCCGACGATTTTTCTGTACGAGGATACGACATGGAGAGCACTTTTTCTACGGTCCCTTCCACGTCTACCCACGTACGGACGATCTTTGTGGCCGGCGATGACCCTAAAGGACCTACTGATCGACAACGTCTAGAAGTACTTGAAGCTATGCTCCTGTCCCTGGTCAAGTCAGTAGATGAAATCAAAATTGCCTTGCCGACTCAACCGGCAAGGACGTTTGGACAAACAAGCTTGGGACCCGCAGTCAATACAAACTCAAACACGACCGCTCCTCCTTTGGGTGACAATCCTCTGGGAGCATCCGCTCCTTCAGCAGCAGATGAAGCCAGGGAGGCAAGGAGGGAAGTCCAGGAGTTTCGAGCAATGTTCAATGCCCGAGACTCCTCTCGGGACCTCAGAACACGGCAACCATATCCCTTTGCGTGGAGGGATGTTCCTTTTCAGCCACGATACAAGCCATTTTATATCGATTCATATGATGGAAAGACCTCCGCTAGTCGTTACATGACGTATTTTGAGGTCACAACAGACTACTTGCCTTATAGCGATGCTATCCTCACATAATTATTCATCGGAGCATTGGAGGGGTCACGTTCGACTGGTACCACAACCTTCCGGACTACTGCATCCATTCTTTTGTAGGCTTCAAGCACATATTCCTATAGAGATTCTACGAAGTGGGGCACGATTTGACAATGTCGTCTCTCATGGACGTTGCTCAGGGGAAAAAGGAGCTAACAAGGAACTATATCGAGCGGTTCTGCCAAACCGCAATGATATTGGCCCAAGGCAATCCCGAAAGCTCCTTGATTGAACTCTGCCAGAAGAAGTTGCTCCCCTCAATCAGCCTTTGAATGGGCGAAGATCAGTTTAGGGATTGGACAACCTGCATCATAAGCACCACCAATACGGAGGTAAAGTTAAAAAAGGCTCGCCAGCTGGGATTACACATCCCGAATGGAGAGGACAAAGGCAAACATCCTGGTACCACCTCCAATAACAACAACACTGGCGGTACCTCCAATAATCGGAACAATAAAGGCAAAGAGGCCATGGTCGCTGGTACGACCAAGAAGCCTGAACAAAAGCAGGCAGAAGCTCAGTGGCCCAAGGTGAATTACTCATTCGAAGATAGTCATGTCGAGCCTATCTTCGACATGCTCTTGCAAGGGGACAGGATCCAACTCCCTCCACCAAGGCGCGAGCGTCGAGCGGCGGAGATGGAAGACCCAAAATATTGCCACTTCCACCGCTATGTTTATCATTCCACTCACTAAAGCGGTACATCCAGAGTCCTATCGACTCCAAAGCACTATTCCTAGATTTTGAAGAGGTTACCGTGGCGGCAAATATGGTATCAATCCAGTTTGGTGACTTCCCTCCAACAAATACTCAAGACAGGGTAATACCTATCCCCCGGGCAACGATGGAGGTTACTAATCTTCCTCCTGTCCGGGACCAGACGACTGGCTTGGTACCTCTCACCACGTCATGAGAAGAGGTCATGTGGGTGCACCCAGACTTAGTGCCCGAAGTTACCCTGGCGGTGTCATCTCCAACCAACAAGAAGAAGGACAGGAAATCCAGATCCTGCTATACAATTTTAATCGAACCTGAGGAAGCGACGGTCGTTGTTACCCGATCTGGAGCACAAGTCCAGCCCACTCCGGATAGTTCAGTCGAAGACCCTCAGCCAGCAATGCTGCCTGCCACTGATGTTTTGGGGCTATCTCAGCCTCCACCAGTGGACAGGTCCAAGCCGAAAGAAACCCTCTTTGACAGGCCGCTCCGTAAGGATGCACCTCAGGAATTGGAGAGACCTTACAACTTTGACATATTAGCACAACTGGCTAACACGTCGATAAAGTTGTCGTTATACGAGCTCCTAAGGCTCTCCAAGGATCTTTGTGTCGCATTGAACGATGCTCTCCAGAATGCTGACACCTACTTAGTCCAGGTCAATCCTACAGGGAAAGACTCGTCAGCAGATCTCCAGGATAGCAATTGTACATACGCGATGCCCAACATCGTATTTACCCCACAGGACATGTTAATCAAGACTAACTTGCATGATCGCCCCTTGTACTATACTGGATACATAGGCGATATCAAGGTGGATTGGATGCACATCAATCCTGGCTCGTCGATAGGCATCATCCCAAAAAGATTGCTTCAAGTCCTCGACATCCCTATGCATCGGCTAGCGGCGACCAATACTGCCATTAGCGATTTCAACTCAGGAAGGAGCTATCCCTTAGAAAAAATCCAATTAAAATGTCAGATCGGCGACCTGAGGACAGAGGTTACCTGCTACATCATAGATGCAGATACGTCCAACAATATCCTCTTGGGGCATCCGTAGATACATGACTATATGATTGTGCCATCCACACTCCACCAGTGCTTCAAGTATGTCAGTAAGTACGGCTTCGTCAAGACTGAATTCGCCGACATCGATCCCTTCAAAGGGGTTGAGCCTTATTATTCTTCGGAGGCTTGTCTATATGAAGAATCCAAGAAGCACATAACTGATGAACTGGAAGCCATCACAGGGCCAGAGGAACTCTTGAGAATTTATCTCCAGGCCCATAAATCGGGCAAAGCCGTACCCCTTGTCGCAACTTTGCATAAAGAGGCGCCCAGTTCTTCCGCCCCAGCCGCGCAGTCAGAACCGATGGTCATCTGACTCCCGAGGTCCAGTCAGGAGCCAAAACCCGTCATAGGGCCGATGGTGATCCGATTGTCGAAATCTAATCAAAGGCAACCGAAAGATGCAAAACCCTCTGGGGAGCCGATGGTGATCTGATTGTCAAGATCCAGTCGAAAGCGATCGAAAGACACGAAGTCTTCTGCCGAGTCGATGGTTATCCGTCTTTCCAAGACGAGCCGGCAACCAAGTGTTGATCCAAGACCCTCAGGCAAGCCAATGCCACAAGCAGAACCCTTGGTGGTCAAGTTGCCCAAGACAACATCCCAACCTCCGGTCACGTAGGGGGTAGCTGAAGAGGAGGCAGAACTCGCAAAGTATCTTGTTGCAAAGGTGGATAGTCTCTCTCCTGATGATGTAATCCCTGTGGATAAAATTTCTTATTTCATCAATAAGAGGTTGCCGTTGAACTATCATGAGTGTAATAAACTTAATCTGATGTATACTGTAGGGCACGGTCGGGACATTAACCTGCACACACAGGTGACAACCGTCTATACCGCAAACCAACTTACTCCTATTAGAGGTGCCTACTTCCTAGTCCCAGGCGGAAGAGAAGGGGATCACACGATCATCTTCGGCCGAAACGAAGGTCCTCAACCCTTTATACCTAAAGAGTTTGATCTCGAACCCGATACTGGAAGATTACTGCTCTACCTGTATAGTCCTCAAGCCAAGTACTTCTACTTCACGCAAAAGTAGGGGTTCGACATGGAGGCTACCCCAGGTCTGAATTACGACAACGGTCGGCGATCGCCTCTGCAGCTGTCAACCCCGTCTGGAAAACCTCGGGATTATTACGGCAAGTCCAAATTTGGCCTCGGTTATGTTACACCAGCAACAACGCCCGAGAGCTCCGATGAGGAATGCGAGTGGCATTCTCACTCATTCGAATCACCTACATACGATTTTGATGACAGCATTGGAAATATATTCAGGCAGACATTATCTGTCAATATGGTATCTGCTGACATTGAAGAGAAGGACGAAGATCTACTCGAATATCTTAAATTGGAGCCATGGGTCCAACAACTGGATGCACAATGGAAGAAGCGCTTTGAACTACGTGACTAGCCTACTGAAGATGAGGTTATGCAAGTTGACCTCGGTGATGAATCCTCTCCAAAGCCAATCTTCGTCAATAGAAGCCTGACGGACGACGAGCGGGAGTCATTATTGCAACTCGTCAGAGAGTATATTGACATTTTTGCTTGGAGCTATGAAGACATGCTAGGGTTAAACCCCGAGATCGTACTTCACAAGCTCAGTATTCATCCGGACGCAAAACCAGTTAAGCAACAGCAATGGTGGTTTCGTCCAGACATTATGAACTCCATCGAAGCGAAAGTAAACAAGCTTATGGCTAGCGATTTTATCCGCGAGGAGCAACACCCAGACTGGATAGCTAGCATAGTACCTGTCGTCAAGAAGAATGAAAAAAATCCGAATCTGTATCGACTTTCGCTATCTGAATGCGGCATGCCCTAAGGATGAATTCTCTCTTCCCATCACCGACATAATGATCGATAATACGTGTGGCTTCGAGCGCATGTCCTTTATGGATGGCTTTTTAGGATATAATCAAATCAAAATATCTTCCGACGATGAGAAGCATACGTCATTCCGAACACCGATCCGCGTGTATTGTTATACAGTCATGCCCTTCGGTCTGAAGAATGCTGGTGCTACATATCAACGAGCTATGAGCGTCATATTCAGAGATCACTTGCGCAAGACGGTGGAGTGTTACGTTAGCGACATTGCCGTCAAAAGTTGCTCCAAGGATGATCACTTACACGATTTGAGGACAATGTTCGACCTTATGTGAGCGCATAATCTGAAGATGAATCCCACCAAGTCCTTCCTGGGTGTGTCCAGCAAAAAGTTCTTGGGATTTATCATTACTTTCTGGGGCATTTACATAGACTCCGATAAAATAAAAGCAATCTTGGAGATGAGTCCATCGGGGAACCTCCGTGAACTCCACGGCCTTCAGGGAAGACTAGCCTACATCAGGAGGTTCATATCTAACCTCTCAGGGCGATGTCAACCCTTCACACAACTCATGAAGAAAGGCTTCTCTTTCATATGGAATAAAGATTGTCAACGCGCCTTTGATGACATTAAGGAATACCAGTCGAATCTGCTGGTTTTGGTAGCTCCAGTGGCCAGAAAGCCTTTCCTGCTTTATGTACAGGCAATGGAACACTCCTTCGGCGCCTTGCTAGCATAGAACAATGATGCGGGGCACGGACAAGCCATCTTTTATCTCAGCCGAATGATGGTGGGGCCAGAGCATAGGTACACCGCCGTAGAGAAGGAATGCCTTGTCTTGGTGTTTGCCATTCAGAAAATACGACACTATGTGTCAGGGCAGACCATCCATGTTGTCTCGCGAGTTAATCCCCTCAGGGTTCTCATAACCAAGCCAGGCGTATTTAGTTCTCGTCTAGCCACATGGGCGATACTGTTATCCCCCTACGACATGGTCTTCGTTCCGCAGAAGGCTGTCAAAGGTCAAGCCTTGGCCGACTTTCTTGCAGCCCATCCAGGCTCAGAAACAGCCATAATCTATAAAAAATCCCAGACGAAGTCATTTAATCAAACATGACTTCACATAATGACGTTTGGTGAATGTTCTTTGACGATGCTTCAAGAACAGGGCCACAAGGTGATATCGTCGGTGGAGTCGGGTAGTATTAATTTCTTCCTCTGGGTTGGTCGTCAATCGGGCATATTCTCTCATAAAACCTTGTTCAAATAATATAGACGAATATAACGCTCTGGTCATCGGACTCTGACTTGCAAATGTCACGTCCCGCACCCTAGAGTTAGGGCACGAGAACGTAACAACGCCCAGCCTATATCGCAGTGTCGGCGGTAGAACGCTGTCCTAGGTCTCAATGCATATAACAGTATAAGACTAAACAGTTTATACTCCCTGAATGGGGGTGACATAGCAGATACAGTCTCAATCACATCTAAGGTAGAGCATGATAAAGATAGATAAAACATGAAATCCAAAAAAGATACAGGAGATAGAAGTCTAAGTGTCTATGATACATAAACCCATAAATATATCTCAAAACTCAATACAGTGATCCACAAAGTAAAATACAACTCCAGACAAAAAGAAATAACTACCTAAACAACCTCTAATGTGTCTCCTCTAGGCTAGCAGGCACCTCCAGGCTATCTGTAAAATTTATCAACATGTCCAGTCAGGACGGAGCGAGCACAAAACATCTCACGCAGTTCATATCGAGTTAGGAAATATAAAGCATGCAATAGAGTAAAGTACATGAAACGCTGAAAGAAGAATGTATAGAAAACAGTAGAGATTTAATAACAGGAAATATCTAAATATGATAAGTAAGAACTGTAAGGAACATGTGATTTAGAGTACAATCTGGTTATGTAAACGGGATAGGAAAATGCAATGGTAACTCCATTGTACGTGGGTGTACAATAGACATATACAATAGTTTTACAATGTTGTACAATAGGATTTGAGTACATAACCAATTCTACTCTCCCTCCCCAATCAATACACAAGGATCTACTCCAGTTACGTTATCTTATACAATAGTGTACAATGTTATACAATGGATGTACAATGTTATACAATAGTGTACAATGGTCTATCCCTGGGGCTCATGTGATAATGAGAGTACAATATGCACAATGAGTATACAAGGATATGGGTATTCAATAAATACAATATGGAAGTGAAACGCATGTCACAATATGTATTTAGTGAATACAAGGAGATAACATCTCAAAAGAAGATCCATATAGTACCAATCCGTGATAACAGTCGTGTCAGCATCAAGTACAGTAATCTAGAGCAAGAATGTAAATCCATACAAGTATGAAACGGTCAGAGAATGTACTCGCCTCGATGACCTAAACAGCTGATAAGTATAGGAGGTCCCACTGAAGCCACAGAGTCCTATTTAAAGCAACACAGGTTACAAGGTGTTCAAGTTGTAATAAATGAATCTCTATAATCAATCTACATTATTCTAGGTTCTTCTAAGTCAAAACAACTCTAGGTCGACTCCGGTCAATAATCTAGTCAAACTAGGTCAAGTGTTGACTTACAGTTGACTTTGGGTCAACTGGTCAACTCTGGTCAAACAGGGTCAATTCTAGTCTAATATAAAGTGTACTTCGTTATTCGTACGTCGAAACTTACGACACGTAAATCGAGATAAGAAGATTATCGGTAAGGTTGATAATCTTATTATAGTGATCCACGTGTCCAACTTGTCAATTTCAGCGATATGAGATCACTGGAATTGGCTGATCTCAGTTTCGTTGTACTAATCCCGAAATACGAACATTATATGAATTAATTATTAATTAATTATAAAAAGGTTAAACTCAGAGAAACTATCAACAAACATTGTCGGACGATGAAATAGACATCGCCAACGTGTCCAGAATGGTCAAATTAGCTAGGATAGCCTACCCAACGGTCCAATTTAGACACAAGGGCAAAAAGGTAATTTCGGGTCAAAATGGTGTCCATGTCGGAGCCGTTTTGCACCGAAAAACGTGCAAGAAAACAAGTCAGTAAAATATAACAAATTATATGTCCACGAAACTAGAATGTCGATACGAACCCAAGGTATCTCCAGAATTGGATTCCGTTGACCCGATCTCATTTTGGCCCGTTGACCAGAACTTGGAATTCCGGTTTGCACGAAAATGCATGTCGGAGCCAAAGTTCTCAAAACTTAGCAAACTACCTGTCAACGAGTCCAGAATGATGATACGAACTCAACGGTATCTCCGGAATTGGATTCCGATGAGCCGATCTCAAAATGACCCGTTGACCCGGATATTGGTATCCGACTTGCACCGAAATGCGTGCCAAACACAATGTCTACCAAAACCTAGCAAATTATATGTCAACGAGTCTAGAATGACGATACGAACTCAACGGTATATCCGGAATTGGATTCCGATGAGCCGACGTCAAAAAGTCCCGTTGATCCAGAAAGTGGGACCTGTTTTGCACCGAAATGCGTGCCCGGGCCCACGTTCTCCAAATCTAACAAATTTTATATGAAAACATGCCAGAACGACGCCACAAGTCTAATGGTGGTGTCAGAAATGAAATCTGGAGTCCCGTGTTCAAAAATGGAATTTTACAAGTTGGAAATTACGAATTCGGACGGCCAACTTTGGCGTCGAATTCAACCAATCAAACAAGCTCACAATGAAACGAAACTGGAGGGGTAGTAAGAGGGTTATACCAGCTTTGCACAGAAACTGGTAGCACGCCAAACGGGGCTGCGGTGGAGGAGATACAAGCTGACGAAGTTGGCCCCGTGAAACTGTCCAAATTTAATACAATTTAAACGGTCAACTTGGTGGCCAGTTTTGTTGTATCAAACGATAAAATTAACGGACGAAAATTGACAGGGATAAAGGTGGATATACCGAGATTACGACGGAGCAAAGAAATTGCCGATCCAACGGTCGGATCTCCGGGAAAACGTGCACGAAGTTGCTGCGACGGGGCACGATTTCAGCGTCGTTTTCGAGCTCGTCACGACGGGACGTCGTGCAAAACGCACGAATCGGCTATTCGGCGCGTCGGGGAGGAGAGTGGCGGCCACGGGGTGGCTCGTCGGAGTTCGCCCGACGTGGGGGAGGGTGGCCCACGACGGCATGATGGCCGGCGGCGGCGGACAGCGCCGTGCGCGCGCGCGGCTGTGCCATTCCCGGCCGGCGGTGACGTTGCGATGCCGCTGCTGCGCTGTGGCGCGCGTGACGACGGCGCGGCGACATGGGGGCGGCGCGGTGATGCAGCGCTGGCGGAGGAGGAATGGTGATGGAGGTGGTGGCGCTCGATTTGGGTGTTGAAGAGGAGTGATGGTGGTGAGCTATGGTGTTGAAGATGATGAAAGAAGGAGATGGAGGAGGAGGAAAAGGAGGGAGGAGAGGAGGCTGTCGTGGCCGACGACCAGGCTGGCCGGGGGTGGCTCGGCCACGGCCAGGAGCTCGGGGAGATGAGGTCGAGTGAGGAAAAGGGTGCTGTGCATGGCTCGGGTTGTTGAGCTGTGGTGAGTTGTTGAGTTGAAAAAAATTAGAAAGTGAGAGAGAGAAAGAAAGGATAAGAGAGAGAGGAGAATGGATAAGCAATGAATTAAAGAGAGAGAGAATATTCTCTCCATGCAATTTCTAGGGCCGGCCACTATAGGGGGTTGGCTGTGAGTGAAAGTTGTGTGGGTTTAATGGTGAGGATTTAATCCAGAGAAATCAATGGCTATAAATAATTAGAGACAATGGCCATTCCAATGGGAAATAAATAATTAGAAATCTCCAAAAATATTATAAATGGGTAGAATGAGTAATTGATATTTTTGGGCAATAAATATGAGGGTGTCCCAATGGAGGGCAACATAGAGCTGGACTGGGCTCGGTGGAGCCGGATTGGATGAAAATCGAACATCGAGCAATAAATGAATTAAAAAAATAGGCGTTGATGATCATGAGCAAATAAGTAGCACAAGAGGATTCCAATAAATGGGACACAAGTGGCGGACGGATAGTTGGCTCAATGTGGGCCATGTCCATAGTTGGGGCCGACAGGTTTTGGTCGACAGGGGACCCACAAATCAAGTTGGAAGATAAATGTGACACCTTGGGGCGAAATAAAATCGGGTCACGTGTCGGGAAAGTTGTGCGAAGCAAATGGAGCACAAAATGACGTGTCTGAGTGGGACACGAAGGTCAAGGGTGAAGAGCGACTCGAGTAGATCATCAATGAGGAGTTGGTTTCAAGAAACTGACTGGTCTTGCGCTCCCAAATTAAAAGTCATGGTAACGCGCTGAAAATGATCAAGGAAAAGAGTGGGAGAATAAATAATACTCAAATGGTCTAAATCGACCCGAAGTTCAGCGAAGCAGAAAGAGTACAAAGGAACAAGTTTGGATGGGACACTATATACCGTCATGAAGGTAATCATGTCCACTCCAAAACTCATGAAGAAGATTTCCAGAGTTGAACATCCCTGATACTCCAAATATCAAAGGCATGGAAAAGTACACTTAAGGAAAATTAAACAGAATAAATTATTTATCGAAACCAATAAATCAGAAAATAAAATAAAATAAAAAAAATCAACCCGAAATTCAGGGTGCTCACATCAAAAGAGGTAGGGGTCAAATACCTGGAAACGTATGGCGACTCTATAGTTACGCCGTCATCCAAAGGGCACCGGTTTATACTTACAATCATCGACTACTTCTCCATGTGGGCGGATGCTATTCTGCTGGCAGAGGTAAAGACATCAAATATGATCAGTTTCATAAAATATCATGTCATTTACCGTTTTGGACTGCCATAGAGGATCATTCATGACAATGGTCCGCAGTTCGTAAGCCATTCATTCTATCGATTCTGTGACAAGAATCAGATTCAGAATGTTGCTTCAACAGCATACAACCCATCAGCTAATGGTCTGGCCGAAGCCTTTAACAAGACCATAATCAAGCTTCTCAAGAAGTTCGTGTCTTCAAATAAACGCGACTGAAATACAAAGTTGGGCGAATGCTTATGGGCATACCGCACTACGAGTCGAAGGGCTACAGGAAATACACCGTTCTCCCTAGTGTACGGGAATGAGACAGTTCTTTCATTGGAGACTCAGATCCCCTTACTCTGTGTGGCCCTTACTTACCAGTTGACATCGGACGATAACTACCGCCGACGGCTACAAGAATTGGAAGCTTTAGACGAGAAGCACTTACAAGCTCAACAAAGCATCGAGCTCTATCAAGCATGCATCTCTCAGGCCTTCAATAAGAAAGTCAAACAGAGGACATTCCAAGTAGGCGATCTCGTCTTGGCCGTTTGCAGACCGATGGTCATGACTCACAAAACCGTCGGCAAATTCCAGCCCAAATGGGAGGGTCCATTCATCATCGAGACCGTATTCTCCAATGGCGCATACCGACTCGCAAAACAGAACAGAGACTTACTCATGATGCCCATAAACGACAAATTTTTGAAGAAATACTATGTCTAACGACATGCTGGTACTTCCTCAAACCACCAAATCTCCCAGGCCATAGAGTTATGTACACCAAGTACCTCTGAACTCACACTCTATTTTACTTCGAGTAGATTCATATTGTATCTCCCTGAGTGGCGAGTCACGTATGCTGATACCTCTGAACTTCCACTCTAATGCTTTATCACCCAGGAGTCTGCCCAGCTTATCATTATCTCTGAGCAAACTTCCTAGTCCTGATTATCGTGTGTCACGTCCATATTACCTCTGATAGCGATAGTCTTCCGACTTAACACATGTACCCAACCCGGGATAAAAGACATGGTGTTAAGACCACAAAACATATCACATCAATATTACCTCTGTTGGATTTTGTCTCAAAATCTATTACTCGTACCACCAGTACGCAGAAGAGTAATAGGTCCACCAAATATTATTCCTGATTATCGTATGTCACGTCCATATTACCTCTGATACCGATAGTCTCCCGACTTAACACCTGTACCCAACCCGGGATAAAAGACATGGTGTTAAGACCACAAAACCTATCACGTCCATATTACCTCTGTTGGGTTTTGTCTCAAAATCTATTACTCGCATAACCAGTGCGCAAAAGGGTAATAGGTCTACAGAAGTTGTCCTAATCTATTACTCGCACCATCCGTGCACAAAAAGGGTAATAGGTCCACAAAATATTATTCAAATCTATTGCTCGTATCTCTAGATGCACAAAAGAGCAATAGGTCCACAAAAAGTCTCCCAGTGGTATGTCCTTTATCAAAATACAAATGCTATATTAGGCCCTATAGTACAAGCACCACAGATACCACAAGCAGAATGGAGTGAATATATTATATTTATTCAAAATTAGTTACATTCATAGGACTATATTAGCAGCAAAAAGAAAAGAAAGGAAAATCCAGCAACACATAGATTGGTCAGTTTGGTAGCGCTTCGCCTTCATCAAAGAGCAGTTTCGTAGCCCTCGAAAGAAGTCATGTTTTACTGCTGAGAAGCAAACAAGGCTGTTGAATCTTCGAGAAGCTGTACGGAGGAAGACAAATATAACATGCTTTTATCTCCTCCGTATTGCGGACATCTTAGGCCCATTCCTCTAAAAGACCATACCTTCAAAACAACATCCCTAGTGTTGCTTTTGCCTACTTGGAGAGCCGTAAAAATAGAACTTTCATGATGACGCCCCACTACCGTCCGACTCTTCGATGTATAAAGGTTCTTCGTACAATCTGAGGAAAACCCTTCCAAAGCATGAAGGGGTATGAGCTCTCTGATGTGTGTGTCAAGCGTTGTATCTTTACCACGCCCAAAATTGCCGATACCGGTCCTGGAGAAATTTGCTAGCCAAACCCCTACAAAATATGAAAAGAGAAAAATGAGGGGTTAACATTCAGAAGAAAACAAAGTGAATGCTTTAGCCATGCGGCCCTATCATACAGAACACATGCGGTCAACTGAGATCGGGCATGCATCGATCATGTCTGGTGCACAGAGGCGATGCATGACAGGCCGACGTATAAAATATGCGATATAGCCATTCAAAAATTAAGTCGTCGTCTTTCCACCATCCTTACCCTTGATAGGGGGTTGCATGTCGGATGAGTGGAAGGAGAGTCTGCAACTCTCGACGGAGAGGCGAGTTCCTTTCCTTTGGCTGCAGCATTAGTCAACTTGGAAGCTTTTGGAGCCATGGCTAACTGGGACAGAAAGGATGACAGGGACAGTGAAGACGAAGGAGAAGAAGATAAAGGAGAAAAATCTCTCTCTCCGAATGACCCATATTTATAAGGTTTTCGAAAGAGCGCCGTTTTGATTCTTGAGTCCATTAAAGATAATGATGATGTTTGAAGATTTTATCCTTAGTAACCGTCAACTTTATCTCGAAAACAAAACCCAAATCCAAAACCAAATCAAGACATTAAATACAACAGTGACAGCTGGCAGTCTGGACAAGATCTTCCTGTGGCACGAGATTCCCATGCGGCTCAGAATGTCCCTGCGGCTCAAGGTCTCTCTCGACTCGAAGAACTCCCTGCGGCTTGACCTATCTCCATGCTTCTTATTAAAAGTATTCCAAATTTACAATTTAAAAACTTTGAAGGGGGTCTTATAGAAGCATGGAAAATATGGGGTTCATACGGATCACAACTGACCGCATGAGTACTTTGGGCCAAATTGGTTCGCATAAAGAAGAGCTGCATGACAGACTCGACATGCCCCTTGCGGCCCATCTTTACTATCTCAGATTATATATTAAAAAGCAACCAGATTGATTTGAGCCACAGAAGGAAGAGTTGCTTATGCGGCCAAGACGATCGGCCCTTCTGATAAAGCTGACAAACTCTGTCAAAACTGACAAAACTGGCAGCTGACACTCTGACAAAAAGAAGATAAGACATGACACAGGGTCCACGTGCCTGGACACGACCATGCGGCCAGAAGGACTGCAACCCGAGCCGCATGAACCTTATACGTTTTATGCGGCCCATAATATAGATTCTATGTGCTTTATGTGGCCCATAATATAGAATCTATGCGGCCCAAAAGTCCCTAAGCTAAATGCGGACTAAGGGAGACTGTGACTTAAGCCGCATGAGTCTTATGCGGCCCAGCATGGTCGAACACTAAAAGACCTATGCGGCTCAAAATGATTCGAGCAGATTGATCCTATCCTACGATAGGACACGTGGCAGGCTGACCAAGTCTCAACCACCCAGATTTACTGCAACAAAATCTCAACAAGTCACCAGCTGGCGGTCAAAGAGCGGGTATTTGTGTGCTGTTGTAGCCACGTGGTCACGTGGCCATCTATGCGGCTCAAGATATCTATCGCTATAAATAGCAGGGTACCATACCCATGCTAAAGGCTGGCAACCTACGAAGGGCAATTTCTTCAAGAGCAAGGATCGTGTCAGATAGTCCAAGGAGTAAGACAGAGTTGCTACACTTTTCTGAGCCTCTATCGTCACCCCCCAGAATAAAAAACTAAACAATTTTACTTAGATTGTTTCCTAGAATTTCTTTATAGGCTTTCTCTTGTACAAGCGAGTTTGAAATCAAGTTCAATTCCTCTGTAATTCTTGTTCTTGATATTTAATGACAAACATACTTCTTAGCAAGGTTCTCAGAGAAGGTAATCCCCAATATCTTAGGATACTCTATACACTCTAGGTACTAGGATACCTATACACTTTAGAGGATAATTTATAGGTACTAGGATACTCTATATACTCTAGGTACTAGGATACTCTATACACTTCTTAGGATACTCTATGCACTCTGGGTACTAGAATATTCTATACACTCTAGATACTGGCACAACCTACATCTATACTCACATATATATATGTAAATCTCAGCAAAACTGAACCCCCAAACTATACAGCCTTTAACCCATATGTGTAACTCTGAAAACTGAGTTGCATCTAACTCAATTAATCCCATGCAGATATATATAACATATACATAACTGGTAACCCATGAATAACTTATAACCTATAATATAACCTACATAATCTGAACAAAACTTCACCTCCATCTCAAAAAAAACTCACAGATAGCAGGAACGTGGCAACCCTCACATAGACAACCCCACATGGCTATACTCTCATAAACATACATCATATATATATATATATTTATCAGATATTATATATATACAAACTCTCATAACCTTAGATATCTATAAATACTCATATCAAACATACATATATATATATATACAATCTCAGAAAACTATGAACTCTCAAAACCCAAATCTGCAGCAAGAGGGGGTTCTGTGTGCATGTATCGTGTCAGTGTCTCTGTATCGTGTCAGTGTGTGTGTCAGTGTGTGTGTCAGTGTGTCTGTATCGTGTCGTGTCGGTTAGGGTTAGGTATACCTGTACGAGGTTGGGTCGGGGTCGTTGGAGCAGAGGACGAGGGGGGTCGATGGTTGAGGAGCAATGACGAGGACACCAGCAGGCGAGGGGGATCACCGGGGCAGGGAACGAGGGGGAGGGGTATCGCCGGAGGAAAGGGTCGTCGGGGTGAGGGGTTGCTGGAGGGGAGGGGGTCGCCGGGGAGAGAGGGTCGTCGGAGACGAGAGGGGGAAAGGGAGAAAGATTTGGGGCTCTCGAGCGAGAAATTGAAATTTTGGGTGAAAAAATAAAATCGATCGGGCCAGCAAACCCTATATGAAATATTTTAGCAACGTCGAAAGAAAATGTCGCTAAAGGTCGCTGTCCACTAACAAACCGACGACGTGCTGGAGTAGGCATCGCAAAACATCGCTGAATAAAACAAATTAGCGACGTTCTGCGACTAAACCGCGACATCTTCTTTCCAAACCATAATGCTAGTCGCTAACAGTCACTAAACATCGCTGATAGTGACGTTCAACGACGGCACTGTGATACGTCGCTAAAGACACAAAAAATAGCGACGTATTTATCCTGAGTCGCTAATTTCGTAGCAAATATGAGATATTTTGGTAGTGAAATAAGGCTTGTGATTCAAGCCCTTGCTCTATCCTTTAGTAAAATTTACTAGACAACATTTTCTGCACTACTCGTAGTGCGTCATGTTTTGATTTAATTCATATTGACTTTTGGGGTAGTTATCATGTCCCATCTCTTTCTGATGCACTATTTTTTTAACCATTGTTGATGACCATTTACGAAGCACATGGGTATATTTGATAAAACACAAATCTGAAGCACATACTCTACTCATTCATTTTATACACTTGCCCGAGAATCAATTTGGTAAATGTGTTAAGGTCTTAAGGAGTGATAATGGACCAAAATTTAAGATTCTCTAATTTTATTCATCTAAAGGCATAGTCCACCAAAATAGTTGCATCCCACAACAAAATTGTATGATTGAGCACAAACATTGACATTTGCTAAATGTAGCTAGATCTCTACCAAAGCATTTTTGGAGAGATTCCATACTCACTGCAGCTTACTTAATCAATAGGACACCGACTCCAATTCTTTAGGAAAATACCATTTGAAAAACTTTTTGATAAGGAACCAAGTTATTCTCGTTTAAAGATTTTTGGTTGTCAACGCTTTGTGTCCACACATCCAACCTGTCCTAGCAAAATTGATCCTAGGTCAATATTGTAATGTCCCGTCCCGCTCAGCTCAATCGGAGGAATCGAAATGCCAACGGCGTTCGGACTTAGCCGTGCAACGGTTGCTCGAAGACCCGCTCGGTCGAGGCGACTCCTCGCTCAGGTGGGTGGCTTCGGTGAACTTGCCTCAGCTTGGCCTTCGCACTAATAAAACGAATGTTTTAAACTGCACAAGTAGGCTTGATAATAAAAGAGACGAATTCACATAGCTAAGTAAATAATCTCAAGTCGGGTCGATTGAGTTAAGAATATGGAAATGTCCCACGATCGGCTTAGAAGTGTTGCACGTTGTGCTTTCAAAATAACACTCGGTCCTTCGTCCCATGGCTTGGGAGAAGGAAGTTGGTTTAAGTTGCCACAAAGCTGTGAACTTAGCCTAAGTCATAGGCGTTGCACGTATAAATGCTTGATAAAGCATGCATGGTCCCATCATCTAAGGCTTGGCATGGCCTTTGCCCATCCTAAGGATTAAGTTGTTGTACGATTGAGTTAGGTAAAAGTGATGTAGGGCGGTCGTAGTCATTCTAAGCACAGTCCCGTGCTTCTGCGGCTGTTAAGTCACGTAATCCCATGATGTCAAGGATTGTCATATAAGGTATGACTTGGATGATAGTGTCACATAGAACATGAGTGGGTTTAAGGCACGAGCCATGGTTGGCTCGATGAAAAGTTAGCCACGGTCTATGGCACTTAAGGAACACGTTTTGTTCAAGTTAAGTAGGAAGGCTATGCAATAGTCGTTCCCTGGGTTTCAAAGAATGGAAAGTTCATGCAACCGTTTATCACCGAGGCGGTCCCTCGTTTGGGAGTCTCCAGAGATGCACGTTTCGCATAGTATGGATCCTATGCACATTTTGCATAGTATGGTTCTAATGCACGTTTTGCATACGATGGTTCCAAAGTACGTTTTGCTAAGTATGGTTCAAGTTGTCCCACAAATTAGGTCATGCATTTACGTGAGTCTAGATGTTCTCGTAGGTGCGTGGTCATGGACAACTTGTGCACAAGGATTTCTTCCTTGACTGGTATTATGCCGGGGCGCCGGGGCCAGGTTGACCTAGGAAAAAGATGTTATAGCAGCGCTGGATTGTACCGTATGGGTAGTCGGGGACTTTCCATGGGGCTAGCTACCTTACATCGAAAGACCCGCTACCTACCCAAGCTATGTCACGATGGCTTGAATTGCTAGTGAATTTTATATAGATAAGTTGGTGTGCTAAGCGACAATCTGCATGCACGGTGTTGGTTAAATCAAAGATAGTGCAAGCACAACACGTATAGAGTTAAGAAGGTGTGTACGGTTGCAACACCATTATGGGCCTAAGATTCGGCTATAGTATGGATACGTGCTTCGGCACAATATGTGGCGTCGAAGTAATAAGTCGTTTGCATAGAGTTGCATGAATTGGAATCGAGTACTTTCGAGTTAAGTCAAGAAGGGCCATAGGGCAAGTTCGGTTAAGTCATGTTGAGTTGTGAGGCACGACCTCGATATGTTATGGCACAACCATGTTGTTACGACACAAGTATAGATAAGTTACTAAGTTGCGAGGCACTGCCTCGATTATGTTATACGAAGGGATTTACAGCACGACCAAGTTGTTGCATACCAAATATGGGTCGAAAGGCAAGAACGCGTCGATAAGATGACGTTGTTGGCACGAGAAGGTCTAGAGGCAAAGTATAAGTAAGTTGTTGGACAAGTCACGTTGATGGTTTAGAGACACTAAATAGGCTAAGAGTTTGTGTCCTAAAATTGATCATAAGGCAAGAATAGAAAGACAATCGTTAAAGGATATGTTGCACAAAGTAAATGAACGTGTTAGTTTTGTATGGGTGGGCGAGGAGCTCAATCCACCAGTACAGTTGAGTACTGACATCCACACAGTATTTATGTGCAGACACAGGTAGAAGCTCGTTGGCGTGGAGCTCGCTTGGATGCGTCGAGGCATGAAGTTCCTTGGCATTTTGAGGCGTACGACCGCATGGAGTCTGGACTTATACGGGACATAATGTATGTACATCGCCTATCTGAAGCATTCGCTGGCTCGTCACATCGTACTGAGAGATGAGAGAGAGCTGAGTGACTTGTATTGTGAGAAGAGTGAGACTGAGCGATTGTAATCATGTCCTCGTGCTACATTATAAACTTTATTTCAATATCAATAAAGAGCATTTTAAATGACTTGTGTTTTGCTTCAAGTTTCCACTGGTGTTATTCAATATTTTTGCTTGGGACTTCTGTGCGACGACCCCGTCGCTTAGCCTGTAATCGGTCGTTCTAGTAAAAAGATAGAATATTTCACGAATCTACAAAAATGCACATTGGACAACTTATGCATAAGGTGTAGTTTTCACGAACGGTTACCTAGGCCAAGAAACCAATTCGGCTCGGGAGGAACGAGTTGTATCAAATGCCAGCCATGAATCGGTGCTGGTGATTCGGGAACTTTTGCATAGGGCTCGCTACCCACCGCAAAAGGGTCGCCGTCTAACCCAGCTATAGTCGATGATGGCTTGACATTGCCAGTGACTTTCACACCCTTTTACGGCTTGAATCAATGTACGTGACACGGGATGAACTTGCATAATTGCTTACCTGAAAATATGTTAACATGCAAATCGATCAGGAGGGTTAAAAAGATCAAAAAATAGCTAGCTAACTTATTTTATCAAACTGCTTGAACCAAATACAGAGCTTGGGTTTAATTAGCCACTCGCCAGTACATGTGATCGTACTGACCCTCACTCTTTGCAGGTGCCAGGAATCAGGAAGAACGTGCCAAGTAGCTAGGCGATGCTCGTGCTTTTTGAAGCTTCGACCGCGCGTCGAAGACCCCACCGCTGAACTTTTGATGACTCTCTTTAAGTTAAAGAAACATGTCTCGGCTTCCCTCACATCCAGGTGGCAGGAATACTTTTGTTGTAAATGAGGGATGTATGTATGGAACGGCTATCTCATCGACACTCATTTTGTAATCGAGTCATGTGTAAAGTCCGCACGACACAATTGTAATAGAGTCTGTAAATGATGTCTATTATCAATAAAATTCAAAGTTTTTCTGTCTCAATGTGTTGTTCAATTTTTTTGTGCTCTCTCTCTTAGATGTTGTGTTTCGGATTACCTTATGACTATGCCTTGTGCGATCGCAACCTAGGCTTGCACGACATCATACCTGGAGGACGACTGTTGATTCTATGGAATCGAGGCGTGACATAATGGTATCAGAGCACGGCTTTACGTCCTTGGCCTCTAGTCTCGAGTCTCTAGTCTCGAACCGTTGACCTCGTGTCAATGAGATGAGTTGTTCCATACGCTGAACCTATGACATTTTCTGAAACTAACGAGAGTTTCCTTTTTCTCCAGGAGTTGCGGGACCTCGGGCAGAGGGCGAAGCGAGCCCTTCCAGCGGCTTGACTAGTTTCGAAGCCGAGCCTTTCGTCAACCCAATGGGGAGGATGCCTACCAAAGCCGGACCTTCCGACAATCCTATAGAGCGGATGCTGCATATGCTCGAAATGAAGCAAAGACAGGCCGCAGCATTCCAACATGAAAGCGAGAAGCTGCGCCTGTAGTCCGAAAGGCGACAGGCCCAACTTGAAGCCCGGTTCGAAGCGCAGTTTAAGATGCAACAAGGGCAACTTGACACACTACGACAGTTGGTGCAAACATTTGTGACCAACGGGAACTCTGTAACCCGTACTGTCGAACCCGTGAACCGGCCCATTGAAGTCGCACCCGGGGAGCCTTCGTCTCAGCTTGCACTGCCAGAGAATAACACCTTTGACTATACCAACTTCAAGAAGGTGTTTCGCACTTCCTTCTCCAGCACCGAAGACCCTTCCCTTGCGATTGACTGGTTAGACGAGATCGAAGACAACTTCGAGCTCCTCGGCAACAAGGAGGCAAAGAAAGTCGCTTGCGCTCAACTTCAACTTCGGTTGAACGTGCACGACTGGTGGGCGGTACAAAAGTAGGCTATCTATCGTGATAACTCCACCACGCCGATCTCCTGGGCTACATTCCACAAGGCCTTTGAAGTCGAGTACTAACCTGCTGCTGTCCGCCAGGCGAACAAGAACGAGTTCATACAGCTAAAACAGGGAAACAAGATGGTACACGAGTATGCTGCAGAATTCAACAAGTTGGCCTGATTTACGGGTGTTTATCTGCCAACGGCGACGAGTCGAGCATGGAGATTCGAAGTGGGCCTGAGGCCTTCAATTTTTGTTCATGTGACTATGCCCGAGTATCAAAAAATGGGTGAGTCACTCAACCATGCCCTCCGCCTCGAGCCTTAATATCCTTCATTCGCTACCGGCGCTGTGCATACTTATAATCACAAGCGCCATAGCCATACGGGAGGGAACAATGCACATAAGCGTCCAAACCATGGCAACAGAGTCGGTAACCAGGAAAAGGATCGAATTGTCTGTAATTTCTGCCACAAGGAGCGGTACGTGGCTAACGAATGTCAAGCGAGTAATGGAGCATGTTTCGTGTGCGGCCGAACAGACTAAATTACACGCAACTGTCCAGAGAAGCCCAACCAACGACTCCAGCAACAACAAAAAAACTGAGGCCAAGCACCTCAGGCTCCATACGCCGTACCACAAAATGGCCAAGACCGTCCCCCTAATGCCCAAGGCCGCATCTACGCCATGACCCGGGACGAAGCGTTCGCATCTGACACAGTCATGACAGGTATACGACATTTCAATAACAAACCTGCTCGTGTACTGTTTGATTCAGGTGCTACACATAACTTTATATCGGTAAATTTTGTCGCCGAACACAAATTTCCTGTGACACCGCTAGGCCTTGTAGAAGCATAAAAAAGAAGGGATGTTTTTAATCCCACATCGAAAAGGAGAAGAAGAGAGGTCTCATTCCACTCTATATATAGAGCCCTCTTGCCTCCTTTGAAAAAAGGCACCAAAATAAATAAAGAAAAGGGAGCCCGTTATCCAGGGAGCCTGTTCGAGCCACAAAAAGTTGTAGTAGTTCTTCTCTTCTTCTGGGTTGGCTGCAAGTTCTTCACTCGCTGTCAATGCGAGAAAAAGTTGGATTCTGAGTACTATGCGCCTACGAGGGCTAGTACGAAGAACTCCAAGACAGCACGGGCCATGCGCCTCAAACGTGCTATGCCAACGGCAAACTAGAAGCATGCGCTCACAATCATGCGCGCTGCTGATGGTAAGCTATACAAAGTTGACTTGGGTACTTCTGCGCCAGAAACGAGCCGACCCTCAAAGTCCTTGTCTCACTTGGACGCATCTGTTGCGTTCATAACCAAGTCATGCAAGGCAAATTCTGTGGTCTTGAACGCCCGCACCTACATTAGTTGTGCGTCTGAGGCTAGTTCAAGTCACTATAAATGTGGTTTCCCCACTATTGATCTGGGCGTATCTTTTGCGTCAGATCAGGGGGTGCAATATTCACTTGACCACCCCGGCGCTCGGCCTTGCCATACGCCTGATGGGGGTATGAAGGTGGCGCATCACTCATACAATCATCCTGACGCTTGGCTTTGCCATACGTCTGATTAGGGTACGAGTATCACTTATACACTCACCCTGACGCTTGGCTTTGCCATGCGCCTGAAGAGGGTACGAGTGTCAACATCTCCTCAAATAATTTACATAATGTGATCACTCACAGACGTAGATCGGGAGAGACGACCATCATGCACAACTCGCCCCTCACGGGATATACTTGTGCTACGGACGCCATTAACTGCTGCTGTCGCAAGACAGTAGCTCCACCACCAAGGCAGTCTGTGTTCCAGCAGTTGCAACATACTGTGCCTGTCCGACATCATCTCAGAAACATGATACCAATTGATGACTTTGTAATAGCCTACTCTCAAATAGGCTCATCACTCAGATGTCGTAGCTAGCTGTGTCATCTCAGCTAGCCGTGTCGTCTCAGCCCGGCGTATTACTCTTCCAGCGCATCACTTTGCCCTGTCACAGTGAATCACTTCCTCGTCAACGCACAGGCACATCTGCCAGCCTGGGGCTCTTTCATCATAATGAGGCTTAGGCACATCAAACCCAAACCATATATTCAACTTGGCACTTAGCAAGCGGCTCGAACATAAACTGCTATGTCAATTCCAACTAGACGAATCTCAGTCTTCTGAAGGAGTTCACCGTCAAAGCTTCTTCGAACAAGGAGAACCATCTCCCACAGTACAACGTCTTGCCAAGGAGGAGGATCAGTCGAATCCATCTTCATCGAGAAGTCAAGGAAGAGACAACAAAACTCTCTTAAACTGTTGCTATTTATAGGCCAGGGCAAATCAAACCCATGCGCCAAGTGGCAACCTTCCCGAAGTTAGTGCAATCAACTTGTATTTTTTTTGAGCAAATGAACTTGTATTTATGATGATGAATTTTCCCCTTCGAATTCAGCTAAGTCAGAGAGCCATCAATGCCCCGAAGAACTCAACGGACAGACCAATAAGGATGTGCCATGCAGCAGATGTGCCTGTCAGCATCCTAACACCGTGCAGACGTGCCTGTCATTACCAAGCACCCCGTATGGATGCGCCCAAGAAAGCACAAATCCATGCATCCTAATCAACATGGACCCATGTGCCCAATCGTCGCTTCATCCCATCAAACAATTAATGCCAAAGTGACAGAGTTGGCAGCACATCTCCGGAGGACTGAACAGTTGGCAGCTTTTTCAGAAGACAAAGCATCGCTGACATCAGAAACATCATTACTTTCCTCCGGCAGTTACAAGCCATGTGGCCACCCAACCATTCGTATGCGCCTCCGCAGCCATGCGCCCAAAACCTCTGCATGCGTTTCAAGAGCCATGTGCCTCAGACCTTCCTCTGATCCCTAAAGACAGAGGTCAAGTCGCTACTGAAGCCTCGCATGCGCCTCAAAAGCCATGCGCCTGACTGGTTCGTAACTCCTGAAGGTTGCGAGCCAAAGTCTTCTCATGCGCCCAATCCCAGGCGCACCATATCAGATTACTCTCCACCAAATTCGAGATCTTTGAGCTACGAACATGCGCCACGTGTCCTTTGACTCAGTTCAGCCAATAAAGGGGTACTAATCACCCAAGATTTCAGTAACAGAAAGATCCTCTCCCCTGCTACGTGTCGACTCATAAATATAGCATGAAGGATTCAACCCATAAATGATGGTGTATCATCCATGCGTCTCCTGCAGCTTCAACCACGTGGCGTTCCCACGTACAGGCACATCCTACATATGTGCGCATGAGCAGCCAACCTGCTGCCTATAAATGGAGGGTTCATTTCCTTCTTTCACACACAGAGACACCTACAGACAGAGACCTACATACGCAGTGAGAGAGGCCGATACAGACACTCAACGTCTTCTTCTTTTCTGTAAGCTCCAGCACCAAGAGCAACTCAGACCTTCAGAGAATCGAGAACCGTCGTCAGATCGTCAACGGAGTCAACGCATTACCACTCGCTCCATCGACACAGGGACCCAGATAAACAAAAGTGTTCTCCTAGGACTACATCTAAGTCCTATATTGTAACACTGTTCTGTTTGTAATTGAAATTGTAATAAAAAGATTTTAATGGCAAACAAGCTGGCGACTCTGCTGGGGACCTCTTTCTCTTCTACCGAGAAAGCTGTGTCGCAATCCGACGACGTGAAGGTGGGCTCCTCCTACAAGACGCTGGTCGTACGCCTCAATCAACAGGCGTATGAGGAGTTTATCTCTGAAGGCAGCGCAAGTCCTTCGAAGCGGCTGCCAAAGCCGAAGAAGACTCGCCAAGTCTGGGTGTGCAAGGTCAAGGCCCCTGCACCACCACTGAAGGAGATATACCGATACAGTCTACCCTTCTCGCTGACGTCCTCAGCAGCCAGGATGTGTCCACCGGTGTAGCGCATCTCTCGGAAAAGCATGGTGCTGACCACATTCCCAAGCCATCTCCTTCTCAGACAAGGAAGATACGCCGACGGAGCAGGGGCGCATCTAACGCCCTGCGCGGTAACTTTGATGCGCCACAGAAGGCTTCTGTCTTTGACAGACTCACTCGCTGTCGTGGCGAGGAGAATTTAGACTCTGAGTACTATTTACCCCAGCAGGCTGGTACGAAGAAGTACAAGACAGCACAGGCCATGCGCCTCAAACGTGCTATGCCGGTAGCAAACCAGAAGCATGCGCTCACAAGCATGCGCTCACATTATTCCCCTTTATTATAATGAAAATCTATGCAGCAAATCTTGAAAAGTTCGCAAGCGCCGATCAGGAGAGTCGACTGACAAGTACAATACGCTCCTCACAGGGCACACCTGTGCTGTAGTCACCATCAACTGTTGTTGTAAAACAGCAATCCCACCATCAAGGCAGTCGGTGTTCCAGCGGCTGTAATCATCAACACCCCTCCAACGTCGCCTCGGGAAGAAGGTATCAACTGAAGTGGAGCCAGAACTATAGGTTGCTTCTTGCAACGTAGTCTTCAACTCTCCATCAATTCGGAAGGCGACTAGCAGCTCCTCGACTTTGTCCTCATCCAAGAGCCAGTCGAGGAAGACCAAGACGACTGTCCCATCCTCAGGAGTGTTTGAGGGCACTCGGGGAGAAAGAAGATCTCAGAAGCAGCTGGGGGTGGTCAAGCCCCTGTGGATCTTCATCCTGGAGACGAAATCAGCCTCCCGGACATAGCTGGGGGTAGTCAAGCCCCTGTGGATATTCATCCTGGAGACGAAGTCAGCCTCCCGGACATGGCTGTGGGTATTCAAGCCTCTGTGGATCTGTGTCTCGAAGACGAAGAAGTCCTTCAAGACAGAACTGGGGGTAGTCAGGCCCTTGCTGATACTTCTCCCGAAGACGAAGGTGTCCTCCAGAACATAGCTGGAGGTAGCCAAGACGAAGCTTCGGGGGAAGTTCCTCTTCTACAAGAGAGCGAGGCCAAAAGCAAAGCCTCAACCGATCCATCCACTTCCAGTCGCGTCATGACGGTGTACATGACGGGATCTGGTGATGCGGAGTCAGATGCGTCGCCAGCAGATCTCGTCCAGCGCATAGACACCTTGGAGGGAGGACTCAAAACCTTCTCTGCCTCCATGTAAACACTGACTCAAGCAGTGTTTGAGATACGGTCAACTTTCGCCAGGGCACCGGCTACCGGTCCTGACCCAGGGGCCAATGGAGAACCAAGTGTACCCCTTCAACGGGTATCCTTGGATACAGATCACCGTGAAGCACCTCGGACGTCGGAGCCATCAAATGCTCAACTCCAGGCTGTACCACCTTCTCCGACTCCCAGCTCCACGGAAGACGTGGTTGAGATGATCAGGGACTTGCGCAAGCGCTTTGAGTTCAAGAACAGACAAGAGGAGCGCCAGAAGATAGGGATCCCACAACCATACCCCTCGAATGGAACAAAGTGGTTTATCCTCCCACATATAAACCACAAACATTGACGCCATACAACGGGAAGGACTCTCCATATCGCTATCCGACGTACTTCCAGTCTCAAACGGGACATCTTCCGAAGGAAGATGCGCTACTCACTAGCATATTTGTCCGGGCGTTGAAAGGAGTGGCTTACGACTGGTACTGCAGTCTTCCTGACAACTCCATATCTTTCTTCGACGACTTGACGCGTCTCTTCCTCGATCGTTTCTACGACGGAGGGAAGGACATGACAATGGCGTCCCTCATAGAGATACATCAGAAGGAGAAGGAAACAGTTTGAGCATTCATCGAATGGTTTTAGCAAGCCTGCTTCAGACTGCCCCGGGACATGCCAGAACATGCACTCCTCTCCTCCTGCAGCATGAACATGCTGCCTGCAATCAAACTCTGGCTCAAATCTACTCCTCCTTCCAACTGGAGTTCATTGATCATCGAGGCCGAAGCAGCAGAAAAGAAGGCGTCCAATACTCGTCTTCTGGGAGTCAATTTCCCTGCCTTTGAGGACAAGAGAAAATGGCCTGCAGCTAACAACCCTGGACGAGAGACGAAGGGGAAGCAGGCATTGACTATCAATGCCTCCAAAGGTGCACCAACACCTACTCAAAAGCCTCCACTTGCATCGAGGCCAAAAGAGGTTTATTCTTTCAACGATGAAGATACCCCTGCAACTCTTTGAGATATTGCCGGACCCGAAGCGTCCCGACGAGGTTGGGAGAGTGGACAATCCGAGGTACTGTCACTACCACCGGTTTGTCGGACATCCAACTAAGGACTGCTACGTCCTCAAGAACTACATCCAGCACATGATCAATGCGGATGTCATCTCCGTCGACTACGAGGAGAAAACGGTCTCGGCCAACCTGGTGTCACTCCAATTTGGCACCTTGCCGCCAACCATAACACAAGATGGTGTCGTCCCCATCCCAAAGGCGACAATGGAGGTAGTTAACCTACCACCTACTCGTGACAACGTGAGTGGACTCATCCCACTCACCACATCCCGGGAAGAGGTCTTATGGGTTTACCCTGACCTCGTCTCCGAAGTTACTCAACCGGAGGTATGCTTTGCCTCCAAAACCAAGGGCAGGAAGATCAAGTCTTGCCATATGGTCTCTTTCTGTACGGACGCATTCACATCAGAACATCCAACCTTACGAAGCTGCCGTCGAGGTGGTGCCTCCTAGCACCGTCCCTGTTACCCAGGAAGAGGGCCCATCCAGGCCTCCAGCAGCCAATAAACAGAAGCATGTAGAGGCCCGTTTCGACAAGCCTTTGCGAAAGGAGATTGCTTCGTGGCTAGCCAAGCCCCACAACTTTGACATGCTGGCACAACTTACCAGTACTCCAGCCCGCCTATCTATGTTTGAGCTCCTTTGTCTTTCCAAGGACACTCGCGAAGCTCTTTGTGAAGCCCTGAAGGATGCTGAATCCTTCATCAGTCAGGTCAAGCAGCCTGAGGATACCCCGACCACATTTGCGCACTGCCATGGTACGGATGAAGTTATCCCCAACATAACTTTAACCCAACAAGACATGCTGCTCAAGCACAACTGACACAACAGGCCGCTGTATTATACAGGGTATGTCAGTTCCGTCAAGGTAAAACGGATTCAGATCGATCCAGGGTCTTCCCTCAGCATCATCCCGAATATGCTACTCTCAACACTGGGGTTCCCAATGTACCGTCTGGCGCCTTCCAACACTACAATTAGCAATTTTAATGCTAGCAAAAGTGAACCGCTGGGTAAAATACGGCTAAAATGTCATATCAGTAACCTCCGAACCGAGGTGACTTGCTATGTCGTGGACGCTGACGTCAACTACAACCTCCTACTGGGTCGTCCGTGGCTGCATGAGTACATGGTGGTGCCATCTACACTCCACCAATGTATGAAGTACGTGTCCACCAATGACATCATCCGGACAGAGTTCGCGAACATTGACCCTTTCAAGGGGGTCGAAGCCTACTTCACTGATTCTACCCTGTACAAGTCGCCCGACGAAGGGGAAGCCAATGATGCTGACGATGAAACAGAAATGGCAGCAGAGCCGGATATGGAACCAGAGATGATTCCCGACGCACCTTTGAGAATTCGACTCAAAGGAAAACTGCCTCAGATGCTGCCTCCCATGTCAATCAAGCTACCTGGAAAAGCACCAACTTCTCTAGGAAGAACACCGACTGAAGCTTCCTTGAAGATACGGCTCAAAGGAAAGCTGACTCAAACATCGGCTCCCCTTGTGGCAAAACTATTAGGGAAGGCACCAATCACTGAAGGCGCGGTAGAGGAACCTCTGAAGGTGCGTCTTAAAGGCAAGCCTCCACCATCATCCGCCTCATCCAAGCTACAAGAGAAGGCCCACACAGCCCTCTCGGATCCCAAGGTTATGTCTATGGTGGACTCTCCCGAACCGGCTCCGGTGCTCACAGATGAAGAGCTAGGGGAGTACATATCTGTTGATTTAGATGCACCCTCTCTGGACAATGTAATCCCGCGGGACAAAATCTCATATTTCATCAATAATAGAGTGTCTTTTAATTATTCTAGTCATCCACATTAGAATGCCATGTATACATTAGATAACGCTCTACGGTCGTTACAAACACAAATAACGACCATCAATCATGTAAATCGAGTAGTCCCATCCCAAGGAGTCTGTTTCGTAGTCCCACCGCAGAATCGAGACGAAGAATCCATCATCTTCGACAAGGTCGAGCGTCATCAAGACCTCCCGCCACTCGAGCAAGAACCAGATACCGGCAGAATACAAGTCTATCGGTACACGGACAAGGAAAAGTACCTCATCCAAAAGATGGGTTATGATCTAAAAAGCAACAAAGGCCTGAACTACGACAATGGTCGACGTCTTTCTCTCCGGTTCCCAACACCTAAAGGAAAGCCGCAGGACTACTATCATCGAACTCGACGGGGGGTGGGTCATGTCACGCCGCCGACAACTCCAGAGAGTTCGGAGACAGAAGAAATAGAACATTCTCATTCATCCGAAGCATCAACTTGGGATTCCGATACCAGTATCGGCTCAGTCTTCAAGAAGGTGCTATCAGTCAACATGGCATCTGTACAATCTCAAGAAGATGAAAGTAAAGACCAAATATAGGAATTCTTCGAGGAAGAACCTTGGGCTCAACGCCTAGGAGCGCAGTGGGAGTCTCGTTTTGAATTACGCGAACCCCCTACCGAAGACGAAGTCGAGCAGATCGACCTTGGGGATGGATCTTCTTCCAAACCCATCTTCATCAGCAAGAGTCTAAAGAGACCAGACCGGGAATCTTTAATCCAACTGGCTAAAGAATATATCGACGTCTTCGCCTGGAGGTACGAAGATATGTCGGGACCTGATTCCCATATCGCGATGCATAGGCTTAACATCTTACCTGATGCTAAGCCTATAAAGCAACAACAGCGACGTTTTCGTCCTGACATCATGAACGCTATCGATCAAGAGGTGGACAAACTCCTGACCAGCGGGTTTATCCGTGAAGAACAATACACGGATTGGGTGGCCAACGTCGTCCCTGTCACCAAAAAGAATAGGAAGATACGGGTCTGCATCGACTTCAGAGATCTCAATGCTGCTTGCCCGAAAGACGAATTCCCGCTTCCGATCACCGATGTAATGATCGAAAATATGTGTGGCTTCGAATGCATGTCTTTCATGGACGGGTATTCGGGCTACAACCAAATCAAAATGCTCTCCAATGACGCAAAGCACACATCATTCAGGACGCCGAAAGGGCTTTTCTGCTACACGGTGATGCCCTTTGGCTTGAAGAACGCTGGTACTACATACCAACGAGCAATGAGTACCATCTTTCGCCAACATCTTCGCAAGACGGTCGAATGCTATATTGATGATATCGCTGTCAAGAGCCGTCTCAAAGGTGATCACCTACAAGACCTAAAGACAGTCTTCGATCTCATGCGAGCGCATCAACTCAAGATGAACCCCGCTAAATCCTTCCTCGAGATTTCTAGCAGAAAGTTTTTATGCTTCATTATCACGGCGAAAGACATTCATGTCGATCCCGAGAAGACCAAAGCCATCCTTGATATGGACCCTCCGAAGAATCTCCGAGAACTTCGAGGCCTGCAAGGGCGTCTTGTATACATCCGAAGGTTTATAGCAAACCTTTCTGGAAAATGCCAACCCTTCACCCAGCTCATGAAGAAGGAAGTCTTCTACGTCTGGACAGAGGAATGCCAGAAAGCTTTCGATGATATCAAGGCTTACTTGACGAGCCCGCCAGTCCTGGTATCACCCGTCGCCGGCAAACCATTTCTCCTCTACGTCCGTGCCATGGATCATTCCCTCGGCGCTCTGCTGGCTCAGAACAGCGATGCAGGCTATGAGCAAGCTGTCTACTACCTCAGTAGGACACTGATCGGGGACGAACACCGGTACAACCCCGTTGAAAAAGAGTGTTTGGCTTTGGTATTTGCCATCCAGAAGACTCGCCATTATGTCTCGAGCCAGACAATTCATGTCATCTCCCGAGTTAATCCGCTCAGGGTTCTCATGACAAAGCCAGGATCATGAACTCCCGGCTAGCTACATGGGCGATCCTGTTGACGCCGTACAATATAGTGTTCGTTCCACAAAAAGTCGTCAGGGGTCAAGCTCTGGCCGACTTTTTAGCTGTACACCCCATCCCAGAGTCCTGCAGACTCTATAAAGACATCCCGGATGAGGTCCAAGAATCAAACGTCACCGAAGAAAGCTCCGTCTAGCGGATATTTTTCGATGGCGCTTCAAGAACAGGCCCCAAAGGCCAAATCATCGTCGGAATGGGGGTAGTCTTAGTTTCTCTCGATCAGCTGGTCATCCAGCGTGCTTACTCCCTTTCGAAGACGTGCTCCAATAATATTGTCGAGTATAATGCTCTCATCATGGGGCTCCAGCTGGCACAACAGCTGGGGGTGGATCATCTGGAAGCCTACGGTGACCCAAAACTCGTCGTTAACTAGATCAGAGGGCAATACGAAGTTTGCCATGAAGATCTGGTTCCTTACCATGAAGTTGCATTGAACATTATTTTAACCTTCACCAAGTTCTTCATAGAACATGTACCTCGGTTACAAAACCTGGAGGCTGATGCTCTGGCTGGCCTCGCAGCCTCATTGGCAGCACCCCTCGGGACTCAACACTACGTCACGGTAGTTGGTCGAGATTTGTTCTGTCCTAAAAACAACCTATGCTCACAAATGGCCCATGCTATGTCAACAAGTGCTGGTGTTAATGTTCGAGACTGGAGGTTCCTGTTCATCGACTTCGCTGTCTATGGAATTCTCCCAGAAGACCCGAAGAAAGCCGTCTCAGTCAGGAGGCGTTCCCTTTGATTCTATTACGATACAGCTACTAAAATATTGTACCGACGTTTCTACGATGGACTTCTCCTTCGATGCCTGTCCAACGAAGAAGCAGCCGAAGCCCTTCGAGAAGCTCATGATGGAACTTGTAGGGCTCATCAACCTGGGCCTAAGTTGCAGGATCGATTGTGACGCATGGGTTACTACTGGCCAACCATGGCAGCCGACGCTGTCGACTATGCCAAGAAGTGCCATGCTTGCCAGCTTCATGCCAACTTCATTCATACACCATCGGAACCACTACATCCTATGGTCGCCTCCTGGCCCTTTGAAGCTTGGGACATGGACATTGTGGGACATATCACCCTGTCTTCATCAAGGGGACACCGCTTCATCCTAGCTATCACTGACTACTTCTCCAAATAGGCAGAAGCAGTTCCACTGGCGAAAGTGAAAAGCTCTAGGGTAATCAGCTTCATCAAGCATCACGTCATCTACCGTTTTGGGGTACCCCAAAGGATTATCCATGATAACGGTCCATGTTTTCAGCCACGTTTTCAGCAGATTCTGTGACAAGAACCACATTCAAAACGTGGCATCAACCGTCTACAATCCGGCAGCAAACGGTTTGGCCGAGGCTTTTAACAAGACTATTGTCAAACTACTCAAAAAGGCCATGTCATCCAACAAATGCGACTGGGACGAGAAAATCGATGAATGCCTTTGGGCCTACCGTACAACGGTACGGACTCCGACGGGCAACACACCATTCTCCTTAGTCTACAGGAGCGAAGCGGTACTACCTCTCAAGATTCAGATACCCTCGCTTCGTGTAGCGATCACAAATCATTTGACAGAAGAAGACAATCAGCGCCGTCGTCTGCGAGAATTGGAAGCACTTGACGAGAAATGCCTCCTAGCTCAGCAGCGCATTGAACTCTATCAAGCCCGTATATCACAGGCTTTCAACAAAAAGGTTAAGCAGAGGACTTTCCAAGTAGGCGATCTGGTTCTGGCAGTCAAGAGGCCGATGGTGTTGACTCACAAAACACCAGAAAAGTTCGAGCCCAAGTGGGAGGGACCTTTCATCATAGAGACGGTATACTCAAACGATGCTTACTGCCTCGCAAAACCCAATGGGGACTTGTTCATGATGCCCATCAACGGCAAGTTCCTAAAGAA
Source organism: Iris pallida (assembly GCA_029216955.1). Classification (NCBI taxonomy): domain Eukaryota; kingdom Viridiplantae; phylum Streptophyta; class Magnoliopsida; order Asparagales; family Iridaceae; genus Iris; species Iris pallida. The sequence continues at coordinate 41,511 of JANAVB010002068.1, read as the reverse complement.
GTACTACTCTTGACATCTTTCAGACATGTACTTCTATCTCCACCCAACAAGGGAGTCAGTAGACCTGATCATCAGAGCTCACATACATCTTTTTTTCATAAAATCCTATGCTTTTGGAACCCAGTTTTTCTATAGCATTCTATCCCCAGTAGAAGAACAACCACGTCCATATTACCTCTAAGTTGCTCCTCTACGCCCTGCAAAGCGTAATCTTACACCACGTAGGATTGTGCTGCTTATCATGTCTACCATGTCCACATTACCTCTGAGTAAACATCCCGTACGAACAATCCCTGCGTTGCCGTACATCAATCATAGAACTTCCATGTCCATATTACCTCTGAGTCGTTCTGCGTACCCCCCGAGAATCACTCCTACCACGTCCATAACACCTCTGAGTAGGAAGACTTCATCATTTGAACCCCATATTTGCCACGTCCACAATACCTCTGAGCAAACGTGTCGGTTCTCTCAAACTTATTATCTGTACCTAAAAAACTAAGGTGCACAAAAGATAATAGGTCCACACAAATCATCAGTTCATGACAACAAAAATAAACGCACCACAAAATTCTTTATTATTTAAAAGTAAAGGATTACATCCCCAGCAGAACTTCCATGTCCATATTACCTCTGAGTAGTTTCGCGTATCTCCCTCCAGAGTCATTCCTACCACGTCCATATCACCTTTGAGTAGGAAAGCTCTACCATCAATCCCATATTTACCATGTCCATACTACCTCTGAGTAAATATGTTGGTTCTCTCTCTCTCTCTCAACTTATTATCTGTACCTAAAACCAATGTGCACCAAGGATGATAAGTCCATATAAATTCTCCAGTGGAAGTACCCAAACCTATCACGTCCATACTACCTCTGATTGGATTGTCACACTTAAACAGCTCTACTGTCCATGCTTCCGGTTCAAAGTATTTCAAAACTTGTCCAAAAGTTTTAAAAACTTTGAAGGGTGTCTTGTAGAAGCATGAAAAAGAAAGGATATTTTTAATCCCACATCGGAAAGGAGAAGAAGAGGGGTCTCATTCCACTCTATATATAAAGCCCTCTTGCCTCCTTTGAAAAAGCGTACCAAAATAAATAAAAAAAAAGGGAGCCCGTTATCCAGGGAGCCCGTTCGAGCCACAAAAAGTTGCAGTAGTTCTTCTCTTCCTCTTGGTTGGCTGCAAGTTCTTCACTCGCTGTCAAGGCAAAAAAAAGTTGGATTCTGAGTACTATGCACCTACGAGGGCTAGTACGAAGAACTCCAAGACAGCACGGGCCATGCGCCTCAAACGTGCTATGCCAACGGCAAACTAGAAGCATGTGCTCACAATCATGCGCGCTGCTGATGGTAAGCTGTACAAAGTTGACTCGGATGCTTCTGTGCCAGAAACGAGCCGACTCTCAAAGTCATTGTCTCACTTGGGCGCATCTGCTGCATTCGCAACCAAGTTGTACAAGGCAAATTCTGTGGTCTTGAACCCCCACACCTACATTGGTTGTACATCTGAGGCTGGTTCAAGTCACTATAAATGTGGTCCCCCCACTATTGATTTGGGCGTATCTTTTACGTCGGATAAGGGGGTGCAGCATTCACTTGACCACCCTGGCGCTTGGCCTTGCCATGTGCCTGATGGGGGTGTGAAGGTGGCGCATCACTCATACACTCACCCTGATGCTTGGCTTTGCCATGCGCCTGATTAGGGTACGAGTATCACTTATACACTCACCCTGACGGTTGGCTTTGCCATACGCCTGAAGAGGGTACGAGTGTCAACATCTCCTCAAATGATTTACGTAATATGATCACTCACAGACGTAGATCAGGAGAGACGACCATCATGCACAACTCGCCCCTCACGGGACATACTTGTGCTACGATCGCCATCAACTGCTGCTGCCGTAAGACAGTGGCTCCACCACCAAGGCAGTTTGTGTTCCAGCAGTTGTAACATGCTGTGCCTATCCGACATCGTCTCAGAAACATGATGCCAATTGAAGACTTTGTAACAGCCTACTCTCAACTAGGCTCATCACTCAGATGTCTCAGCTAACCGTGTCATCTCAGCTAGCCGCGTCATCTCAGCCCGACGTATTACTCTTCCAGCGCATCACTTCGCCCCGTCAGAGTGAATCACTTCCTTATCAACGTACATGCGCATCTGTCAGCCTGGAGCTCTTCCATCATAATGAGGCTTAGGCACATCAAACCCAAACCATACATTCAACTTGGCACTCAGCAAGCGGCTCGAACATAATCCATTCTAACTCAGCAAATCTCAGTCTTCTGAAGGAGTTCACCGTCAAAGCTTCTTCGAACAAGGAGAACCATCACCCATAGTACAACGTCTTGCCAAGGAGGAGGATCAGTCGAATCCATCTTCGTCGAGAAGTCAAAGGAGAGACAACAAAACTCTCTCAAACTGTTGCTATTTATAGGCCAGGGCAAATCAAACCTATGTGCCAAGTGGCAACCTTCCCGAAGTTAGTGCAATAAACTTGTATTTATGATGATGAATTTGCCCCTTCGAATTCAGCTAAGTCAGAGAGCCATCAATGCCCCGAAGAACTCAACGGACAGACCAATAAGGATGTGCCATGCAGCAGATGCGCCTGTCAGTATTCCACATACCGTGTAGACGCGCCCGTCAGTACCAAGCGTCCCGTATAGATGCGCCCAACAAAGCACATATCCATGCATCCTAATTAACATGGACCCGTGCACCCAATCGTCACGTCACCCCATCAAAAAATTAATGCCAAAGTGACAGAGTTGGCAGCACGTCCCCCGAGGACTGAACAGTTGGCAGCTTTTTCAGAAGATGAAGCGTCGCTGACATCAGCATCATCATTACTTTCCTTCGGAGGTTACAAGCCACGTGGCCGTCCAACCATTCGCATGCGCCTCCGCAGCCATGCGCCCAAAACCTCTGTATGCGCTTCAAGAGCCATACATCTCAGACCTTCCTCTGATCCCTAAAGACAGAGGTTAAGTCGCTACTGAAGCCTCGCATGCGCCTCAAAAGCCATGCGCCTAGACTGGTTCGTAACTCCTGAAGGTTGCGAGCTAAAGTCTTCTCATGTGCCCAATCCCAGGCGCACACTATCAGATTACTCTCCACCAAATTCGAGATCTTTGAGCTACGGACATGCGCCACGTGTCCTTTGACTCAGTTCAGCCATTGAAGGGGTGCTAATCACCCAAGATTTTAGCAGCAGAAAGATCCCCTCCCCTGCTACGTGTCGACTCACAAATACAGCATGAAGGATTCAACCCACAAATGATGGTACATCATCCATACGCCTCCCGCAGCTTCAACCATGTGGCATCCCCACGTACAGACACATCCTACATATGCACGCATGAGCAGCCAACTGCTGCCTATAAATAGAGGGATCATTTCCTTTTTCCACACACAGAGGCACCTACAGACAGAGACCTACATACGCAGTAAGAGAGGCAGATACAGACACTCAACATCTTCTTTCTCTCCGCAAGCTCTAGCACCCAGAGCAACTCAGACCTTCAGAGAACCGAGAACCGTCGTCAGATCGTCAACGGAGTCAACATATTACCACTCGCTCCATCGACACAGGGACCCAGATAAACAAAAGTGTTCTCCTTGGACTACAACTAAGTCCTATATTGTAACACTGTTATGTTTGTAATTGAAATTGCAATAAAATTTTTTTAATGGCAAATATGCCTTAATCTTAGCGTCAACATACCGTCGGGCACATCACTACTTGCAAACTTAGCCTGTGGAAACAGAATCATCTGTATAGGTAGTCAAAAGGTAGGTTTCGATACGATAGTCCTAAACGTTAAGGACTACGATATCATTCTAGGAATGGATTGGCTCAGTCTGTGCAACGTAACCATCAACAGTGCCAAAAAGATGGTCACCTTTCGTATACCTGGAGTGCCAGAATTTTGTTATTCCTATGGTGAGGCATCGCCGACTTGCATGGTAATCTCGACAATATCAGCTCGAAGGATGATGCATTCTGGGTGTGAAGGCTATTTAGCGTTTGTTCAAGACATGAGACGGGATGGTGCAAACATGGGTCAGGCCGACGTTGTAGCAGAATTCCCAGACGTGTTTTCGAATGAGCTACCCGACTTGCCGCCTGATCGAAAAATATAGTTCACCATTGACACATTCCTCGATACCCGACCGATCTCTAAAGCACCGTACAGAATGGCCCTTACAGAGCTTAAGGAACTCAAAGTATAGTTGAAAGAGTTGCTCGATAAGGGATGCATGCGACCTAACGTCTCTCCATGGGGAGCGCCCGTATTATTCGTCAAAAAGAAGGATAGCTCAATGCGTCTTTGTATTGACTACCAAGAGCTGAATATCCAATGCCTCTCATAGATGACCTGTTCGATCAGTTGTAAGGCGCTTCAGTATTTTCTAAAATTGATCTTCGATTGGGCTACCATCAACTCAAGATCAAGTTAGACGATGCGTCAAAGTCAGCCTTCTGTTCTCGATACGGCCACTACGAATTCATGGTAATATCGTTCGACCTAACGAATGACCCAGCTACTTTCATGGATTTAATGAATCGAGTATTTTGACCTTTCCTCGACCAATTCGTAGTAGTCTTTATTAATGATATACTCGTCTACTCGAAGGACAAGCAACAACACACAGAGCATCTGCAGACCGTGCTTCAGACCCTTCGGGAAAATCAGTTGTATGCAAAGCGGAGCAAGTATAAATTTTGGCTGAGCAGCGTCGTATTCCTCGAACACATCATTTCATCATAAGGCATTGCAGTCGACCTAAAAAAAGTTGAAGCCGTTGTCGATTGGAAACGGCCAACGTTAGTCGGCAAGATTCGAAGCTTTCTTGGCTTAGCGGGATACTACCGACGCTTCGTGAAGGATTTCATGAAGATCGCATCGCCTCTGACTCGTCTCATCCAGAAAGGAGTCGCTTTTGAATGGTCAGACGACTGTGAAGCTTTCTTCCAGGAGTTAAAGCAACGGCTCATCTCGGCCCCGATACTTGTACTTCCAGAAGGGATTAAGGGATTCCAGATCTTCAATAATGCAATCGCCCAGGGTTTGGGTTGTGTACTGATGCAACAAAACAGGGTGATATCTTTTGCTTTCTGACAGCTAAAGCCGCACGAGAAGAACTATCCCATCCATGACCTAGAGTTAGCGGCGATTGTGTTCGCATTAAAATTGTGGCGTCACTATCTTTATGGCATGGCGTGTGCGATCTATACGGATCACAAGAGCCTCAAGTACTATTCACACCGAAGGAGCTAAACCTATGACAAAGCATTAGCTTGAACTGAGAAAATATTATGACTTGACTATTGACTATACGCCAGGCAAGGAAAATGTTATGGCAAACGCTCTGAGTCATAAGTATATTGCCTCGCTATCCATCGACCGTAGACTGCTACGTGACCTAGAAGAGATGGGCATCGACCTTCGGGTTTGATTCAGGGATGTGCAGTTGGCGTAGTTGCAGTTAGAGCCGAGCTTGCAAAAAAAGATCAAGACTGCTCAGAAAGATGATCCGTACCTGAAGAAAGTGTGAGAGCAAATTTCAACTGGTAGTGCGGCCTACTTTACGGTAGACAAAACTGGCGTGCTTCGATTGAAGGGTAGGCTATGCGTTCGGGACGATTCAGAACTTAGAAAGAAGATATTGACGGAGGTACACTATGCAAAATATACCTTGCATCCTGGCAGTACAAAGATGTACAAGGACCTCCGTACGACCTTCTGGTGGCAGGGAATAAAGAAAGATGTGGCGCTCTTCGTGTCGCAATAAGATCATGTCACTATGTACTTTGTTGTTGGCCTGTCGAAGATGCCACAGGGAAATGATGCCATCTGGGTCATCGTTGATCGACTAACTAAGTCAGCGTACTTTATTGCCATTAAAGTTACTTGGAGAGTTGATCACCTGGCTCAGATTTATCTTGACGAGAAAGTACAGCAGTACGGAGTCCCTGTATCCATCGTCTCTGATTGGTATACATGATTTCTATCGTGCTTCTGGAGTAGCCTTCAGTCGGCTCTAGGTACCAAGTTACAGTTCAGCTCATCTTACCATCCCCAGACCGACGGTCAAACGGAACATGTGAATCAGATTCTCGAAGACATGTTACGGCTCTGCACAATTGACTTCAAGTCGATTTGGGACGTTCATTTACCATTAGTCGAATTTGCATACAACAATAGCTATCAGTCCAGCATCCAAATGGCACCGCACGAGGCCTTGTACGGCTAGAAGTGCAGATCACCCATTTGCTGGGAAGAAGTCAGAGAATGGCAGATTCTTAGCTCGGAGCTGGTGGAATAGACCGTGGAGAAGGTCAAGCTCATTTGGGAAAGATTAAAGACTCTGCAGAGTCGGTAGAAAAGTTACGCGGATGTCCGCCGTTGACTCCATGAGTTTTAAGAAGGCGATCACGTATTTCTTAAAGTGTCGCCTATGCGTGAAGTTACTCGGTTTGGTACAAAGGGAAAGTTGAGTCCGAGATTCGTTCGGCCATTTGAAGTACTCAAGCGAGTCACCCCAGTGGCCTATCAGATTGTACTGCCGCCAGCGCTAGCGAGAGTGCATAACATCTTCTACGTCTCTCAGTTATGAAAGTACGTATATGACCCAAGCCACGGGATAGATTTTGGTCAGCTGGAGTTGAAGGACGACTTATCATATGTTGATGTGCCGGTCCAAATCTTAGAATGTAAAGATAAACTGCTACAGAATCGAGCGATCCCTCTCGTCCGCATATGCTGGAGCAATCATTCGGTCGAGGACTCGACCTAGGAACTTGAATCGGAGATGAAGGAGAAATTTCCTTCATTGTTCTCGTAGAGGTAGGTTCTATTCTTAAGCTTCAAGGACGAAACTTTTTCTTAGTTGGTTATGGTGTAGTGCCCCGTCCCTACATCGTGCCCTATTTTCGTCTACGGGGTACGCGAAAAAGGAACACTATCGCTATCGATTCAGTCAAAACCAATAGATCGGGATCAGTTGAATCGGTCGAATGGAAACGATTGAATTAAGATCCTTTTCTCGTTATAGAAAGGCTTCTTCGGAATCGAGTCCCATATTCATTGAGTTGCGTCTCAAGGATTGGCTCTGCTGCTGAGTCAGAAGAGACCTCCCGTTGCTCTGGTTTTCATGCCGTACTTGATTTGGCTTTGGTTGTCGTTTTCATGAATGCATTTTCGTGAATGTTTTCGATAGTTTTTATGGCTTGCGTTTTCGAACTTCGCATTCATATCGAATCCCTTGAATAATACAGTATTCTAATCAGTTGCTTATGTGATTGTAGGTCATCGCGTAGGCGACGTCTTAGCGCAGCTAACCAGTCCTTCGCCTAAAGTAATGACTAAGGTGAGTGGCTGACCTTCTTCGCCTCGACCCTCTATTTTAAAATCAAATATGAAACACAAAAATAATGCTTGGCGCCATAGTATAGAATCAATAAAATTATGACACGATTCTTCACGAAACACTTGTTATCGAACTGTGTTACGTGAAAACTGATGCCTGTTTTCTTATGCCTTATTTACTTAGCCTATGCAAACGAAAGGATGAATCGATTAACGTTTATCGCAATAATACAGATAAAGTACATAAATGACCAAGTTCAAAGAAAGGGTCAGTTTCACAACAAAAGAGAAAGTTAAAGATTCTAGTAAAAAGATAGAATATTTTATGAATCTACAAAAATAGTCATTGGACAACTTATGCATAAGGTGTAGGTTCCTCGAACGGTTGCCTAGGCCAAGGAACCGATTCGGCCCGGGAGGAATGAGTTGTAGCAAGCACCAACCATGAATCGATGCGGGTGATTTGAGAACTTTCACATAGGGCTCACTACCCGCCGCGAAAGGGTCGCCGTCTAACCCAGCTATAGTCCATGATGGCTTTACATTGTCGGTGACCTTCTCACCCTTTCACGTCTTGAATCAATGCACGTGACATGGGATGAACTTGGATAGTTGCTTGCCTCAAAACATGTTAACATTTAAATCGATCTGAAGGGTTAGAAAGATCACAAAATAGCTAGCTAACATGTTTTATAAAACTGCTTGAACCAAATACAGAGCTTAGGTTTAATTAGCCACTCGCGAGTACGTGTGATCGTACTGACCCTCGTTCTTTGCAGGTGCCAGGAATAAGGAAGAATGCGCCAACTAGATAGGCGACGTTCGTGCTTTTTGAAGCTTCGACCGTACGTCGAAGACCCCGCCGCTGAACTTTTGAGGACTCTCTGCAAGTCAAAGAAATATATCTCGGCTTTCCTCACATCCAGGTGGCTGGAATACTTTTGTTGTAAATGAGGGATGTATGTATGGAATGGTTATCTCATCGTCACTCATTTTGTAATAGAGTTATGTTGTAAAGCCCATGCGACACAATTATCGTAGAGTCTGTAAATGATGTCTATTATCAATTAAATTCAAAGTTTCACTATCTCAATGTGTTGTTTAATTTTTCTGCGCTCTCTCTCTTAGATGTTGTGTTTAGGATTACCTTATGACTATGTCTTGTGCGACCGCAACCTAGGTTCGTATGGCATCACGCCCGGGGGATGACTCTCAATTCTAGGGAATCGGGGTGTGACAATAATGGTATCAAAGCATGGCTTTACGTCCTTGGACTTTCGATTGAATTCTTTAACTCTGATGTTGTTTCCGCAAACTCTGATGTTGTTTTCACGATTGATATCACTAGTGCGCTCTTTCTCAATGTTCTGCGGGATGTCCATATAATAAGTCTATGTAGTTTGCAAATCAAATAAGAATTATTTTTGACAAAATAAAAGATGGTTCAGGTAAGGCACGGTTGGCTAAGTCGGGCTGGGCATATACACCAAGATTTACGTTGACCTTAGCAAAGCCGTATGCAGGATACAAATTGCTTCAGACGAGAATGAGTCTGACTCGATATATAGAATATGGGATGACTATAGAGGTGCCATCGACCGACATTATTGTCGATGGGATATAGGTAAATTGTGCTTGGATTTTGAGGAATGGTTCGAACGAAGATTTGAAATAATCGGTTGTGATTCGAAACTTGTTTCAAGGATTTATCGAATGACTACATCCCTGAGTGGTGTATGGGATAGCCTCGGAGATGTCGATCATTAGAGGATACGGGGTGTCAATGAGTCTATCAGCAAGCGTCACAGTGAGCAAAGCCTTATATTGAGTATCATTGAGTAAGTTGTAATCTTAAAGTTTATGACGAGTTGGTTCGAACAAGCTAGAAATGACGTACACGAGATTTGAATTGTGCAAGTATGAAATGTGAGTATGATTGAGTAGGTAAATTGAGTCGAGGAAAGTTAAGGTGTAACGAACGTATGACTCAGTTGAGGAATCGATATGGATCGTATACGAAAAGTTAGCACGATTGGAAGTTAGCGTGCACGAAAATGGTTTGAATATACGAGAATGACTCTAAGAATTTGGGATAAATGTTGCTCGATTAATGGAGTTAGCATAGAACGATGCAACTTGAGGAAATAATGTTGCTGGTTGACTTAAGATAGACGGATGAGCATACATGATTATGCGTTTGAATGAATTGATCATGTAACTAGTTCGGGGACTAATGATCGAAATTTGATATTGAATATCGAGAAGAATGTCCCATTCGGATGATAGCATCAGTTACACAACTCAAAATTCATTGCAAATAAAGATCGTCAGGTTACGTATATCGTCGATGGTATTGTGGCATATCAAAGATCGATATGCGATAACTTGGAGGTACTCTGATTCGAAGAAGGACGATCGTGTAAGTGTTATTGTTCTGATGGATACTATACTTGGTATTTTCATTGAAATAAATGCTTGGATAAAAATGAGAGTGTCTTGATTATTTCGAGGATAACCACAACGTTGACGTTCTTGTCTTGTGCGAGCGTAACTCCAGTATCACACATGCATCACGTCAGATTTGGGGTGATCGTTCTGCGTGAGTGCTGACATGGTGATTCATATCGCGGGAATGATCGAACCTGGGAGATCAGGGTATGGCAATTTAGATTGTTTCGACTTGTGGTTTGATGCCAAGGTGAATTCGAGGATTGGTCGGACTTGTGATTGACGATTAAGTAAACTTGAGGGTTGAGTAGATCCAATCTGCGTATCAAAAATGAATTAGTCTAGACTCAATGCAAGAGTTACATCCCGATGAGAACGATTATCCTGTGGGAGCGTTGCCATAGTGATTTTATGTCCACCGCGGATAATCAGACTTGCGTGAGATTAGGGCGTGACATATTATTAAGCTGGATGACCTTGTGATCGATTACGTGAATTGTGATAAACGACTTAGGGAATATGGAATGCGAATTATGGTTTAGCGACAAGTCGTATCGTAGCATGCTTGACATAGGAAGAATGGATAGGTGGATTATGTTGAACATGTTTGAGTTGCTAGTTTGGATATGCGATAGAAATGCACAGAAGATTTGGTTGAACAAAATTTATGATATGATGGCTTTGCTGAATGTCTCTGACCCTTGAACTGAACGCTGAGAATGCGAATAGGAAGAATCTATGCTCGAAGTTAGAAATTGGAGTGATGTGAATTTGGATAGAAAACCCTGTACTATCAACTTTGGTTTGACCTTAGGATTGGGGTCAGTGTTGATATTATTGTTTGGGAACTATGATTCCAATAATGACGGTTGACTATAGCCTGGAAGGATAGCCTAGCGGTTAGGCTGATGTCCCGGTGCGGAGAGATAGGAATTGTGGAGACACCATTCATGATTTTTGGCTGAAATGCATATATTTCAGGGACACTTGAATATGTGCATGATCCAACTTGAGTAGTGATGGCAGATTCTCTATCACGAGGCGTGGCTGAAAAGCACGTATTTTGGGGATGCCTAGTATATGTGCACAATCTAACTAAGTGATATGTTGAATTCAAGTAAGATTAGAGAAACGACAAAGTATTGAGGATTTTGAAATCGTGTTTCGAAGAAATATTGATGGTAGTACGGTCATTAGATTTGAGACGAACTTGAATATTGGTTGATCGGGTGGTTTGCCTAGAACTGAGATTCTCCGTGTGTGCGACGAATGTAAGTTACCCAAGTCGAGATATAGTTGTTCGTGGCGAAAGATAACCAAATCACGAGCATGGCTCGGATTGAAGAAACGCATAGGAGGAATGTGTACGAGAATTGTTGGATGTTGAATCAAGTTATAAGTCGATAAATGTACTCAGTTAGTTTCGAGGACGAAACTTTTTCCGAGTGGGGTATAATATAATGTCCCGTCCTGCTAAGCTCAATCGGAGGAATCAAAATGCCAACAACGTTTAGACTTAGCCATGTAACGGCTGCTCGAAGACCCGTTCGGTCGAGGCGACTCCTCGCTCAGGTTGGTGGCTTCGGTGAACTTGCCTCAGCTTGGCCTTCACACTAATAAAATAAATGTTTTAAACTGCACAAGTTGGCTTTATAATAAAAGAAAAGAATCCACATAGCTATGAGAATAATCCCAAGTTGGGTCGATTGAGTTAAGAATATAGAAATGTCCTACGGTCATCTTAGAAGTGTTGTACGTTGTGCTTTCAAAATGACACTCGGTCCTTCGTTCCATGGCTTGGGAGAAGGAAGTTCGTTTAAGTTGCCAAAAAGCTGTGAACTTAGCCTAAGTCATAGGCTTCGCACGTATAAATGCTTGATAAAGCATACACGGTCCCATCGTCTAAGGCTTGGCATGGCCTTTGCCCGTCCTACGGATTAACTTTCCATTCTTTGCAAAAGTGATGTTGGGCGGTCGAAGTCATTCTAAGCACTGTCCCGCGCTTCTGCGGTTGTTAAGTGACATAGTCCCACGGTCTCAAGGCTTGTCATATATAGTATGACTTGGACGATAGTGTCACTTAGAACAAGAGTGGGTTTAGGCACGAGCCATGGTTGGCTTGATAAAAAGTTAGCCACGGTCTATGGCACTTAAGGAATATGTTTTGTTCAAGTTAAGTTGGAAGGCTATGCAATAGTCATTCCCTTGGTTTTAAAGAATGGAAAGTTCATGCGACCGTTTGTCGCCGAGGCGGTCCCTCGTTTGGGAGTCTCCAGAGATGCACGTTTTGCAAAGTATGGTTCCTATGCACGTTTTGCATAGTATGGTTCCTATGCACGTTTTGTATAGTATGGTTCCAATACACGTTTTGCATAGTATGGTTCCAAAGCACGTTTTGCTAAGTATGGTTCAAGTTGTCACCCCCATTTCCTGTATTTTGTATTTATGCTCGTATTTGATTTTTGGCACGTATTTTATTTTCTCGACTTGCGGATTTTGGTTTCTCGTAAATGGATTTTTGGACCATGGCTTGGTTTTATTTTGTGAAAGTTGGTTTAGTTTGGTTCATCATGAATGGAACACCTTAACCTACACTCCTCCCTCCACACACCACAACTCCCCCATTTTATAACACCACCTACTTTTCTCTCTCCTCATTATTCTCTCATTTATTTCTTACAAACTTCTTCTTCTTCCTTCTTCCACACAACTCCCCAACCAATAGGCAAGTGCACCTTGCCAACAAATAAGCACCCAATTTTATTTGTCCATTTGATAGATTAGGACATATAGATCAACATTAGAACTTGGAATTTTGTGATTTGGAGCTTTCATTCTTCTAGATCTAGGTTTTAACCATTTTCGGAAATCCTTGGTTTTGATCTATTAAACTTTGATTTTTGCTTGTTTTGATGCTTCCATGTGGAAGAGAATTCAATTTTACTCAAGTTAGAACTTTGAAAATCTAGATTTGGTTTTGATTTGACAAAAATATGAATAATTGAAGTTCTTGGTGTTTTTGGACTTGCTCTCGGCCAGGAAGAACAGCCCCCTGGCCTGTGCTCTTTAGCGCATGGCCGTTTGCGCAGTTACTTGGCCAGCGCTTTGCGCTGCGCTGGACTGCGCTGGCGCAAGCTAGCCATGCGCAATCCAGCCATGCGCAAAGTAACCCCTGCGCAATTCACTTCTGCGCAAACCGCTCCTGCACAATTCACTTCTGCGCAACCCACCCTTGCGCAAACCACCCTTGCGCAAGGTAACCCCTGCACAGTCTACCCTTGCGCAAGGTAACCCTTGCGCAAGACAACTCTTGCGCAGTTCTTCCATGCGCAGTACACACCCTGCGCAGACCTACCCCTGACCCCCTTGTACAACCTACTTGTCTATGATGAATTTGTTATTTCTTGATCTTGGCTCTTCTATAGTCCTATTTTATATTAGTATTTTATTAGGTATTTTACGCTCATTTTATATCCTTACGCCTTTTGGCATGAACTTGATTTTGCTTAATATGTTTGGAATAACTATTGTACACAGCATGGTATGACAAAGAACTAGTATAACATGACAGTGACCCGTAGTGGTGCACTCCTGACACGACCAACTTGACTTGATAGTGGCCCGTCATGGCGCACCCCTGACAAGTACCCTGACATGATTTACCTTGATAACTTGATAGTGGCCCGTGGCGGCGCACTCTTGACTTGACTAGACTTGATAACTTGACTTGACTTGCCTTGATACCGTGGGTGTTCCTGCTTGCTTGTTTGCACAATCCACTTGTCTTGTCTTGCATCATGTCTAGGACGTGACTTCCTGGGTACCACGGCCAGGGACTCGCGCTAAATTGGATTAGGCTAATTATTAGATCAAACTAGAACATGGAGAATTCCCAGTCACAGGCAATCTCGTTATCTGGGCGCTTTAATGGACTTGTAGCTTGCCGACGAGTAGAGCACATTTCCAGCACACTGTCATGTGTTGCACCCTCTAAGTCACCTAAGGGTACATTTGTCTCCCGGGCGATGTACCCAACTATAACTCTCAACCCGCGGAAGGATAACTGGATGGTCTGCAGGGCTTGGGACTGGGAGTTTCTCACTTGCATCTTGTTAGTAATTAGGCTTGTGATAACCCTAGTCGTTTGTCGCCCTGTGTACTTTTATTACTTGTACTTTCCTTTATTCTTTATGTTCTGATATGCTGGCTTTTGTTCTTATTTGTGGCCTCCTTTGTGGCACTTGCTCTTCCTGGGGTTTGACCCAGCTGGTTTTGTGTGGCCAGATTTCGGAGCAGCTCCCGAGGATCTACTCAGCTTCCAGCCCAATGGTGAACACTAGACGGAACCCGGGCTACGAGTGGGTTTTCCCTTTTTGTTTCACCCACTTATATGTAAATTTATTCTTTTGAGGCGTTTAGCCGACGAGCACCTGTTAGCTCGATACACATTTACTTACTGTCTGCCTACGGGCTGTAAACATGATTAACAAATCCTAGGGTTGATCATGTATGACTGAACTCTTGCTAGTCCTATCATTTTGTACGACTAGCTTCATGATCATCCAATATGTAATATTTGGGACGCCTTATATATATATATTTGATGCTCTAACATCTTGTAACTCTGTTAATTGCTTGAGATTGAGACAATAGGCTTGACCTTAAGAGACTGCTGGCTTGTAGTAAACCCTCATATCTAGACAGCCGTGACCGTATAGTTGAGATGTATTCTATTTCAATATACGTAGCTGGCTGTGTCTGCCCCCGCTCTCCAGTATTCTGGTTCTGGGGCGTGACACAAGTTGTCCCGCAAATTAGGTCATGCATTTACGTGAGTTTAGATGTTCTCATAGGTGCGTGGTCATGTACAACTTATGCACAAGGATTTCTTCCTCGACTGGTATTACCACGGGGCGCCGGGGCCAGGTCGACCTAGGGGGAAGACGTTATAGCAGCGCTGGATTGTACCACGTGGGTAGTCGAGGGCTTTCCATGCGGCTAGCTACCTTGCATCGAAAGACCCGTCGCCTACCCGAGCTATGTCCACGATGGCTAGAATTGCCAGTGACTTTCATATCGATAAGTTGGTGTGCTAAGTGGCAATCTATATGCACGATGTTGGTCAAATCAAAGATAGTACAAGCGCGACATGAATTGAGTTAAAAAGGTGTGTGTAGAAGCATGGAAAAGAATAAAGAAAGATCCATACGGCCAGGGAGCCCCATGCGGCTCAGACAAGTTCATACGGCTCAAGGATCCATGCGGCTCAAGCCTCTATGCAGCTCAAACAAGTTCTATGCGGCTCAGAGAGGAGCCACGTGGCCTGCAAATAGCTCTTCCGTTTGTCCTTTACTGCATTAAATGCCTTGATGGCTGACAGCCCTGGCACATGACAGCCCTGACACAAAAATACAATTATGACTCCGTCATAATGGCAGACTCCTAGGGAAATGAAGAAAATCTCTGACACAAATCCAGAAACCTTCATAAGGACTTGACACGTGGACAGTCGCATGCGGCTCAAGTAGAGACCACCTCATGCGGCTCACGAAGACTATCCCCATGCGGCTCACGAAGACTACCCCCATGCGGCTCACGAGGACTATCTCCATGCAGTTCACGAAGAAGACACCCATCATGCGGTCACCTACACTCATGCGGCTCAGATCATCACCATGCGGTTCAAATGTTCAGGGGCCACTCTCAAGCAGCCTTGACACGTGGCCAGCCTTATGCGGCTCAATAAGGAACAACCTTCCTGCGGCTCAGAGTTCTGCAGTGGCTCGCGGTTAAGACACGTGACATGATAGCAGGACACGTGGCATCAAATCGATCGAAATCCCTTAACAAATCCCAATAAAATATTGGGATCAAATCAGATCATTTGCAATCAAGCAAATTAATGACACGTGTCAGAAAATCCGAGGTTGGCATGACAAATCAGGAGGATTTATGTCAATTATCATTAATTACCCACAAAAGATTTGATGCAATCACATTTATTGCTCAAATCTCGTATATTCAAGATGAACGGCCCAGATCCAATGATCCTTAGCCACCGACTATTAAGAATGGGCAATCATTGCAAACCCTAATGATGCCCCCCACTCTTATAAATAGCAAGGTGCCATTCCCTTGTGAAGGAAGATATTCTCGGATAAAAAAAAAGAGAGAGACATAGAGAGCCAGAGAGCTAGAGAGGGAATATACAGAGATCAAAAGGAGAGCATTTCTTCATCAACGCCAAGCAGTTCTTCTACAGAGCCAAAGCTGCACCCGATCGTCCAAGGAGTAAGGCAGAGCGGCCGTCGCTTTCCCGAGCCTCTATCGTCACCCCCCAGAATCTAAAATAAACAATTGTACTTAGATTACTGTACCTAGGTTTTCGTCCCTAGGCTTTCTTTGTACAAGCGAGTTTGTATTGTGAAGTAAAAGTCCAGTCCTCCGATAATTGTTCTGCTCTTTTATATTTCATGGCAAACAGTGTGTACGGTTGCAACACCGTTATGGGCCTAAAATTCGGCTATAGTACGGACACGTGCTTTGGCACAAGATGTAGCGTTGAAGTAATAAGTCGTTTGCATGGAGTTGCATGAATTGGAATCGAGTACTTTTGAGTTAAGTCAAGAAGGGCCATAGGGCAAGTTCGGTTAAGTCATGTTGAGTTGCGAGGCACGACCTCGATATGTTATGGCACGACCACGTTGTTACGAAACAAGTATAGGCAAATTACTAAGTGGCGAGGCACTGCCTCGATTATGTTATACGAAGGGATTTACGGCAGGACCAAGTTGTTGCATACCAAATATGGGCCGAAAGGCAAGCACGAGTCGATAAGATGACGTTGTTGGCACGAGAAGGTCTAGAGGCAAAGTATAAGTAAGTTGTTGGGCAAGGCATAGTGATGGTCTAGAGACACAAAATAGGCCAAGAGTTTATGTCCTAAAATTGATCCTAAGACAAGAATAGAAAGACAATCATAAAAGGATATGCTGCACAAAGTAAATAAACGTGTTGATTTTGTAGGGTTGGCGAGGAGCTCACTCCACTAGTACAGTTGAGTACTAACACCCACACAGTATTTATGTGCAGGCACAGGTAGAGCTCGTTGGCGCGGACCTCGTTTGGATGCTTGAGGCACGGAGTTCCTTGGCATTTCAAGGCATGCGGCCGCATGGAGTCTGGACTTATACAGGACATAATGTATGGACATCGCATATCTGAAGCATCCACTGGCTCGTCACATTGTACTGAGAGATGAGAGAGAGCTGAGTGACTTGTATTGTGAGAAGAGTGAGACTGAGCGATTATAATAAAGGCCTCGTGCCACATTATAACCTTTGTTTTAATATCAATAAAGAGCATTTTAAATGACTTGTGTTTTGCTTCAAGTTTTCGTTGGTGTTATTCAATGTTTCTGCTTGGGACTTCTGTGCGACGACCCCGTCGCTTAGCCTGTAATCGGCCTTTATAGAGCCCGCCTTGCGTGAGCACAATCTATGCTCACGCGGCATCACGCCTTAGCGAGGACAATCGGTCCTACAGGACTGGAGCATGACAAATATAGTATATTTTCTTGGCTACCCACATAGCCAAAAAGGTTATAAAATTTATAACTTGATAACCAAGAAAATCCTAGTTTCGAGGGATGTGATTTTCTTTGAAAGTCTGTTTCCTTTTAAAACAAATTCTGATTTTTATTCATCACCAAACAGTAATTTCTTTCCTTTTTTTGTCTAATTCACCACATTTAGATATTCCTCCAATTTTAACTCCTATAATCTCTCATCAAAATCCCAAGCACAACTCAACTCCGACCATCTCTCCTCAAAATCTCCAGTCTTTCACTGACAATCACTATCGTGATACTACTTCCAAATCACCTACACCCCAGTTCAAGTTTCTTCTCTACTCACGTCTTCTAACACAAACACAAATTCCTCCATGTTCTCTACCACTAATCTCATCCTTAACACTTCTTTCGATCCTATTCCATCTCATTTGTAGCCTCCAAGGCCATCTCTACCACAACCACGAAGGTCTTCTCGAGCCACAAAGATTCCAACTGCATTGTAGTGCTTTTATATTTATGTGGCTCTTCCCTCACGCCCCGATCTGTCAACTTCCTCGAACGAGATCATCTATCCAGGTACGGCTCATAGTCTATCTCATATTCTACTTATGCTAATATTTCTTTACCTCATAGAACATTTACTGCTAACATGGCCATGCAAAGAGAATATATCTCATTTTCTCCAGCAATTAAGGATCCAAAATGGAGGGAAACTATGCATCAAGGGGTTTAGGCACTTCAAGCTAACAAGACTTGGAGTTTGGTTCCTTCTCCGACTCACAAACAACCAATTGATTGTTAGTGGGTATACAAAAATCAAGTATAATCCCGATGGCGCTATTGTCACACCCAGATTTTGTAGTACTGAACATCCTCGCTAGAGCGTGTTGTCGAGCGAGCCTAGGTTGCGCTCATGCAAGGTGGTTTCCATAACGGCCGATTATATCAGCTTGGCGACAGGGTCGTCGTATAGAAGTCCGAGCATAGAAGTTGAATAATATAAAGACATGTACAAAATGATACTCTTTATTGATATTGAAAATAAGATTACAAGGGAACAAAGCCAAGATTACAAGTCACTCAAGCTCACTTTCTCTATGAATACAAACACTCAACTCTCTATCTCTTCACTCAATTACAATCGCTCTTGCCCGAAGGCTTACAACTTTACGAATTGCTTCAGAAGACGATGTCCATACATTATGTCCCGTATTTGTGATGACTCCAAAGCGGCCGTACACTTCAAAATGCTAAGGAACTTCATGCCTCGATGCATCCAAATGAGCTCTGCCCCGAGCGTGCTGATACTTGAACTTGCACATGAAAACTGGTAGGGTATCAGAACACAATCGTACTAGTGAGTGAGACCCTCGCGAACCCATACAAAACCAACACATTATTTTAGTGAGTGCAACTTATTCTTTTGTGGTTTTTCTAATCTTGTCTTAGGATCAATTTTAAGACATACTTCTGGTCTATTGTGTGATGTACGACATAGTAGTGCCATAAAACTTATTTTGTGTAACAACACAACTTAGTACAATTTACTCAATATTTGCCTTATGGCCTTTCTTCGTTTCATCGTACAACTTGCTCGATCATAAACTTGTGAACTCAGTGACCACGATTCAAAATACGACACCACATCTTATGCCGAAGCACGTGTTTCTGCCATAGCCAAATCTTAGGCTCCGAACTTGTCTTGTATACCGTGTACCTATTTCTTGACTCCTTCATGCCGTGCAAATACTTCTTAACTCATTCGTGCTGTGCACACGCTTCTTGACACATTTGTGCTGTATACACTCATCTTAACTCATTTTAAGGCATTTCCACAGATTGCTGCTATCAAGCCACTCAAACTATATGAAAGTCACTGTCACCACAAGCCATCTTGGACTAAATGTAAGATAAAAATGCTTCGTGTAATAGGCATGATCTCCCCCAAAGGTTTCGAAATACTCGTATCAGCAGCACGCTCTTCAGTGGTCAGTCACACGCCCACTGAAGGCCTGCGATACCTACAATTCCTCCTAGGATGACATGAACCCGGTGCACCCCAGAGATCGTTCGAGGAACCAATACCTTGTTTACAAGTTGTCCAATAACAATGCAAGACTCAACTCAAATCATCATGCTTTCTACCAATTCTCATCTTTACTTTCAAACTTTCACGCAGTTCCCGAACTAGGGTCTGCCTCGGCGACCTATAGTCATGAACACTTCCATGTCTTCCATACCTTTAAGTCAAACTCAAGAATGACTATTTGATAGTCCTCATGCATACTCAACTTAAACCAACCGTGTGTCCATGCCATAACTCAATCGCGTTCCATGCAAAACTACTAACCAAGTCATTCTCTATATGACGAGCTTTGAGACCGTAGGAACGTACAAACGTGCCTGCTATGACATCAAGTCGATAGCCCATGGCATAATTCTACTTAACTCAATCTGTGGTCAAAGGACCCAGTACCAACTTTGAAAATATTGTGGAGAACATCTAAGCAACATATTGACACTTTTTTAATATTCTGAACATATACTTGACTCAATGGGATTATTTCCTTAGCTATGTGGGTTCATCTCTTTTATTAACAAGTCTACTCAGTGCATGTGAAAACTTTCATTTATTAGTGTGAAGGCCAAGCTGAGGCAAGTTCACCGAAGCCACCCACCTGAGCGAGGAGTTACCTAGATCGAGCGAGACTTCGACCAAGCCGTTGCATAGCCAAATCCAAACGCGTTGTATTTTGATTCCTTCGGTTGACCTGAGCGGGGCGGGGCACTACATAATACACCATCAGAACAAGTTTCATTCCCGAAACTAACTTAGTACACCCTCATCAACTCTATCACTCATATTCAACTCAAACCCAACTGGCATACTATTAAAATCTCTCGAACACACACTTCTGTTTGTTTTATCAATCAGAGTCATGCTCTAGGCCTTAATCAATTTTCATTGAACAACTAAGACATTCTAGATAACCAAATTATTTTGCAACACAGTCATCAAGTCATGTCTCTATCCATAATGTGTTTCACACTGCTACATCTCAAAATACGGGACAATTATACTTGCCGCACACACGGGAAACTTAACTCTAGGGAAAACCCACCCGAGTGATATCGTCAAATATTCCATAACCCAAACATAACCAACTCAAGTATTCACCATCACCTAGTCGAAACCCAATTTCATCCCTTAACAAAATCCAATGAATGAAACATTTCAAGACTTCAATTTAATTTCCCTAGCCGATCTTTCAAACCCGACTGCATCAATGCCTTAATCATAATCGTACGTATTGATACTAATTTCTTGCTAAGAATTTCCACTATCTCCAATGCCATCGTTTATATTGTCTACGTAATATTGTCCAAAATTTTCCTATCCTTCAAAATAACCATTCGACATCCAAATCTTTCATTATGCATATATCGACTACACTCATCCACTTACGATCTCAATCTGATACTATCATTCGAATCCGTCCAAGTAAACTTGCTTACAATTAATCCTTGAAACATATTCAATTTCATCGACACATGAAATAACGATTACCTATTTTTTTTCTATACTCCAAATGCGATCCAACAAATGTGATTTGTTCATCAATATATGATAACTCATCCGATCAATCCTTTGGTTAGTATTTTTCTGAGCATATGATTTCACAAATTTTCTTATCACATCCTGATCCTCCCTTCAGTCTTATTAGAATTCAGCATACCACTCGAGTTGGATCGTGCACATATTTAAGGCGTCCCCAAAATATATGCATTTTAACCAAGCCTCATGGTTAAGAATCTGGTCCCATATAATTGAATTATCCTGTTAACCAACATCAATATCCAATTTCATCATTCACTCTAATCCTATCGGTCATTCAAAACATTCTAAGATCATTTATCCAACTTTCAAGTTTCAATTCCATAACTAGCTACCCCGAGCTCTATAGTTTACACATGCAACTCTTACTAGGGTCGATCGCACAATTATATCTCTTCGCACAGGGACGTCTGCCTAACTGCTATACTATCTTTACTAGGCTAAAGTCAAAGTCGGTGTTGGGATCACCATCCCCAAACAACGATATCAAAATACTTACCCCCCCCCCCAAATTCTAAGGTCAAACCATAGTCGATAGTATAGGGTTTTCTACCTAAGTCGCATCACTCAGATTTCTAAACTTCGAGCATAGATTTTTCCTATCCAAATTTGTAACTTTTAGTCCAAGGGGTCTGAGTCATTCAGCAAAGCCATCCTAGAGAAATTCCATTCACGATCATCCTCGATTATACTATTAGTTCAACGACAACTCATAACTCTCAAAATCGTATCTTCAATTCGTTCAATAAACCTATCAATCCAAACTCATATACCTCGACTACAAAATCACAAGTTATAATCCACCGATCACAAGTCATAATATGAATTCCAAATCTCAAGTAGCCTAATATTAATCATAATTCATCGATTATAAGTTACCTCAATTTCGTGCATCTATCTCATCACACAATCGTAAGATCGTCTACTATGAATCCCCAACTCATATAATCCTCACACCAATGATCATAAAATCCATTAATATTTTTGTTTCATATAATCCGAGTAGTATGCATTCATGCAAGCTTCAAGTTCATCTTATCAAGTCATCTAAACATTCATTACCATCAAAATCCTAAAGTATAAAATCTATTTCAATAACATTATTTGACACAATCATCATTCCTCGAATCAGAGTACACCCGAGTTATCGTATATCGATATTTGATACGCCTCAATACGATCAATGATATGCATAACCTGACAATCTTTCTTTACAACGAACTCTGAGTCGTGCAATTAATACTATCATTCGAACTGGATATACGATCAGCTCTTACAAATTCAAAATCAATTTTGTTATAGCTATCTTTCGAACTAGTTACCTGATCAATTTGTTCGAACCCAAATTTACGTATGTCCATTTGTCTATCTTAACTCACCGGACAATTTTATCCAAATCCTTAGAGTCATTTTCATATCTTCAATAAAATTTCTATGCACACTACCTTCCTATCGTGCTATTTTTCCTTATTCAAATTCAAAATTCAATTTCGTTCAGTTATGTATCCATATTTTTATATACATTCCATATCGATTTCTCGACTGAGTCATTTATTCCATTTTACCATAACTTTTTTGATCAATCTATCTACTCTATCCTTCAACATTTTATAACCAATGCAAACCCAAATCCGTTTTGTGTCGCCTTCTTGTTTCATCTAACTCAATCTCGTATGAGATGTCTAAAATCATGACTAACTCTGCCATACTCTTTCTAAGGTTTTCTGTTATTGTACCGCTTGCTGAGACTTATTGGTGTTAGCCTAATGATTACATCGTATTTTTGAATATAGCTAATCAATTAAGTTTAATATAATGATGTCACTAATATTTATATACTCACTATCATGTTGCTACTTAAACTTAGCATTGTCCTAATTGTCCTATATCATATTGCCATGCTTGTATCTTACTGCAACATATTTTGCTCGTCTAACATGTATTTGTAGACATGCAGTAAGCATGATCAAACATGATCAAACCAGGACATAAGCAATGAAGAATTAATGATGGACCAAAGATGGCGTCATACAAAAAAATTTCTCTGAACCGCCTAGCGACCTATCCGGGGCCTCGCATCGGGGGTTCCGCTGCGAGGTCTGCTTATATTTGGAGGACTGCTATCAAGAAAAAAGATATCTTCAGGTCTGCTCTAATATCAGAAGAAAGACGTCATCAAAGGGCTCTTAGTTTTCCTATTTGTTCCAAGTCTGTAATCTTCAATTTATTGAGTTTAGGAGAATACGTACATTGAGTCGCACTGTGTCATTTCAACCCCTAGACATATCTTTCCAAGCTCTACCATACAAACAGACCAATTCCTGAACCAAACCAAACCACCATAGCCCATTGAGAACTTCTGTCCCAAAGGAGACAGAGTTCGGGCCGAACTCTGTCTAAGGCAGAGGTCGGGCCGAACTCTGCCCCCCTAATATTTAGTATCCTAATTTTTAGGGCCTGCTTGATACAAGCTATCCAACGTTCAATAATTTGAATTCTTGAGACAGAATTCGGTTCGAACTCTGCCTCCCCAGAGTAGTATAAATAGAGCTTGAATTCTCTCATTTTAAATTATCTCTCACCTTTAAATACTCTTACTTTCTAAGCTCTACTACTCAAAGCCTCATTCTTCCATATCTCCTAAGCCACAACTCTCCTTAGCCCAAGGTGCTCAGTATGATATCAGCTAGAAGTTGTGTACAAGAGTGAAAGAAAAATTACTTGGACAATTCCAAGTTTTGCCACCTATGAATCTGTAAGAAGTTGGCATTCTTTTCTGAGTAAAGGCACGTGGTTGTACACTATTTCACAAATAGTGGATTTCAATCTTGAGCTAGAGTTCTCAGGCCTAGACTAGTCCTCCACGAGGGAAACCAGGTTAAAACTGCTGTGTCTGCGAATGCTCTTCTGATCTTTATCTACTTCCATATTTCTCTCTGATTTATTTACTATCTTGATAGTTGTTTTGTGGAGGTAATATAGAGTTAATTTTTATTTTGTGATTATCGACACAAACTCTATTCACCCTCTCTAGAGTAGCCTACACGTTATTTCAATTGGTACCCCGGTCCTCAATTCGATCGACATCTCCAAGGCTATCCTATACACCAATCAAGGATAAGTTACTCGATAAATCCTCGAAACAATTATTCGAATCACAATCGATCACTTTGAATGTCCATTCGACCAATTTCACAAATTCCAAGCACGTTCTGTCTATATCACATTGACGACATCGTTGTCCGATAGCATCTCTATTGATAGTTATCAAACATTCCAATTATCAAGTCTAACACATTCTCGTCCGAAATAATTCAAATCTCATACATAACTTTGCTAACATCGACACAAGTTTAGGTGTATATTGCCCAGCTCGTCTCAGCCAACCGTGCTTTATGTGAAGTTAACTTTGTTTAGCCAAATTCTTGTTTGAGATTTTATAGTATATAGACTTATTGTATGGAACATCCCATAAAATATTGAGAGAGAGAGAGAGCGTCACCAGCAGAAGCAACAACATCAAAGTTCAAAAAAATTCAATCGAAAGTCCAAGGATGTAAAGCCGTGCTCTGATACCATTATGTCATGCCTCGGTTCTGCAGAACCGATCGTCCTCGCTAGGGCATGATGACATGCGAGCCTAGGTTGTGCTCGTGTAAGGCAGTTTCTATAACAGCCGATTATATCAGCTTGGCGACAAGTTCGTCGCATAGAAGTCTGAACAGAAAAGTTGAATAACATAACGACATGTATAAAATAATACTCTTTATTGATATTGAAAATAAGATTATAAGGATGCGAAGCCAAGATTACAAGTCACTCAAGCTCACTTTCTTTCTAAATATAAACACTCAACTCCCTTTCTTCTCTTAATAACAATCCTTCATGCATGAAGGCTTACAACTTTACGGATTGCTTCAGAAGGTGATGTCCATATATCATGTTCCGTATAGGTGAAGAATCCAATACGGCCACACGCTTCGAACGACCAAGGAACTCCATGCCTCAATACATCCAAGCAAGCTTCTACCCGGGCATTCTGATACCTGAACCTGCACATGAAAACTGGTAGGATATTAGTACACAACCGTACTAGTGAGTGATCCTTCGCCACCCTTACAAAACCAATATGTTATTTTAGTGAGTACAACTTATTCTTTTGTGGTCTTTCTAATCTTGCCTTAGTATCAATTTCAAGACATACTCCTGGTCTACTTTGTGATGCAACAACCATAAAACTTATTTCGTGTAACAACATCGAGGTCGTGCCTCGCAACTTAATATAATGTACTCAATATTTGCCTTATGACATTTTTTTGTTTCATCATACAACTTGCTCAATCATATACTTGTGAATTCAGTAACCATGACTCAAAATACGATACCACATCTTGTGCCAAACCACGTGTTTCTGCTATAGCCAAACCTTAGGCTCCGAACTTGTGTTGTATACCGTGTACCTATTTCTTGACTCCTTCGTGCTGTGCATATACTTCTTGACTCATTCGTGTCGTGCACACACTATTTTACTCATTCGTGCTATGCAAACTCCTCTTGACTCATTCTAAGGCATATCCGCGTATTGCCGCTATCTAGTCGACTCAAACTATATGAAATTTACTGGCACCACAAGCCAAATTGGACTAAATGTAAGACATAAATGCTTCTATAAGAGGCACGGTCTCCTCTGTCATGCCCGAATTTCGTAAATCGTTTGTCCTTGCTTTAACTATAATGAATCGATCGTCCTCGTTGGGCGTGATGTCGTACAAGTCCGATGTTGCACTTGTATAAGGCAAGAACATGCACATTTGTGTCATTTTGAAATATTTGAAACACAACCACATTGCAGAAATATTGAGTACACAATATATGAAGAAATAATTGGTTTTATTGGTAATAGAAGCAAGATATAACTTTTCTCACTACTCTTTGAAATGTCATTCCGGCTTACATTAATTCATGAAAAAAAATAAC
Organism: Iris pallida; assembly: GCA_029216955.1. Taxonomy (NCBI): domain Eukaryota; kingdom Viridiplantae; phylum Streptophyta; class Magnoliopsida; order Asparagales; family Iridaceae; genus Iris; species Iris pallida. The sequence goes on along the minus strand of JANAVB010002068.1, from coordinate 15,520 downwards.
TGATAGGCTGTCATGAAATAACTTCCCATTCCATACATTATGCTCTTTTATTATAATAAAAATTTAAGCAGCAAATCTTGAAAACTTTGCAATACTTTGTGCGTCTTTATTTGAAAGTAAGTCAAAAATAGTAGCAACCAAAAGCCTTATCACTCACGTGTGCCCGCACCTTCTCCAGTACCCATGGAGGAGGGGTCAGCACAATATAAAAATACGCTGTTGAGTCCCTTTTGATCCACTCAGTTAAACCAACATTTGTGAAATTAATGACAAGCATTTTAAAGCATCTTTATTAGGGACTAGCAATTCATAATAACTTATAATGAGACAACATGATAATTTATTAAAATAATCATTTACTTTACTATCGGCAGATTCCAGCTTTCCTTACATAAGTTACAGGATAATAATTGTAATACTTAGTGCCCCTGCACAAGGCATTGATTAGCATGCATCCTTTCAACATGATTACTGGTGTTATTCCACCATTTTGGACGTTGTCATATAGGACTTCATAGGGTATGTGACATGCCATTCAATATGTTGTAAGCCTGAATGAATGTCCTGATATCTCATGCCACCAAAAGCATATTACATTTCCTCCTATGCCAACTCGGTCCAGTGCCCCAGGTACCGTTCGAGGAAATAATCCTTTTTGCACAAGTTGTCTATGACCATGCGAATGCGTGTCTGACTTAATAAGCATAACGTGCATGGTAAAATTACTTGAAAGTAAATAGGCAGAATATTCATTATTATTCATCGCATTATCACATAGTGATTATTCCATTCCCAGCATTTGTCTAATCAATTCATATTTCATTGATTCGTTATAATGTAACATTCATCACAACAATTCAGTTCTCAAAGGGTCATGTGGCATTATGTAATTCCTGTTTTTGGAATATCAAAAATCTTATTTATTTTATTTTAAATAATTGTGTTGAAAAATATTTTTGTTTACAAAAGAAAATATAGGTATTTTCGAATGACAAAATGGTTTTGCCAAATTATATTTTCAAGATTAGATTTTGGGTTTACAAAAATAAGTTTAAATAATATTAATTTGAATTATTATTGTAACTAAATATTAGATTTAGATTTGATATTAATGATTATTATCTTTGACCAACAAAAAGATTTGCTAAATTATTTTGTAAGATTTGGATTTATGCAAATATGTTTTTAATGGAAACAAATATGATTTTAAATTATGTATGGTAACTAAATATTGTATTAGGTTTATTAATTAAGTTTTAAAGATTTATTTGATTTAGATTTGTGAAAAAGATTTATTCACTGGATTTGATCCTTACCTAATTAGGAAATTGAGTCAATCTCCATCTATTTAAGGAGTCCTTATTCTTCTTCCAAAATCAAAACCTTCCAATGTAATCCTAATTAAGTAAATACTACCTTTTTTATGTCATCTCTCATATTTTATTTTCAAAAATTTCCCTCGTTTTTGTCCAAAATAGGCCAAAATTTGTCATAAATTCAGCCTCATTTTTAGAAGCTGTAGCAACTTTGTGAAGCCGTCTTGACCAACTCCGGACTCTGTTTTACCTCTAATTTTTTTTGTTAGAACCATATCAAGGTTAGCTTTCCAAATCCAAAATTTACTTTCTGTAATTATGAATGTGAATTTCTGGAAAATTATTTGAGTTTCAGTTGTCAAAAAAATTGACATGTCGTACTGTTTTCGAGATTTTGGGAGACCTCGAACTCTGTTTTGTGAACGTTTGATGTTTTGAAAAGATGACACATATTTATAGCATACTAGAAATTAATAAAATAGTTTAATATTTTGTTTAATTTTTAGAACCCATAGATGGTCGATGATTCACCGAATTAGTAGCGGTTAGCCATAATTACAAAAACTTTCAACCAAATCGAGATTATGTTGCACACGTCAACTCCAAACTAATCGAGGCAAGTACACTACTGATTATGTTCTTAGTACAATATAATGCTATTCTTTATTATATTTTTATTTAGTATCTAGTTGTGACACGATTGTGACACGATAGGACTTGTTGTACCATGACTGTTATTATTGTTATTGTTTAGTGAGTCGGAAGGGGAAATGCTCAGTAGGTATGTGAATAAAACCCAATTATTGTTATTGTGGATAGCTAAGTCATACACCTCACATATGGATTAGCCGTACATTTTATTGTGGATAGCCATCTATTTGATGTGCCATATTTGCCTAGCCGTTCACATATCGAAAGGTATTTCACACACACTGTCTGTTAGTCTTACATGTTCATGTTCATTGTCCAGTTATCTTGTTTATACATATTCTTGCCAATGGTCTTCTTGTTCGTGTTATTGTTCCAGTTCATATACATATTTCCTTTATTGTTAAGTTGCATCTCTGTTTACACATCTTTATTTTGTGTTGAGTTATATTATTGCAATAGGGTTGTACTTTGCTCATTTTATGACTGGATACATTACAGGTGACTTGGCATTCTTTATACTTTTGTACCATGGATCTTTTTGGGGAGTGAGATATCTTGGAGGCCAAACATAGATTCTAGTTAGATTAGATAGTTCTTGAATTTAACTATTTAGCAGGTTTGTTTCCGAATGTCATTTTGATGTATTATTGGATTTATAAAAAAATTAGTTATTGTGAATGAGCAAATAGATAAAGTTATGATAAAATATTGTTTGTTTGGTTTATAGATTTATATTGAGGTTTAGACAGCATACTACCGCCGATGCTACGACATAGGCTGGACTTGGCTACGTACTTGTATCACAAAAGTGGGAGCGGGTTGTGACAAGTTTTTTTGGTGGCCCATGCAGGTCTGTTTTCACAAAATTGTGCAAACTCATAGTAGTACCTATATTAGTCATACTACTGCGAGCCAGCGACTTGGAAGTACTCATTCATAATTAGGATTGATTTGATTTTAGGAGAATGGCTAGGACTAGGTATACCATCGGAAAGCCCTTGTTCAATTTGACTGCTTGGGTAGTTAAGGTTGTTAGATAGGCTATATGATTGGGATAGGAATATATGTTGAGTTTGAATTTTCGTATAAGGATTTAATATTGTATTTTAATAAGATTGTATAATCAAAGATGGGTAGACTTTTCGATTGGCAAATTAGTTCTTCGATGTTAATCAATTGTTGAATATTAAAGTGTCCAATAACAGAATATGAATTCTATCTCTGACTTCCAATATTCTACCTTGATAATTTGTTCAAATTTTATTTTTGCCCTCTCTAAACATTATCATTTTATCTATCTTATTAACAAATTTTATTCTAGTGATACTTAGGCCTTAGAGTATAGATCTATTTTTTTTTCTAAGAGTCAATATTATTTCCATTTATTGATTTTGAGCCCAATCTGATTCAATTATCCATATATTAATCTCGAGTTAATTTTTGATTTGAAGTATATAAGTTTTCCCCTTAGTCATTGAATATCCATGAAATAGGGATTAGAAAATTTATACTTATATTGGCTTCGATCATTTTCTTCCTAATCGATCATTTGATTCTCAAGAATTGACACTTACATTTAAATGATGGATATCAATACCCTTTTCCTATCATGGTCAACTAGGAACTTTTTTTTAAATTTCTAGAAGCTCCTTTGAAAATTATTATGGATAAAGTTGAAAGAATATTCAATGACTTACTATCGCAAGGCAGGTGCATACTGCAAGCATTTATCTGAATCATAGAGAGTGCAGGTTCACTGCAGCCAGCAGCGCACTGGCGAGGCATGACCCTTAAATTCAGGTATGTATAGGTTTATGGATATTATTAGAACTATGTGCTAATTGCATTAACTTGATTTTTGAGTTGTTATGTCAATATTGGATAAAGTTGACATAATATTCGGTAACCTATTATTATTTGAGTTATGAAACCAAGAGTTTACTGTAGCCATATCTACACTGGTGGAGCATGGATTCTTGGTAAACCGACTTCAGATATACATACGGTTTTTTGATACTATAAAGATTATATGCTTTTTGGCATATGATTATTTATTTTTCATGGCCCACAAATCCTGCACTCTCACTACAATTTGATTTTTTACCCTATTTTGTATTACTCGTCTTCTCAATAAAGCTTGTAGTTTTTTATTTCTTATCTTTCTATTCTCGAATCTTTCTTTCTTATCTTTCTACTCTCGAATCGTCATTTGGTTCCTCCTAGTAATCATTTAAAACCTATTACTAGATTTTGTTTCCATTTCACCAGATTCATAATCGTATCTAAATGATTTTGGTTTAGTGGTTGATCGTACCGAATTGATTTCGATTTTGATCATTCTTAAACGATTTTTATTGTGACTAGACCATTTTGACTATTTTTTTATCGTGTCAAATCGCATCCTTTATAAATTTTCGATTTTTTTCGCGATCATGCCTAACTAATTTTGATCATTAATCGTGTCCTTGTTATACTTGATTATATTTTTAGTCGTGCCTAGTCGTACCATTGAAATTTTGAGGATAAAATTTTTCTAAGGTGGATAGATTTGTAACCCTTATTTTCGGATTGTCAAAATTTTATTTATTTATTTCATTTTATTTTAAATAATTTTTTTGGAAAATATATTTTCGTTTATAAAGGAAATATAGGTATTTTCGAATGACAAAATGGTTTTGCCAAATTATATTTTTAAATTAGATTTTGGGTTTTTTGAAAATATTGTTTAAATAATATTAATTTGAAATATCATTGAAATTAATTATTAGATTTAGATTTGATTAATTTAATTTTGAAATTAATGATTATTACCGTTGTCCAATAGAAAGATTTGTTAGATTATCTTATAAGATTAGGATTTACACAAATAAGTTTTTATGAAAACAAAAATGATTTTAAATTATTCATGGTAACTAAATATTGGATTAGATTTATTAATTAAGTTTTAAAGATTTATTTGATTTAGATTTATGGAAAATATTTATTCATTAGATTTGATCCTTACCTAATTAGGAAATTGAGTCAATCTCTATCTATTTGAGGAGTCCTTATTCTTCTTCCAAAATCAAAACCCTTCCAATTTAATCATACTTAAGTAATTGCTACCAATTACATACACCTATTGAATCTATATCATCTCTCGTATTTTATTTTCCAAAACTTCTCTCATTTTCGTTCAAAGTAGGCCAAAATTCGTCATAAATTCAGCTTCGTTTTTTAGAAACTGTAGCAACTTTGCGAAGATATTACGACCAACTTCGAACTCCATTTCACCTCCAATTTTTTAGAACCGTATCGAGGTAGTTTTCAAAATTTATAATTTATTTTCTTTAATTGTGAACGTGAATTTCTGAAAAATTATTTGAGTGCTAGTTGTCTAAAAAATTAACATGTTGTACTGTTTTTGAGATTTCGGGAGATCTCGAACTCCGTTTTGGGGCCTGTTTGATGTTTTTGAAGGATACATAGATATATAGCATAATAAGTTTCCAAAAATTAATAAAATAGTTTAATATTTGGTTTAATTTGTATAATCCATAGATGGTCGGTGATTCATCGAATTAGTAGCGGTTAGCCATAATTACAACAACTTTCAACCAAATTGAGATTGTGTCGCACATGCCAATTCCAAACTAATCGAGGCAAGTACACTATTGCTTATATTCTTAGTACATTATAGTGCTATTCTTTATTATATTTTCATTTAGTATTCAGTTGGGACACGATAGGACTTGTTGTACCATGACTGTTATTATTGTTATTGTTTACTGAGTCGGGAGGAAAATGCTCTGTAGGTATGTGAACAAACCCCAATTATTGTTATTATGGATAGCTAAGTCATACACCTCACATATGGGTTAGCCGTACATTTTTATTGTGGATAGTCATCGATATGATGTGCCGTATTAGCCCAGTCGTTACATGTCAAAAGATATTTGACACATACTGTCTGTTAGTCTTACATATTCATATTCATGTTCATGTTATTGTCCAGTTATCTTGTTTATACATATTCTTGCTTGTGGTCTTCTTGTTCGTGTTATTTTTCCAGTTCATATACATGTTTTCTTTATTATTAAATTGCAACTTTGTTTATCTTGCTTTATTTTGTGTTGAGTTATATTATTGTAAAAGGGTTGTACTTTGCTCCTTTCCTAACTAGATACGTTGCAGGTGACTTGTCATTATTTCTACATTTGTACCATGGATCTCTCTGGGGAGTTAGCGATATCTTGGAGGCCAAACATATATATAGTTAGATTAGATAATTCTTGAATTTAATTATTTAGCGGATTTGTTCCCGTATGTCATTTTGATGTATTATTCGATTTAGAAATAAATTAGTTATTGTGAATAAGCAAATAGATAACATTTTGATAAAATATTGCTTGTTTTGTTTTATTTTGAGATTTATATTGAGATTTAGACAGCGTACTACTGCCAATGCTGTGGCGTAGGCTGGACTTGACTACGTACTCGCATTCCAAAAGTGGGAGCTGGTTGTAACACATTTTATTCATTCATTGGTGTTAACAGCATAATCAATTCATTCAATATTCATTACAGTAGCTTCTTAGTGGTATTGACTTGTGGTATTAAGCATCATGTTATCGATCAACGGATGTAGCAAGGCAACAAGAGAATTCAATTGATTTGTATGAAGGAGTAGCGAATAAGGGTTAAACCATCACACAGAATCCACTACTCACCAATTAGAGAATTGCCGAGAGGGAGAGGAAGACTTGTGTGATTAGCCTTCAGTCATGCGTCCACCTGCAATGGCACCAACAGTTTGGTTAATACTCCGTCTCGTTATGTTCCTTTCCCTCAAAATTCTAAAGAATGAATGCAAGAAAAATCGATGAAAACGAACAAGAATCAAATCATCGAAAACCATTAAGAAAATCATCCATCAAAAATAAGCCACAAAACATCCAGAGAAAAATCTTGGACTTATTTCAAGAAAGACCGATCCATCAATTGGAAATGTTCTTATGTATTCGTCCATGATCGATTCGATTGCCGATGGTAAGTTTCTAATACTCAATTTCGACCTAGTTAATCAAGCCACAAACCTTATATAGTGAACCGCTAGGAGCGGGACACTACATAATATACCACTAAGAAAAAAATTTATCCTCGAAACTTACAACAAAGGTCCTACCTCAAGGTTATCAAACAGTGAAGGGTATTTCTCACTTATCTCCTCTTCAAGTTACTACGTCAATTCTTTGATAGCGTGATTCTACCACAATACGTGAACCAAAGACATTGTTCGATTCCATAAAACTTTCTCATTTCTGTCCAAAATCTGAATAGGTTCTTCAGTGTATGATAGGTCAATACTCAGCTGCAACTGATCGAAGTTCACTACGTGACTTGCATCATGCACATACTTTCGCAGTTGAGACACATGGAAGACGTGCACTTCAGCCAGAGCCAAAGGTAGTACAAGTCGATAAGCCTCAGTTTTCCCTCGACTCCAAACTGCATCACACCTCGCATGGGTGTAACATTCAAGAACACATGATCGCCCACCATAAATTCCAAGGGTCATCGATGAACATCCGCATAACTCTTATGTCGGCTTTGAGCAACTCGAATCCTTTTTCGAATCAAGTGGATCTTCTCGACGGCTTGCTCTACAAGTTCCGATCTGAGCACTTGCCGTTCACCAACTTTATCCCAACATATCAGTGACCGACATTTCTGTCTATACAAGGCCTCATACGGGGCCATCTGAGTACTTGCCTAATAACTATTGTTATAGGCAAACTCTTCCAATGCGAGATGTGCGTCCCAATTCGTCTTCAAATCGAGCATGCACATTCTCAACATATCCTCAAGGATCTAATTTATCCTCTCTATTTGTCCATCAATCTGCGGATGATGCCAAACTAAAATACAACTTAGTGCCCATTGCTGACTGAAGACTATTCCAAAAGCATGACAAGAACCGTCTATCTCTATGCGACACTATTGAAACTGGCACCCCATGCAATCGAACAATTTGATCAATGTAAATCTGAGCCAACTGGTCAACACTCAATGTGATTTTGATTGAAATAAAACGAGTCAACTCCATGTTATTTTGATTGCAATAAAACTAGTCAACTTGGTTAATATATCCACGATCACCTAAATTGCATCATTTTCCCATTGGGTCTTCGGTAAGCCGACTATAAAATCCATGCATATATGATCCCACTTCCACTGTGGTATAGCAAGGTTTGTAGTTTCCCGCCAGGCTGTAACCTCTATTTTTTTCAAAAATCATTATATGAAAAACAATTCCAAAAATTCCCCAAATTTGTTCTAAAATGTTTTAAATATTTTTCTATTAATTTTAGAATTTTTCTGCGATTTAATTAGAGTCCTTATGAGTTTTTACGATTTTTGAACTTGTAGGTGCATTTTAATTTACATATTAGGGCAACTTGGTGAAAATGGTACACTAGAAATTTTAGGAATTTATGATGGGCATTTTCGTAACAAAATTTCTGCAGGGAAGGTTCCAAATTTTTTCTATAAATAAGACCCTATGATTGTGCTTTGGGATCCTAAACAAAACCCTGGCCACCATTTCCAATTAAATTTCTGGAGCCATAATTTCCAAACAAATTCTGTCACTCGACCTGCTAGTCAGCGCTGTGAGCTTAAGCGTCCCCCCTTCACAGGTTAGCAGTTCAAATCCCCCCATTAGCAATCCCTTTTTATTATATTGTGTGCGTATATATATATAAGTATTATATTGTGTGTGTGTGTACATACATATATTTATATATTTATATATATATTATATTTTTTATACATATATATATATATATATATATATATATATATATATATATATATATATATATATATATATATATATATATATATAATAGTAATTAATTAATAAAAAAATATATATATAATAGTAATTAATTAATAAAAAAATATATACACATATATGTAAAACAGTAATTAATTAATAAAAATCAGAAAAAATCATTTATTATTATGAAAACAATACTGCAAAAATTTATATACTCTAAATTTTACAGTATTTATACATATATATATATATATATATATATATATATATATATATATTATATAGATATAATATATATATATATTATATATATATATATATATATATATTGTGGTTTATGAAAATAATTAGGATATTATATAGTATTTTTGTATTTGATTTCCTTTGTATTTTGGATGAGTATAATATAATATTATATATGTATTTAATATTCTGTCATTTAATTTCCTACCACTCTAAGTCCAGAGCTAGCATGGGTTGAGTGAACTTGAAATACATATCAAGGTCTATACAAGTCATGTCGGACTTGATTCATAGCCTTGGATCCCGTATCTGAACTTCGGTTCAATTTTTTATACGTGAACAAATACATTAAATTAATTATTTCTTTTCATAATCTGTACCTTACTGTACTTAAATTTTCAGACAGCTTTTATGTACTGAATAAATTCCACAAAAATTATAATTAAATACTATGTTAATTTATCTAATTTAATATAATTTTTTTAGTATTTAATTTACATATTTGCCACTGCCTAAAAATAGGAAAACATAACTCATTTTCAAAGTACACTTGTAAATTAATTTTTAATAAATACTTACACTGGGTTATGAATTCCAAAAAAATTATTTCTTACTTCCGATAACAAGGGTCAATTTGGTATATTATTTCATATAAATTAGAGTTATATAACTATATTAAAAATTATTGGAACACAATGTACAATTTGAATTATTAATTAATAATATTGCTTGGTATGTTTTAATGGATTTTTGGGATATTCTAGTATTGGGACCTTACCATACCTTAGTATAGAGACAATAAGTGTTGTTCTAGATGTTGTAACACCCCACATTGGACTTCTATAGCATCACTTAGCTAGTATCCAGTTAGTTGCCGTGTCACACCATTAGTGTAAACTTGAACATAACTTAGAATGAGATTATTATATCCCGTTTTATAGTAACTTGACACCGGGCTTCTTCCTATGCACTCTATCATATTGCCTTGCTCGAGGCACGTACCCCTACAAATTTTACTTACAGCATATGATAATGAATTGTGTATGAACCATGTTAATACAGTTGTTTAAACTGAAAATCATATCTTACAGGTTTTTTTTATATCTAGCATATGCTTCACATGATTTATAATGCTCTCAGTATCTTCCACATGCTTTATACTGCTCTCAGTATCTTTATATGCTTAGAACTGTTCTTGTATCTCTACATGATGGTTACTAGAACATGGAGGAAACTGATAGTTGCGTACGTGATCATGTCCCCTTCTCCCGTACGTATGTACCGACCAAGGTCACATTACATGCTACCTTATCGTAGGCGTATCTCGCATATTTGTGCATATGTACATCTATTGCTTGTGCACTTGTACGAAAGTATATTTTATTACATGATACTTGTGCCTCAATATATTTTACCTATTGACGATCAAGTACCTGATCCAGTTTTAAACTCTAGATATACATGTGTCGTCATGACAAATGTATCCTTTACATGATAGACTGTGATATGCCATGATTTCCTGTTATTACTATTTTTATTCCATGCTCAGTATGTTTAGTTTGTACAACCAGTACTTGCTCCCGTCCTGACAGGATAATGTTGTAGACATACTTTCTGAGGAAGATTTGTTCTGTGATCTTTTCTATGGGCCCACTGCAGAGGATCGATTTATTGCTCCCGAGGAAGTCTCCGTAGAGAACCTCGTCTGGTAGTCTCGCTTAGTTTCCTTTTTGGCTTAGTTGTTGAACTGTTTAGACTCTATCTTGTGGTCACTGGACTTTGTCTCCAGTTTAATAATTTGGAAGTATAATAACTAAAATCTGAACTTTTACTTTTGCTTATAGATGTTGTGTTGTGATGAACCTTTGAAGTGTGATATTAGAACTGTTAGTATCTTAGATTCATTACTGTTTACTTAGAACAACTTACTACGCTATAACCAAGTAGGCTGGGCATGGCTCGGCCCGCCCAACAATTTGGGTAGCGGGTCGTGACATGTTTTTAGTGGTGGCCCATGCAGGTCGAGACTTAAGATGTTTGGTTACGTTATTGTACCAAGCATGCCTGTAATTAGGATTTTAGGACAACATGATAATACTAGGGACAATATTTAGAACACCTAGAGGTTTACTAGGATTACAACATAGGGAGAACTCATCACAGCATAGGATTGTTAACTTATTTAATCTTTTGCTTGAAATTTAGTGGATTACAATTTTGACCAAGATAGTACCTTTGGGATAACCCATGAGACTCTCACTTTAAATCTTACATCGAAATCTGTTTTCACTTGTTTCTATTTACTCTTACTTAATTCGTTGTTGAATTTAGTTCATGATATTCGTTGTTGACTTTGATTTTGCATCAAGATAAATTTTATGGATTGAGTTAAGGTGGATTCTGATAACATATTTGATGATGACAATGAGAACGGTAAATGTCTGCTTTAATTATGGAGTTTAGAATTTATCGTAGCCATATTAGCTGGTATGACAAAAACATAAAGCTTGATTTTGGATATACTTATCATAGTTATGGAATTTAGATTTTTCTTGCAGCCATACCGGTTGGCGTGGTAAGAATTCTAGATAACATATTATAGGGTATATACCTTAGTTATGACTTTGCCGTTTATTGTTGCTATGCTTACTGGTGTGGCAAAAATTCTGACAACATGATTTCAAGAAGACGTGTATGGCTGTCAGATCATATCTTAAATTGGTTCACTTCATTATGACCAGTTGAGCAAGAACAAATTTTTATCATTATTTTTTGTCTTGCCACTGTTTTCTTGTCTTACTATTCTTTTTTCGTATTAATTAACTATGTCCTAATACATCGATCAACTATCTCGTATCAAATTTTGTCAGATATACTTTGAAATCTTTTGAATTCTCATTTTTTACTTTGGAAAGGCCGAGGAGGTATCGTAAATCATCTAGCTCAGAAAAAAAAAACGCAAGTTATTATCATATGGTAACCTTGGTGAGAATATTATTGGACATTTAGATAAAATTATGGAAGATAAAATTGTGGAAGAAAGATATGACTAAAATTAGGAACAATAAGAGATTAGTAGTAGGCTTAGAAACGGTTACACTAGAGAATTATTTTGAGGATGAATTATTTGGAAAGAACATAAGAGAATTTCGAGTAAGAAGAGTAGTAGAATATACATTAATGGTTAGAAGATTAATATTTGGATGAAATTTAGAACTAACAAGGATATTCAAGGTCGAAATATTTTGAGAACTTGGATAATTTTAGGTTACTGATTCTTGAGATATTCCATATTTGAATTAAGGCCTTGATACTGAATTTAGGAATTTAACTAATGGAAAAGAGATTTTAACCGCATGCGGGGACGATACAAAATTGAACAAAGATTGGTAAGAGAATGACTGAGAAAAGGGAGAACACAAAATTGCTGAGTTAAAGGAAACCTTAGAGATTTTGTAAGAATTCTAAATTTAATAAGGATGTTAAAGGTGTAAGTTGAAAGGATTGTGAACTGATTTTATAATGAGGATAAACTTTTAAATGGTAATAGTGAAGTTAGACTTGAGCAATACAAGGTATCAATTGGAATAATGATTAAGGGTTTATGATCCTTGATTCAAGAATTTTGGATCTAGGTTAAAGGCAAGACGAAGGAATTTTGACTTCAGGATGATTAAATGGAGAATGAACTGCAAAATTAAGGAGGGTAGAAAATTTTGAGAAGCTCTAACAAGAACATACTTTATGTGTTAGTAACCTTGGAATACAGGTCAAGTCTATAGTATTATGGCAGGGTTCAATCTTCATGACTGAAGGTTATGATTTTTTGGTAGTAGTCATAAGGGTTTGATTTTCATATTTGGACTTGTGAAATAAATGTATGATTGGCAAATGATGATCAGATAAACTTGGTAGTATCTGAGTGAGATGATTATCTTGACTTCCCTATGAAATCTTGCCTTTTGATTTCTCTATCATAATAGAAGGAATTTGATTTTCCCTATCCTTGAATCATTCTTTAAGTTTCAATATCGCTAATTTCTAAATTCCTTTGATCACGACCGATCTACTTTGGTCATCTCCTTTATCGTATCAATATTCTTCCTTGATCGTACTTAATTGTTTTTTAAATTTTTTTTCCATCGTGACTTGGATCTCTAACAATATTGCACGTGCTTGGACTACAATTATATTCCTCATCATGCCTAAATACTGTTTGGCCAAAGTTAGATTAACCTTATCTTTGATTGTGTCAAAATTTCGATTATGATCATGTTTGGATCTAGATACCATTATCACTCGTGCCTAAACTTTTGATTCAAATTCTTACTATGACTAGTTCCGTGCTAACCATGATTTGACTTAGCCATCATTCTTCATGTTTGATCATGCCTAGATGATCTAGCACAGCTAGATGACTTTGATCCCTACGGTCGTGATTCTAGGACTTGATCGTGCCAAACATTTGATTATTCTTAATGATGTCCAATCTCATCGTCCCTATATTAGATCGTGCCTATCCTATTGATCATTCTATACTTAGGCCTGATTCTAACTTGATCGTAACTAAACAATTTTGATTATCTTAATCACATCAAGTCATTGTTCTTTGATCGTGCATAAAATATTTGCCTAAACTCACTATCGTGTTTTGAGCCCCTGTCAACCTTAAATTTCGAGGACGAAATTTCTTTAAGGAGGGAAGATTTGTAACCCCTATTTTTTCAAAATTCATTATATGAAAAATAATTCCAAAAATTTCCCAAATTGGTTCTAAAATGTTCTAAATATTTTTTTATTAATTTCAGAACTTTTCTGCGATTTAATTGGAGTCAATTGGAGTCTGTATGAGTTTTTACGATTTTTGAAGTTGTAGGGTATTTTGGTAAATTACATATTAGGGCAACTTGGTAAAAATGGCACAATAGAAATTTTAGGAATTTAAGATGGGTATTTTCGTAATAAAATTTATGTAGGGAAGATTCCAAATTTTTTCTATAAATATGACCATATGATTGTGCTTTGGGATCCTAAAAAAAAACCCTCGCCACCCTTTCCAATTAAATTTTTGGAGCCATAATTTCCAAAAAAATTCCCCCACTCAACTTAATGGTCAGCATTGTGAGCTTAAGCGTCCTACCCCCCCCCCCCCCCCCCCCCGCCTTCATAGGTTAGCTGTTCAAATCCCCCCTTTAGCAATCCCTTTTTATTATATTGTGTGTATATATATATATATAAGTATTATATGTGTGTATATATATATAAGTATATGTATTATGATATGTTATATGTATAATAAATATGTATATGAATATAAAATTTTACAGTATTTATACATGCTATTTTCATAATAAAATGCTATTTTCTGATTTTTATTAATTATACTTATATATATATATATATATATATATATATATATATATATATAATATATATATATATATATATATATATATATCTATATATATATATATATATATATACACACACATATGTTGTTTTTATGAAAATAATTAAGATATTAATATAGTATTCTTGTTTGATTTGCTATGTGTTTTGCATGAGTATATTATATAATATTATATATGTATTTAATATTCTGCTATTTAATTTCCTATCATTTAATTTTTGCATCTCAATTATGTCAATATTAAATACAGTGCATATACTTTATTATATATATATAATATATATATATATATATATATATATAATATATATATATTATATATATATATATACCCACAGACGACTCCATCATCTCCTTTGGCTACAGCCTCGCATCGAGATGTCACTGCTGTGCATCCCCTCAAGAAGAGTCGGTAGAGCACATCCTCCTTTCCGGCGACCTGGATAAGTAGCTCTGGACCAACCTCAACATCAGGTGCAGACAGAATCATCCTTCCAGGGGTTTTCAACGATCTTCTGGCCAACTGGGGATGCTCTTATGGCCGTCAGATCGTGGCAGTCGCCGATATTGGAAGAATCGGAACAATTTTAGGTACGAGGGTCGTCAATTTCCTCCGCTCCAACTGATTAGCGAAGTTGTGCCAGATTTTTCGAGTTCGGAGGCGCTGCTCTCACTCTGAGGACAGCTTTTGGACAGCCTTAGACTAGCTGTCCCCGGCTAGGTTTCTTATTTTTTGCTCTTCGCATTTTTGTCTTTTCTCTTCCTTTCTCGCGCGTGGCGCTTTTACTTGTATAGGCATCGGCATTTTGCGCCTTAACATCTGTAAAATCTCCCCATTTACAAATATATATATATATATATATATATATATAATATATATATATATATATATATTATAGACACTCTTTAAATACAGTGCTTATACTGTAATATGTAAATAACTATAGTACCTATACTGTAATATGTATGTTCTAAATTCTGCAATTTAATTTATTTATTTATGTATTTATATACGTTCATGTATTCAATTCCGTATTTTCTTATGATTTGCGTATTTTCTTATGATTTTGCGTATTTTCT